>JAKGGE010001047.1:10000-15000 GCA_023748175.1 Hoolock leuconedys | reverse complement strand
TGGCCCCTTTCACTCCAAGAGCTGCTTCCTGGGTGTCCAATCTGCTAGCACAGAAAGGACAGATGAGGCCTCATCTACCAACAGCGAGGAAAATAACACTGAGGCAGAGGAGAATGCATTTTCAGCATGAGGGACAAGCACCCTTCCTACAGATCAACATGTGCCAGGGTGAGGGGACATCAGAGTGAGAAAAAAGGGCACAGACCCTTCAAAGAGGGCTGGCCTATTGGCTTTTATATATCTTGCATTATGCGGTGGGAGAGAGGAAATCAACAGAGCTGTCAGCTGCTTCATGCATTCAGCCTCGCAGACGTCTCCTCCTCGGGATGCTCCAGACAGATGCTTCAAATTAAAAACCAGGGAGGGGGGTGCTGGGAGACAAACACCCTGACAGGCCAGAGGGAAAGGAGGGAAGCCACTGAGGATCTGGGGAAATTAAAGTCCATAAATCACGAGCGTCCCGGGCGTGAATGACACAGCGTCTTAGCAGTAGTGCTGGACGGTTGTAGGTCCTTCTGCCAGGCAGAGTCCCCCAGGGGAAGGCTGGTGACCCAGTGGGTGGGCTTCTCTCCCCCAGGCTCGGACCCCCTGCAGGAGAGAGGGGAGGGCAGGGCAGACCTCTGGCCTTGCTGATGTTAGTGCTGGGATGGAGGGCGTGGGTGTGGGCTGGGCTGGGGCATGGCGTGGGGGCACAGGGTGAAATGGAGGTGGTCTCAGTACCTGGGTTGTGTGGGTGGACTTCTTTCTTTCTTTCTTTCTTTCTTTCTTTCTTTCTTTCTTTCTTTCTTTCTTTCTTTCTTTCTTTCTTTCTTTCTTTCTTTCTTTCTTTCTTTCTTTCTTTCTTTCTTTCTTTCTTTCTTTCTTTCTTTCTTTCTTTCTTTCTTTCTTTCTTTCTTTCTTTCTTTCTTTCTTTCTTTCTTTCTTTCTTTCTTTCTTTCTTTCTTTCTTTCTTTCTTTCTTTCTTTCTTTCTTTCTTTCTTTCTTTCTTTCTTTCTTTCTTTCTTTCTTTCTTTCTTTCTTTCTTTCTTTCTTTCTTTCTTTCTTTCTTTCTTTCTTTCTTTCTTTCTTTCTTTCTTTCTTTCTTTCTTTCTTTCTTTCTTTCTTTCTTTCTTTCTTTCTTTCTTTCTTTCTTTCTTTCTTTCTTTCTTTCTTTCTTTCTTTCTTTCTTTCTTTCTTTCTTTCTTTCTTTCTTTCGTTCTTTCTTTCGTTCTTTCTTTCTTTCTTTCTTTCTTTCTTTCTTTCTTTCTTTCTTTTCTTTTCTTTTTTTTGCCGGAGTTTCAGTCTCATTGCCCAGTCTAGAGTGCAATGGCATGATCTCGGCTCACTGCAAGCTCTGCCTCCCGGGTTCAAGCGGTTCTCCTGCCACAGCCTCCTAATCAGCTGGGATTACAGGCACTCGCCACCATGCCCAGATAATTTTGTATTTTTAATAGAGACGGGGTTTTGCCATGTTGGCCAGGCTGGTCTGGAACTCCTGACCTCAGGTGATCTGCCCACCTCAGCCTCTCAAAGTGCTGGGATTACAGGCATGAGCCAACGCCTGACCTCCTACTTTGCTCCCTCCTTCCAGCCGTGGGCCAGTGGCCCTTTTGAGGAGGGCTGAGTGGTCATGGGTCCCCTCTGTGTCCTGCCCAGGGCTGGCCAGCCTGGCTTGGGGTATGGGAGAGCTGGTGCAGAGGCTCGGGAGGGAAATGTTCGAGGGGGAGAAGGGCTGAGTAACTGTCCCTGTCCCCCCGAGATAACTTTGTGCCGCCCTCACCCTGGGCTCATCTGTCCATGGGGGCCCAACAGAGAAGAAAACCAGAGAAGAAACAACGGGAGAGGAGGGGCTGCTTCCCCCAAATGCTGTTCGCCCCCCACCTGAGGAATCCTTCAAGGTCCTAACAGGAAGCGGAGGCACAGCCAGACTGTGTGCTTTGAGGGTAATTTTCATAAAAGGTCTGTTTGCAGGCGTGGGCAGGTGCAGGCGTGGGCAGGTGCAGGACACCAGAGAGGAGAGTGTGGAGCTCCAGCGAGTGTCAGCGGGGACTGTTACTACCATGGAGGAGGGGAGGGGGTCACCAGACCCAAGACAGCGCTGCTGTGAGGAGGGGTCTGCTTGACGGGGCTGGGACTTTCAGCCAAGCAATGCCCTCAGCCCCTGGCCGCCTCTCAGGGGAATGAATGCGTCGAGCTCACAATCTTCCCTTCCTTCTTTCAGTGTCCTGCCTGGGCACCTCATTGGCTGAGCCCAACAGGTTCAAGGCGGTCCTCCTTGGGCACAGAGCAAGATATCCAGCCCACCCCCTCCCCAGCACAGTGCGAGGAGCCCATCAAAGGTGGCATCTGGATGGCTTTGTGAGAGATCTTCTCTCCCCTTTCTTGTCACAAGGCAGAGAAGTCCCCCAGGGCTTGGGCTGGTGCTCTTCCATCCTGTCCCACTAGCTCTCAGGAGCCCTTCACTCCCTTATCCCCTAAATCTTGGCCATGCCTTTAGCTGAGGTTGGAGACACACTCTGGCTAGCCTGCACAACACACAGATGAGCCCAGACACACCTCTCCAGTGCACAGCTGAGCCCAGACACACCTCTCCAGTGCACAGCTGAGCCCAGACACACCTCTCCAGTGCACAGCTGAGCCCAGACACACCTCTCCAGTGCACAGGTGAGCTCGCATGCACGCACAGTCACGTGCCTGCCAAGGCATCTGGAGAAACAGGCCTGAGGTCGCTTGGTGGTATTGCACCGCCCAGGACAAGTTCCACCAATTAAACTGGTGACCATGTTTCCAAAAGCAATTACCAGAGTGCTGCAATGCCTCCCAAGGTGAGGAGATTAAAGACACGGCTCCTGGCTAGAAGCAGGGACTCGAGGGGTCTGTGTGCTGCATACATCAGAGACAAGCCCACAAGTACCTGCCTGTGAGCACATGCGTGTTTAGAGCAGCCAGACCCAGGAGGGATTTGGGGGAAGGAGACACACCAGGAACGCACCTGCAGAGGCCAGCAGCCCCTCAGCACAGGTGGGGCCTGAGTCACTGTGTTCCTTCCTTCCTTCCTTCCTTCCTTCCTTCCTTCCTTCCTTCCTTCCTTCCTTCCTTCCTTCCTTCCTTCCTTCCTTCCTTCCTTCCTTCCTTCCTTCCTTCCTTCCTTCCTTCCTTCCTTCCTTCCTTCCTTCCTTCCTTCCTTCCTTCCTTCCTTCCTTCCTTCCTTCCTTCCTTCCTTCCTTCCTTCCTTCCTTCCTTCCTTCCTTCCTTCCTTCCTTCCTTCCTTCCTTCCTTCCTTCCTTCCTTCCTTCCTTCCTTCCTTCCTTCCTTCCTTCCTTCCTTCCTTCCTTCCTTCCTTCCCTTATCCCTAAATCTTGGCCATGCCTTTAGCTGAGGTTGGAGACACACTCTGGCTAGCCTGCACAACACACAGATGAGCCCAGACACTCCTCTCCAGTGCACAGCTGAATCCAGACACATCTCTCCAGTGCACAGCTGAGTCCAGACACATCTCTCCAGTGCACAGCTGAGCCCAGACATACTTTCCATGCACAGGTGAGCTCGCATGCACGCACAGTCACGTGCCTGCCAAGGCATCTGGAGAAACAGATAGGCCTGAGGTCGCTTGGTGGTATTGCACCGCCCAGGACAAGTTCTACCAATTAAACTGGTGACCATGTTTCCAAAAGCAATTACCAGAGTGCTGCAATGCCTCCCAAGGTGAGGAGATTAAAGACACGGCTCCTGGCTAGAAGCAGGGACTCGAGGGGTCTGTGTGCTGCATACATCAGAGACAAGCCCACAAGTACCTGCCTGTGAGCACATGCGTGTTTAGAGCAGCCAGACCCAGGAGGGATTTGGGGGAAGGAGACACACCAGGAACGCACCTGCAGAGGCCAGCAGCCCCTCAGCACAGGTGGGGCCTGGGTCACTGTGTTCCTTCCTTCCTTCCTTCCTTCCTTCCTTCCTTCCTTCCTTCCTTCCTTCCTTCCTTCCTTCCTTCCTTCCTTCCTTCCTTCCTTCCTTCCTTCCTTCCTTCCTTCCTTCCTTCCTTCCTTCCTTCCTTCCTTCCTTCCTTCCTTCCTTCCTTCCTTCCTTCCTTCCTTCCTTCCTTCCTTCCTTCCTTCCTTCCTTCCTTCCTTCCTTCCTTCCTTCCTTCCTTCCTTCCTTCCTTCCTTCCTTCCTTCCTTCCTTCCTTCCTTCCTTCCTTCCTTCCTTCCTTCCTTCCTTCCTTCCTTCCTTCCCTTCCTTCCTTCTTTCTTTCTTTTTTTGACAGACTCTTGGTCTGTCACCCAGGCTGGAGTGCAGTGGCGCAATCTCAGCTCACTGCAACCTCCACCTCCTAGGTTCAAGCTATCCTCCTGCCTCAGCCTCCTGAGTAGCTGGGATGACAGGCGCCACCACCATGCCTGGCTAATTTTTGTATTTTTAGTAGAGACGGGGTTTCACCATGTGGACCAGGCTGGTCTCTAACTCCTGGCCTCAAGTGATCTGCCTGCCTTGGCCTCCCAAAGTTTTGGGATTACAGGCGTGAGCCACCGTGCCCGGCCCACTTCCTTCTTACCTTTCTGTTCACAACCTCCCTGTCAGCCCTTGCCTGACAGGCTGATCTGCTATTAATGGAGCAAGACAGCTGCAGTTGGCTTGTTAATTACAGCAGATGAAGTCTTCAGCCCAGGCTCCTGGGGAGGGCAGAGGAGGCGTGGCTGCAGTTGGTTGTCAACATGGCCTTCTCCTTGCATTTAACACAGCTAAATACCACCTCACTTCCATCCCACCAGCCCACCCCTGTGTGCCAGCCTAGAGTGGGTAGTTTGGTGGGAGAAACAGGGACTGGCTTGATCTCAGCTCGAAACTGGGCTCCAGGCTGGGCCTGTGGGTCAGCACCACGGACAGGGCCAGCACTGTTCTTCAAAGTCCCGTGGGCTGGAATGCCTTTTCCTTTCTGCTCCCAGCCAGTTTGTTTGACCAAGACTCAGATGGGGTGTCACCTTCCCCTGCAAACCTTGCACACAGCCCCAGATGGATGAGGGCCA
>JAKGGE010001047.1:0-5000 GCA_023748175.1 Hoolock leuconedys | reverse complement strand
GTTCAAGCAATTCTTGTGCCTCGGCCTCCCAAGTAGCTGGGATTACAGATGTGCGCCACCATGCCTGGCTAGTTTTTATATTTTCAGTAGAGACGGGGTTTTGCCATGTTGGCCAGGCTGGTCTCGAACTCCCGACCTCAGGTGATCCACAAGAGCTGGGATTACAGGCATGAGCCACTGCACCTGGCCCTTCTCATCACTTTTTTGTTCGAGTTTTCAGCAGGAAAAGATGACTCCTTGGCTGACTGCCTCTGGCCAGTGACAAGGCCAAGATTCTTTGGTTTCTAGGAAATCCAATTGCCTGTTGTTATGGGGACATTGAGGCTTGCATTCATTCATTCATTCATTCAGCCAACACTCATGGAGTACTCACTAGGCTGGGTGCTGGGGTACCAAGATGACAAACTCAGTTCTAGTATGTGGAGTCCTGAGAAGTAAGCAACAAGGAGGAACGGATCTGGGGTGGTGGGGCGGGGATGTGGGGATGGGCTGGAGGGGTGGGGAGAGCAATTGTTCTAATCACAGACAACTCGCTGGCACAACTACCTCACTCTGCACGTAGCCCCAGAAACATGAACCTATGAAACTTCCCTGCAGCCCCTGCCCCTTTGTAGACAGCCCCTTCTCTGCTGTGCTGCCTCTTGGACCCTTGCAATGTATCTTAATGTATCTTCATACTTTCTCTAATAAATCTGCCTTTGTTTACCTACGACTGTCTTGTTACATTCTTTTACTGCCTGCAAGGCCAGCCCTAGCCAGTCGTACCCACCACATAGCAGACAGCCTGCAAGACTCCAAGGTACCTGATCCACCTGTGTCCCCATGTGAAATGAGAGGCCACAGGAACCCCGCTTCTCTTGTCTTGTACTCTCCACGACTCGGAAAACTTGGCCATGACTGTTGGAACCCAGGATCAACATCCAAACCAAAAGCAAAGGTGCAGAAGGACATGAGAAGGCCATCTTCTTGGGACGTAGGGATGATGAGGTTGCTCGGTGGAGGTGGTCCATCCAGTGCTAAAGAAAGTGGTCATGGCATTGGTGTCCAAGGAGCATGACCAGACCGCAGGGCTGCAGAGGACCACTTGGGTCCTGAGGGAGGGGACCTGTTGCTCTGGCCCTCCCCAGTGCTGGTTACTTCCTTGTTTCTTTCTGTCCCTGTGTTTTTCCCAAAGGCCCCTCCCTGGGACTGAAGTTTCTAGACAGAGTGACTGCACGTACTTGTTTGCCCAGGAGAGCTCTGGTTTATGCCTGGTGTCCTGGCACTATCATTAACAGCTCCCTCTTTCACTCTAAAAAATATCCTGGCTTGGACTTTTTTTTTTTTTTTTGAGATGGAGTCTTGCTCTGTCGCCCAGGCTGGAGTGCAGTGGTGCAATCTCAGCTTACTGCAAGCTCCACCTCCCAGGTTCATGCCATTCTCCTGCCTCAGCCTCCTGAGCAGCTGGGACTACAGGCGCCCACCACCACGCCCAGCTAATGTTTTTGTATTTTAATAGAAATGGGTTTTCACCATGTTAACCAGGATGGTCTCGAGCTCCTGACCTTGTGACCTGCCTGAAACTCCATCTCAAAACAATCAGTCCAAGGGGGCCAGGAAGGGATTCCTGGGGACAGAATAAGCACACAGTGTGGCTGGTGTGAAATGAGGCCAGGGAAGCCAGTGTTGGGTGGGGCTTGCACCCCACACCAAGGGGCTGCCCTTTATGCTGGAGGCAGTGGAGAGGATGCAGATGGTCCAGGCTACTCAAAGCATGGTCCGAGGGCTGGTGCCAGTCTAAGAACTGTGTGTTACCCACATTGACCAAGCAAGTCTAGAAACTGAGAGGAGGCATTTAGAAACGGTCGTAGCAATTTGACAAGGTAATTTTATGCCTGTTGATTTAATAATAAAAATTAGCCTTGCATTTTAAATGTTATTTCAAATTTATTTTTTCTAATAATTAATATTCATCTTGTTTTTGCAAACACAGTGATGGTAATACCACTTTGGCAGTTCCTAAAAAAGTTAAACCTGGAATCCTACTCCTAGGTGTATACTCAAGAGAAGTGAAAACGAATGATCACACCAAAACCTGCACATAAATGTTTGTTACAACATCACTAACAATTGCCAAAAAGTGGAAACAGCCCAAATGTACATCAACTGATGAATGGATTAACAAAATGTGGTATATCTAGGCCGGGCACGGTGGCTCACACCTGTAATCCCAGCTATTCAGGAGGCTGAGGCAGGAGAATCGCTTGAAACTGGGAGGTGGAGGTTGCAGTGAGCTGAGATTGTGCCATTGCACTCCAGCCTGGTTGACAGAGTGAAACTCCATCTCAAAACAACAACAACAACAACAAAACAACACCCCCCCCCCCGCCAGAAAAAACCCAATGTGGTATATCTATAGGATGGATTCTTTTTTTTTGAGATGGAGTCTTGCTCTGTCGCCCAGGCTGGAGTGCAGTGGTGCAATCTCAGCTCACTGCAACCTCCACCTCCCAGGTTCAAGCAATTCTCCTGCCTCAGCCTCCTGAGTAGCTGGGATTACAGGCATGCACCACCACACCCAGCTAATTTTTTGTATTTTTATTAGAGATGGGATTTCATCATGTTGGTCAGGCTGGTCTCGAACTCCTGACCTCAGGTGATCCACCTGCCTCGGCCTCCCAAAGTGCTGGGATTACAGGCATGAGCCACCGCCCCCGGCCTATAGGATGGAATATTATTCAACTACAAAAAGGAATGAAGTTCTGATCCATGCTATGACATGGATGAACCTTGCAAACATTATGCCAATTGAAAGAAGCCACATATCGCATGCTTCCATTTATATGAAATGTACAGAACAGACAAATCCACAGAAACAGAAAGTAGATTAGTGATTGCCGGGGACTGGGGTAAGAAGGAAATGAGGAGTAAGTACTAAGGGTATGAATTTCTTTCTGGGCTGATGAAAATGTTGCGGAATTAGGTAGTGGTGATGGCTGCGCAATGTTCTGAAATACATTGAAAACCACGGGATTGCACATCCTTAAAAGAGTGAACTTTATAGTATGTGAATTAAATCTTAATAAAAATATTTTAAGGTATTGATCTGTCACAGACTGGTAATTAAAAAAACCCACAGGTCCCGCACCTCGGGTAGCTGGAGATGCACTGAATTAGCTCATCTGTCCGGTGAGAAGCTGTGTGCCAGCCAGGGGGAGGAATGACCAGTCTCCCTGGGTGAGAAAGTCAGGCGGCCCAGGGCTCAGGTCCTGACTCCTGCCCAATGTAACCAGCACTAGGGAAATCAGCCAAGTGTCTGTTATGTTCTGCAATTGGGCAGTTCTAGGCAGAGGTCAGTTCATGAGAAACAGGCATTGGGGAGATGTTGTGATAATTCTAGAAGTCTGTACCTCAAAATAAAACTTTTTTTGTTGCTGTTGTTGAGATGCAGTTTGGCTCTGTTGCCCAGGCTGGAGCGCAGTGGTGCGATCCCAGCTCACTGCAATCTCCGCCTCCCAGGTTCAAGCGATTCTCATGCCTCGGCCTCTGGAGTAGCTGGAACTACAGGCACGTACCACCACGCCTGGATAATTTTTGTATTTTTAGTAGAGACGGGATTTCACCATGATGGCCAGGCTGGTCTCCAACTCCTGGCCGCAGGTGATCCACCCGCCTCAGCCTCCCAAAGTGATGGGATTACAGGCATTAGTCACCACACCGAGCCATCAAAATAAAGCTTGTTCAAGACTTTTTCTGGGAGGAGGTGGGAGTAGACTGGCCTTCCTGACCTTGTCTCCCCGTCCACTTCAGCTGGGAGTTGGCCACTGCAGAGACCAGGCCTCCTCCGTCAGTCAGCAACCAGTCTGCTGGGATCCAGGGGCCCAGGAGCTGCCCTGTCTCTGCCACGAGGAGCGGAGACCAGGGGTTTGCTTTCTTACCCTGTGGAAGATTCATTATTTTCCTGCCAAAATCCTAAGAAGTCTTCAGCCAGGAGAAGGTGTGGGGAGCACCTGTACCCACCTGCCTGCCTCTCATCTGCACGGGGGCAGCCAACGTACTGAGAGGGAATTGGCAGGGGGTGGGAGGGACTGAGTCCCCGAGGGATCTGCTGGGAGCAAAATGAAAATAGCCTGGAGCTGGGCTACATAATGACAAACGATGACAATGATCATCCCTAGATTTAATAGGTGCCTGCTCTGTGCTAAGAGCTTCACAAATGCTGCTGTTGCTAAACAGCCCAGGCCTCCCAGAGGAATGTCATTATTGTCTCTCAGTTACTGCTCGGGAAACGGAGTCTGAGAGGGAGCCAGTAGCCTCATGGTGGAGACGTAATGCAGGTCTGCTTGCCTCTGCAGCACACACGTGGCACTCTCGTGGATGCCGCACTCCCGTGGGTGCCGCACACAAAGTGGAGAGCTGGCAAGCAGAGAGGAGGAAGGGCGGCCCGAACATGGCAGGGTCCCCACCCCTGGGAAGGGTCACACACAATTTCCCTATCACTGCCGGCCATGGGATGAGGGGAGGGAAGCTGGTGCTGGTGCTGAACAACTGACTCAGGGCCCTGGAGTTCCTTGCTGGAGCTGGGAGGGAGGCAGGACGATGGATCAGGTGACCTGTAGTCCTTCCAGACTCATGACTCCACAGCCATGTGGCTGAAACAGGGTAAGTTCTGGGAGAATTGGAAGCTTCAGGCACTCTCTCTGCCATTTCCAAGCTTGGAGTTTGGCCAAGCGTTTTGGGTGGGACCTGGGGGTTGTGATCCAAATGTGTGGAACCGGGAAGGCCTTCCAGCCCTTTTTGGGGGTTGCAGGGAAACAGGAGGGCCTGCTAAGGCCCTATACAAGAGGCCTCCCAATATAGGAGGCCCCCCGAATGAGCAGACTGAGGCCTCTGAGGCCATGAGGAACAGTTACATGGAGGAAACTTCTGGAAGGCAGAGCTTTCAGGCAGGGTCTGGAAGAGAAGGGAGGGAAGCCTGCAGGAGGAGGGAGGCAGAGGCTGGGGGCCAGAGGGGCATTGGG
>JAKGGE010001348.1:0-64338 GCA_023748175.1 Hoolock leuconedys | reverse complement strand
CCCTTTTGGGAGTTGCAGGGAAACAGGAGGGGCTACTAAGGCCCTGCAAGGCCTCCCAATATAGGAGGCCCCAGAATCGAGCGAACTGAGGCCTCTACAGAGGCCATGAGGTGGGCACAGTTACATGGAGGAAACTTCTGGAAGGCAGAGCTTTCCAGGCAGGGTCTGGAAGAGGAGGCTTACACGGGAGGAAGGAGGCTGGGGCCAGAGGGGCATTGGGGACATCTCACCATCGGTGTCTTGGAGAGGGCCTTTAAAACTCAAGACCCACATGGAGGTTCAGTTCCACACTCCACTCCACCCTTCCAGGCTGGTTTCTCCGTGTAGAAGACGCGTTAGGACCCCAGGGAGCAGCTTCCAGTTTCCAGGATCCCTGGAGAGGCCCAGAGAGCCAGCCCCGCCAGAAACCCACCACCTCACCCTTTCCCCCTCTCCCCCTTCCATTGCGTCTCTCTGGCCTCCGGTCGACCCCACCCACCACCCGCAACCCCACCTCTCCCAATGTCCCCACCACTACCGCACCAGCCGCCCGGGGGAGTCATCAGTGCTCTGGGGTCCCTCGGAGGGCGAGGGCAGTCGGTCCCATGGCTCAGCGGAAGGCAAGAAGGGGTGGAGCCTCCCTTCCTGGGGGCCTTGGTAAGAGCCACCGGCTGTCTCGCGGCGGCCTCCTGGCTGGACCAGAAACATGCCGTGCGTTGCTCCTCGCAATGGCTGTCCCAACACCTTTGAACAGCACCCTCCCAGGCAAGGCGGGGTGGGAGGGAGGCCATCTGGACCCACGAGGCAAGGAGCCCTGCAAGCCTGCTTTGGCCGGAACCGGTACCCGGGCATAGCCTGAAGGCAGCCCAGGCCATCCTGCGTTACGCAGCCAGGTTCCAGATCTGGTTTCAGAACGAGAGGTCACACCAGCTGAGGCACCACTGGCGGGAATCTCCGCCCTAGCCCGGAAGGAGGCAGCGGCCACTTAAGAGGCAGGCTGAGGCCCGGACCTCGTCACCCATTCCCAGACGGCCCTGTTGCTCCGAGACTTTGAGAAGCATAGCATTCCAGGCATCACCAGCAGGGATGGACTGGCCAGAGAGACGGGCCTCCCGGAGTCCAGGATTCACGTCTGGTTTCAGAACCGAAGGGCCAGGCACCCGGGACCGGGTGGCAGGGTGCCGGCGCCGCGCGGGCAGCCTGCCAGCCTTGACCCCCAGCCGGGAGTCACCCGTGCTTCCACGGTGAGTTTGGCCCCATCAGGCGGGGATTTTGCTTACGCAGCCCTGGCTCCTCCCGAAGGGGCCCTCTCCCACCCACAGATGCCTCGATGGCCTCCAAAACCCCCGAGCAAATGCCCGGGGGACCGGGATCCACAGCACGATGGCCTGCCAGACAAGTGCTCTTGTGATGAAAGCCAGGGGAGCCCGCTCAAGCTGGGACACAGGCCAAGTCGTGCTTTTGCCACCCATGTCCCGGGGCACTCCGTGGTGGGGCTGGGGCCAGGGGCCCCAGGTCGCCGGGGCGGCGTGGGAACCTGCACCCGGGGCAGCTCCATCTCCCCAGCCCACACCCCCGGAAGTCTCTGTGCCGCAGGAGCAGGTCTGGCCGTCGGGCCCTGCCGCCCCAGGAGCCCGGGCGCTCGTCTCCACTCCCCTCCGGCCTGTTGCTGGATGAGCTCCTGGCGTGCCCTGAGTTTCTGCAGCAGGCACACACTTTCCTAGAAACCGAGGCCCCGGGGGAGCTGCAGGAACCGGAAGAGCCGGGCTGGCGCCACCCACTCAGCGAGGGAAGAATGCCGGAGCTCTGCTGGAGGCAGCTTTAGGACACCCGGGCTGGGGGCCGGGGTCGCCCGGCTGGAGTCAGTGGCCTCTCTTTCGCGGGCAACCCCTCCCTGGGCAGGGAGGGGCGTGTCTTCCCTCCAGGCTGACCCGCCTGGCATTCCTGACTCCTAGTACTGGGCCTGGTAAGAGACTACGCCCAAAGGAGAACTGCCATTCTTTCCTGGGCGTCCCGGGGATCACCGAGCCGGCCTAGGTACCAGCAGGCGTGTATACATACCACGATGGTTTGCGGGCAGCCACAGTGCCTCCTGTGGGCGCAGCCCCGCTAGAGCTCTCTTGCTTTCCCACCACCCCACCCCCACCTGACCAGGGGCTACCCCCCGCCCCGGCAGTATTCGTCCTTCCCCGGGCTGGGTGGAGGCCACTGTCCCGTGAAAAACCGGGCCCGGTCAGCGTCCAGGCCTTCTCTCCCTCCGGGGCTCACACCCTCTGCGCCTCCACTCCACCATCGCTCGCCAACCCGTGACTCTGCGGTCTCCCAGGAGCTGCCACCGTGGAGTGCCTGGGGCTGTACACAGACCCCAGACCCCGGGCACACCCGGGATGCTGACCCTTCCAGGCGGGAGGGAAGGCAGGCACAGGTGGAGAGCGGAGACCTAGGCGGTGAGAGGGAAGGAGAGGAGAGGCCCCGAGGAATGCAGGGGAGGGAGGGATGGAGAGAGGAGAGAGGACTGACAAACAGGGAAGAGCAGTGATGAATGGAGGGAAAGACAGAGGGACACAGGGACAGAGGGAGGGTGGGAGGGAGTAACGGACCGAGGGAGGAAGGCAGGAGAAAAGCGGTCTCAGTTCCTGGAGCAACGGCAGCCCTGCTGGGAAGGCAGTAAGTGCTGGTGGGCTGAGGGCTGGTGACGTGAGGGCACTTTCGTTCGCCACCGTTCCGTCACCCAAAGGAATGGGGCGGTTTCCTCAAAGGTAGAGCGGGGACTCGGGTTTGCCATGGGGTATTCACCCGTGGTTTACGACCCGCATCCCAGGCGGGAGCCCGGCTGGGCTGAGGACCGTGACAACCACCGACCACAGAGGAGCCACATTCAGGAGGACTCAAGCCTGATTTGGGATTCCAGGTCACTCGGCCCTCTGCAAGGGGGCCGGTAGCTCACTTCTCTCCGTCCTCACCCCCACCCCGAGAGGCTGACCATGTTGAAGGTTTGCTTCCAGAGCCCTGCTGGCACCCAGAAACATCCAGGGAAGGGAGGAAGAGCAGCATCCTCTCTTAGCCCTCCTCCAAACCGGCCACCCATGAACTCCCCGCATTAGCCGGGACACGGGAATCCATCCTCAAGCCATCGTGCCTGGGATTTATCTTGTCTCTGGGGTTTCGCTCTGGTCTTCGACGGGAACCACACACCTGTGTGGGTGAGATTGTCACAGCAACGGTGACACCCACAGGCATCATGTGTCTTCGTGTAGAGGGGACCTGTAAAACACAAGACACACACGGAGGTTCAGTTCCACACTCCACTCCACACTACCAGGCTGGTTTCTCCCTGCTGAAGACGCGTGGGAACCCAAGGAGCGGGTTCCAGTTCCCACGGGACCCCTGGAGAGGACCGGGGAGCCAGGCCCCGCCCAAAACCCACCCCCCTCACCCCTTCCGCCTCTGCACCTTCCGCTGCGTCTCTCTGGCCTCTGGCCCCAAACCTCCCACCACCCCCAACCCCACCTCACCCAATGCCCTCACCCCCACAAGCACCACCACGCCACGGGGGCATCAGTGCGCTGGGGCCCCTTGGAGGGCGAGGGAGGGCTGTCCCAAGGCTCAGCTGCAGGCAAGAATGGGTGGAGCCTCCCGGCCTGTGGGCCTTCATAAGAGCTGCTGGCTGTTCATGCCGGGCCTCCTGGCTTGGACCGAACGCCGTATGTGCTACCAAGGAAGGCCTCCCCGGCACTCTCTAACGCACCATCCTCAAGGCTGAAGTCTGACACAGGACGCATGAGAGACTCGCCTGGGATCATGAAAAGGGAGGCTCTACGAAGCTCAGAAACATAGAACCTCGCACTCCGGCATTATCGCCACCAGAGAACGGCTGGCACAGGCCATCGGCGTTCCAGAGCCCAGGGTCCAGATCTTGTTTCACAATGAGAGGTCACGCCAGCTGAGGCAGCACCGGCGGAATCTCCGCCATGGCCTGGGAAACACGGCCCACAAGAAGGCAGGCAAAAGCGGACCTCTGTCACACCATCCTAGACGGCCCTGCTGCTCCGAGCCTTTGAGAAGGATCGCTTTCCAGGCATCACCACCAGGGAAAGACTGGCCAGAGAGACAGGCCTCCTGGAGTCCAGGATTCGCGTCTGCTTTCAGAATCGAAGGGCCAGGCACCCGGGACCAGGTGGCAGGGCGCCAGCGCATGCAGGTGGCCCCTGCAACGCGGCCCCCAGCGGGTTTCACCCTTCTCCCTGGTCGGTGGCCCCGGCAGGTGGGGATTTTGCCTACACCGCCTGTCTCGAAGCCCTTCCACTCAGACGCTTTGATGAGATCCGCATCTCCCCACAAATGTCGGGGATTCCTGACCAGAGCGCCGACGGCTCGCAATTACAGGGGCTGGGGCCAGGGGCTCCCAGGTCACGCATGGGAAACAAAAGCCGGGTAGATCCACCTCCCCAGCCCGCGCCCCCGGAGGGCTCCGCGCCGCAGGAGCAGATGCAAGCCGTCCGGGAGCCCTCACCAACACCCCAGGAGCCCGGGCGCTCGTCTCCACTCCCCTCCGGCCTGCTGCTGGATGAGCTCCTGGCGTGCCCAGAGTTTCTGCAGCTGGTGCACCCTTTCCTAGAACCCGAGGCCCCGGGGGAGCTGCAGGAATCGGAAGAGCCCGCCGGGCTGGAACCACCCCTCAGCGAGGATGAATACCGGGCTCTGCTGGAGGAGCATTAGGACGCGGGCTGGGGACGGGGTCGCGGCAGGTTGGTGGCCTCTCTTTCGCGGGGAATCACTGGCTGGGCATGGAGGGGCGTGTCTTCCCTCCGGGCTGACCTGTCTGGCATTCCTGCCTCCTAGGACTGGGCACGGGGACAGACTCCGCCTGAGAGAACTGCCATTCTTTCCTGGGCGTCCGAGGATCCCCGGAGCTGGCCCAGATGGTAGGCGAGGGCTCACCGTGCACTCGCGGGTTTTCGGGCAGCCACCTGGCCTCCTGTGGGAGGAGCCCCGGCAGAGCTCTCTTGCCTTTCCACCACCCCACCCCCGCCTGACCACCGTCTACACCCCGCCCCGGCAGTATGCGTCCTTCCCCGGGCTGGGTGGAGAAACACTTCCAGCGAAAATCTGGGCATGGGCAGCGTCCAGGCCTTCTCTCCCTCCCAGGGGCTACGCGCTTCTGCGCCTCAGCTCCACAGAGTAAAGCACAAACCGGTGGATCCTGCGGTGAAGCGCAAGGGGAGCTGCCGTGGATGCGTGACAGCTATGCGCTTGAACCCGGAGCCGCCGGGCACGGGATGCTGACCCTTCCAGGTGGGAGGGAAGGCAGGCACAAGAGGAGAGAGGAATGGGAGACCTTGATTGATGGAAGGATGGGCGGAGAGACTTTGGAAGGCAGGGAAGGAGGGATGGAGGGAGGGAGGTGATCGACAGGGAGAGGGAGGCAGTGATGAGCGGAGGGAAAGACAGAGGGACACAGGGACAAGAGTGAGGGCGGGAGGGTAACAAGGGACCGAGGGAGGAAGGCAGGGAGAAAAAGCGGTCTCTGGACTCCTGGAGAAACAGCAGCCCTGCAATCCGGGAAAACTGTTAGGGCCAGGCGCGGGCTGAGGGTTGGTGACGGCGGTCCGAGGCACTTCGTTAAGCCCCATTCCGTCCTTAAGGAATGGGGCGGTTTCCCTCAAAGACAAGAAGCCGAGGGCTTCGGGTTGCCGTGTATTCACCTACGTGGTTTACTGACCACACATCCCCAGGCCAAGCCCCATACCGGAGCACCGGGCCGACAGCCCCGACCACCGACCACAGAGGAGCCACACTCAGGAGGACTGAAGCCTGATTTCGGATTCCACATTGCTCGGCCCTCTGCAAGTGGGCTGGTAGCTCACGTCTCTCCGGCCACACCCCCACCCCGAGAGGCTGACCATGTTGAAGGTTTGCTTCCGGAGCCCTGCTGGCAACCAGAAACATCCAGGGAAGAGAGGAAGAGCAGCATCCTCTCTTCGCCCTCCCTCCAAACCTGCCACACCGCAGACTCCCCACGTTGCGGGACACGGGAATCCATCCTCAAGCCATCACGCCGGGGATGTATCTTGTCTCTGGGGTTTCGCTGTGGTCTTCGACGGGAACCACACAGCTGCATGGGTGACACTGTCACGACAAGGCCGACACCCACAAGCATCAGGTGTCTTCGCGTAGAGGGGACCTGTAAAACTCAAGACCCACACGGTGGTTCAGTTCCACACTCCACTCTACCCTTCCAGGCTGGTTTCTCCTGATGAGGCAGTGGGAACCCAGGGAGCGGCTTCCAGTTCCCGCGGGATCCCTGCAGAGGCCCGGAGAGCCAGCCCCCGCCCCAAACCCACCCCCTCACCCCTTCCCCCCCTCCCCCTTCCGCTGCATCTCTCTGGCCTCTGGCCACCACTCCCACCACCCCCAGCCCCACACTCACCCAATGCCCCACCCAGCACCCAGCATGCCTGGGGCATCCAGTGCGCTGGGGCCCCTCGGAGGCCCAGTCTTGAGGTGTCCCAGAGCTCAGCGGCGGGCAACAAGGAGTGGAGCCTCCCTGGGCCTTCGTGAACAGCCGCTGGCTGTCGCATGGCTTACCTCCTGGCTGGACCAAACGCCCGTGCAGTGCTCGTGATCAAAGCTCCCCGCGACACCTTCGAATGGCACCCTCCCAGCGGAAGCTACTGTGGGCCGAGGATGGCTGCTGAGACTTCGTCCTGGTTGAATAAAGCGAAGGCCTGCAAGCGTGCTTTAGGCGAACCCGGTACCGAGACGCCGCCGCAAAGTCTGGCTGGCCCAGACCATCGGCGTTCGAACCCAGGGTCCCCATCTGGTTTCTCAGAACGAGAGATCACGCCAGCTGAGGTAGCACCGGCGGGGAATCTCACGCCCTAGCCAGGAGGCGCTGCCCGCCAAGAGGCAGGTGGCGGACCCCGTCAGCCCATCCCAGGCTGACCCCTGGTGCTCGAGACTTTGAGAAGGATCGCTTTCCACGCATCACCACCAGGGAAAGACAGCCAGAGGGCAGACCTCAGAGACCAGGTTCACTTCTGGTTTCAGAACCCGAAGGGGCCAGGCAACCTTGACCGGGTGGCAGGCATGTGGTGTCCCCTGCTGAAATGACCTTTGACGGGAACAATCGACCTGCTCCATTGCGACGGGTGGTTTGCCTCGCCACCCTGAGCCTGTCTCCCAATCTCAGACGCCTCGGCAGCCTCCGCACCCCCAGAGCAAATGCCCGGGGCAGTGGGACACGCAGCGTGACGTCCTACTGGGCCCCTGCACGGTGGGAGAGCCAGGGCCTGCTCAAGCTGGGCCACAGGGCCAAGGCGTGCTTGCGCCACCCACATCCCAGGGCAGTCCGTGGTGGGGCTGGGGCCAGGGGCCCCAGGTCGCCAGGGAGTCCTGAGAAACCCAAAGCCGGGGCAGCTCCACCTCCCAGCCTGCGCCCCAGGAGCACCTGCGCGCCAGACAGATCTGCGCCGTCGTCGCATAATCCCCAACACCCAAGGAGCCCGGGGGCTCGTCTCCACTCCCCTCTGGCCTGCTGCTGGATGAGCTCATGGTGTGCCCAGAGTTTCTGCAGCTGGCGCACCCTTTCCTACAACCCGAGGCCCCGGGGGAGCTGCAGTGGGAGAGAGCCATGAGGGCTGGAACAACTTTCCTTCAGGGAAGAGATACCAGGCTCTCTGCTGTGGAGGAACTTCTGCTGGGCTGGGGCAGGGGTGCTGACGGGGCAGTGGCCTCTCTTTCGTGGGGAACACCTGGCTGTGCATGGCGGGACGTTTCTTCCCTCCGGGCTGACCCGCCTGGCATTCCTGCTTCCTAGGACTGGGCCCGGTGAGAGACTACGCACAAAGGAGAACTGCCATTCTTTCCTGGGTGTCCAGGGGATCCCGGAGCCGGCCAAGGTATCAGCAGTCTGGCCGTATACCGTGCACACGTGGGTTTGCGGGCAGGCACCTGGCCTCCTGTGGGAGGAGCTGACAGAGCTCTCTTACTCCGCCACCCACCCCATGACCACCCGGCCCCACCCCTGACCCGAGCAGTTTGGGTGTCCCAGGCTGGGTTGAGAGCCCCATCCCGCGAAACATCTGGCCAGGGCAGCGTCCAGCCCTTCTCTCCCTCCTGGGAGACTTGGCAGGCTTCTGGCCTCCGGCTCTACCGTCACTCAAGCCAGCCCGTTGCCTCTGGGCCTCCCAGGGGAGCTGCCACCGTGGAGCGCCTGGCGGCTGATCCTGGGAATGTGGAAACACACCAAGGATGTAACTCCGTGTCAGGAGGAGGAAAGGCAAACCTGGAGTGGAAAGAAGGAACAAGGAGAAATAGAGGACAGAGGATGAAATGAGAAGACTGGAAAACAGGGAGGAGGATGGAAGGAAGGAAGAGGAGGAGGACAAACCGACAAGAAGAAGAGGAGCAAGAGGAAACGGAGGGAAAGACTGAGGGACAGAGGGACAGTGGGAGGCGGAGGGCAAGGGACCGGCGGAGGAAGGGCAGGAGAAAAAGGTCTCCTGACTCCTGGGAGAAACAGCAGCACCACGCTGCAAGTGGAAAACTGTAAGCGCTCTGCACGGGCTGAGGGCTGGGCGGCGGCCGGTGGGACACTCGTTCACACCCGTTCTGTCGTCCAAGGAATGGGCGGTTTCATCAAAGACAAAAGACGGGACTCGGGTTGCCGTGGTATCTTACCACGTGGTTTACAGACCACACATCCAGAGGCCGAGCCCCGCAGCGGAGCGCGAGTTCGACAGCCCCAACCACCGACCACAGAGGAGCCACACTCATGAGGACTGAAGACTGATTTCGGATTCCACGTCGCTGGGCCCTCTGCAAGGGGGCCGGTAGCTCACGTCTCTCCGGCCCCGCCACCACCCCCAGAGGCTGACCATGTTGACGGTTTGCTACTGTAGCCCTGTGGGCACCTGGAAACATCCAGGGAAGGGAGGAAGTACAGCATCCTATCTTCGCCCTCCCTCCAAACCGGCCACACCGCAGACTCCCCACATTGCTGGACACGGGAATCCATCGTCAAGCCATAACACTGGGGATGTATCTTAATTCCTGTTTCGCTTGGTTCGAGGGAGCCAAACACCTGCGTCTGTGAGACTGTCATGGTAACGGTGACACACACAGGCATCGGTTGTCTTCGCAGAGAGGGGGCCTTTAAACCTCAAGACCCACACGGAGGTTCAGTTCCACACTCCACTCCACCCTCGCAGGCTGGTTTCTCCCTGCTGAAGAAGCGTAAACCCAGAGGTTTCCAGTTCCCCAAGGAATCCCTGAGAGTCTCGAGAGCCAGCCCCGGCCCCAAACCCACCCACCCTACCCTCTCCCTTCCGCTGCATCTCTCTGGCCTCCGGCCCAACCCCTACCACCACCGCAACCCCACCTCACCCCATGCCCCCACCCCCACCAGCACCATATCTCCCCGGGGGCATCAGTGCACTGGGGCCCTTCGGAGGGCGAGGGCGGGCTGTCCCAGGGTTCAGCGGCAGGGAAGAAGGGGTGGAGCCTCCATGCTTGTGGGCCTTCTAAGAGCCACTGGCTGTGTGCGCCGGCCTCCTGGCTGGACCGGAACGCTGTAGGTACCCCGGCGGCTCTCCACCTTTCAACAGCCCCTCGAAGCACTGAGACGAGGACGGCGGGAGGGAGACTCGCTCGACTCCTCGAGGCAAAAGCGAGGCCCTGGCAGCCTGCTTTGAGCGAACGCTGCACTGGCATCGCTACCAGAGAACGGGTTGCCTAGGCTATTGGCTTCCTCGAGTTCCTGGAGCCCAGGGTCCAGATCTGGTTTCAGAACGAGGTCACGCCAGCTGAGGAGCACCGCGGAAACTCCACCCTGGCCAGGAGACGCGCCCGCAAGAAGGCAGGCTAAAGCGACCTTCGTCACACTATCCAGACGGTCTGCTGCTACGAGCCTTTGAGAAGGATCGCTATCCAGGCATCGCCACCAGGGAAGGACTGGCCAGAGAGATGGGCCTCCCGTAGTCAAGGATTCACGTGTGGTTTCAGAACCGAATGGCCAGGCACCCAGGACCGGGTGGAAGGGCGCAGGCGCACACAGGCGGCCCCTGCAACGTGGCCCACGGAGGGTGTCACCCTGCACCCTGGTCAGTGGCCCCGGTAGGCGGGGATATTGCCTACGCCGCCCTGGCTCTTAACAAAGGGGCCCTCTCCAACCCTCAGACGCCTCAGTGCCATCTGCAAACTTCCCGGAAAGCAAATGTCCCAGGACCGACCAGAACGACAGCTTCCTGCCCCGCGCAGGGGACAGCCAGGGCCTGCTCAAGCTGGAACACAGGGCCAAGGCGTGCTTGCACAACCCATGTCCCGGGGCAGTCCGTGGTGTGGCTAGGGACAGGGGCCCCAGGTCGAATGGTCGGCGGTGAACCCCAAGCCGGGGCAGCCCAGCCTCAGAGTCTGCCCCCGGAGGGCTCCGCGCCGCAGGAGCAGATGCAAGCCGTCCGTGGGCCTTCCCCACTGCCCCAGGAAACCGGGGCTCGTCTCCACTCCGCTCCGGCCTGTTGCTGGATGAGCTTCTTGCGTGCCCAGAGTTTCTGCAGCGTTTCACCTCGTGAGAAACCCCAGGCCCCGGGGAGCTGCAGGACTGGAAGAGCCCGCTGGGCTGGATGCACCCTCAGCGGTGAAGAATACCGGCTCTGCTGGAGGAGATTTAGACGAAGATAGATGGGGTCGCAGGGCGGTGACCTCTCAAGGGAACTCCTGGCTGGGCATGGAGGGGCGTGGTTCCTCCTCCCGGCTGACCCGCCTGGCATTCCTGCCTCCTCAGGACTGAGCCCTGTGAGAGACTCCTCTGCAAAATGAGAACTGCCATTCTTTCCTGGGCATCCCGGGACGCTCCAGGTACCAGCAGGTTGCCTACAGCGCACGCCAGTCTGATGAAAGCCACCTGGCCTCCTGTGGGAGCAGCCCCCAGGCTGTTCATTTGCCCACATCCCCTGCCTGACCACCGCCCTGCAGCCCTCCCTAGCAGACCCCGCTAAAACACCAGGCCCGGGCAGTTCAGACCTTCTCTCCTCCTGGGGTCGTGACTCAAGATCTCCTCCACCGCTGCCGCCAACCCGTGCCCCCGAGGCCTCCCAGGACCTGCCACCGCAGAGCGCCTGGCGGCTGTACGCAGACTCCAGACCCCGGGCACACCTGGGATGCTGACCCGTCCAGGCGGGAGGAGTACGCAGACCCCAGACCCCGGGCACACCTGGGATGCTGACCCGTCCAGGCGGGAGGAAAGGAAGGCACATGTGGAGAGAGGAACAGGAGACCTAGAGAGACGGAAAGATGGGCGGAGAGAATTTGGAAGGCAGGGAGGGAGGGATGGAGGGAGGGAGGGAGGGAGGGGGAGGGACTGACAGACAGAGAGAGGGAGGCAGTGAGGAATGGAGGGAAAGACAGAGGGACACAGGAACGGAGAGAGGGCGGAAGGGAGCAAGGGACCGAGGGCGGAAGGCAGGGAGAAAAATCGGTCTCCGGACTCCTGGAGCAAAAGCAGCCCCGCACTCAGGGAAAACGGTAAGCGCGTGGCGCGGGCTGAGGGCTGGGCGGCGGCTGGCTTTGCACTCGTTTGCCCCCGCTCTGTTGCCCAAGGAATGGGCTGCTCTCAAAGACAAAGCGATCGGGGACCTCGGCTGTCGTGGGATATCTCACACACGTGGCTTCATCACTCACACATCCTCAGGCTGAGCTCAAGAGTAGAGCACGAGGCCGACAGCCCCGACCACCGACCACAGAGGAGCCACAATCAGGAGGACTGAAGACTGATTTCGGATTCCATGTCTCTGGGCCCTCTGCAATGGGGGGCCGGTAGCTCACTCTCTCCGGCCCCGCCCCCACCCCCAGAGGCTGACCATGATGACGGTTTGCTTTGTCGGTGACGTCTCTTGGGCCCCGCGAGACATCCAGGGAATAGCATCTCCATTCGCCCTCCCTCCTAAAACCGGCCACACCGCAGACTCCTCCCACATTTCTGGACACAGGAATCCATCGGGCTAAGCCATCACGGGATGGCCTTGTCTCGTTTCGGCTTCTGGTTCGGACGTGGGAGCCACACACTCCGTGGGTGTGACTGACAGTAATGCATGCACACGACAGGCACGGGTGCTCCTGCAGAGAGGGGGCCTGTAAAACTCAAGACCCACACGGAGGTTCAGTTCCACACTCCACTCCACCCTTCCAGGCTCGTTTCTCCCTGCTGAAGAAGCGTGGGAACCCAGGAGCGGCTTCCAGTTCCCACGGGATCCCTGGAGAGGCCCGGAGAGCCAGCCCCCGAAACCCAAGCACCCCTCAACCGCCCCACCCCTTCCTGTCTGGCCTCCTGACCCCACCCCTCCCACCTCACCAACCCCACCTCACCCAAAGGCCTGACCCCCACTGGCATCACCACTCCCTGGGGGCATCAGTGCACTGGGGCACCTCGGAGGGTGAGGGCGGGCTGTACCAGGACTCAGCGGCAGGCAAGAAGGGGTGGAGCCTCCCTGCCTGTGGGCCTTCGAAAGGGCCGCTGGCTGTCTGCGCCAGCCTCCTGGCTGGACTGGAACGCCGTGCGGTGATCCCTGCCATGGCTCTCCCTAAACCTTCGAACGGGCACCCTCCCCACAGAAGCCCGAGGGCTTGTGGACGGAGGAGACTGTCTGCACTTCGGCAAAGCGAGGCCCTGCGAGCCTGCTTTGAGCGGAACCTGTACCCGGGCATCGCCACCAGAGAACAGCTGGCCCAGGCCATCGGAGTTCCGGAGCCTAGGGTCCAGTTCTGGTTTCAGAACGAGAGGTCACGCCAGCTGAGGGAGCACCGGCGGGAAACTCCACCCTGGCCAGGGAGATGCGGCCCGCAAGAAGGCAGGCGAAAGCGGACCTCTGTCACACCATCCCAGACGGCCCTGCTGCTACGAGCCTTTGAGAAGGATCGCTATCCAGGCATCTCACCAGGGAAGGACTGGCCAGAGAGATAGCCTCCCCAGTCAAGGATTCACGTGTTTCAGAACCAGCCAGGCACCCGGACCGGGTGGGAAGGGCGAGGCACACACAGGCTGCCCTGCAACGCCGCCCATGGAGGGCGCCACCCTGCACCCTGGTCAGTGGCCCCTAGGGGATATTGCTCACGCCGCTCTGCCTGCGCACCGGCGTCCTTCCAACTGCACGCCTCGGTGCCCTCTGCAACCCCTGAGCAAATGTCCGTGGGGACTCGTAATTCCGCAACGGGACATGTGCAGTGGGACGGGCCAGTGGTGCCCAGCTCCCCAGCCTCAAGGGCCGAGGGCTCCGCGCCGCAGGAGCAGATGCAAGCCGTCCGTGGGCCTTCCCCACTGCCCCAGGAAACTGCTCATCTCCACTGGGCCCTCGCCTGTTGTTGGATGTGAGCTCCTTTGCGTTTTTCCAGAGTTTCTGCAGCAAGCTAGGAAACCGAGGCCCTGGGAGCTGCAGTGACCGAAGAGCTCCGCCGGCTGGAATCCACCCTCAGGAATACCGGCTCTGCTGGAGGAGATTTAGGACGCTAAGCTAGCTGGTCATGGGCAGGGCGGTGACCTCTCTTTCGCGGGGAACTCCTGGCTGGGCATGGAGGGGCGTGTCTTCCCTCCGGGCTGACCCACCTGGCATTCCTGCCTCCTAGGACTGAGCCCTGTGAGAGACTCTGCAAAAATGAGAACTGCCATTCTTTCCTGGGCATCCCGGGATCGCAGAGCCGGCCCAGGTACCAGCAGGCGGGCTGTCTACAGCGCACGCGCAGGTTTGCTCACAGCCACCTGGCCTCCTGTGGGAGCAGCCCCAGCAAGGCTGTCTTGCATTTCCGCCACCACATCCCTGAAAAGCCCCTGACTACCGGCTACCCCCTATGCGCCCTCCCTGGCTGGAGACCCCTGGCCCCGCCAAACACCGCCCGGGAGCATCCAGACCTTCTGTCCTGCTCGCGACCTCTGGGCGCATCTCCTCCACTGTCGCCGGGCCAACCGTGCCCCCGAGGCCTCCCTGGTGGGACCCTGGCCCAGGCCCGCTGCCAGCCACAGACTCCAGGACCCCGGGCACACCTGGGATGCTGACCCATATTTCACACCGAGGACTGAAGACTGATTTCGATTCCATGTCTCTGGGCTCTTCTGCAAATGCAGCTTCACGCCTCCGCCCTCACCACCGCTGACCACGAAGAAGGCCAGCCTCGTGACCCCGCGGCACCCGAGATATCCAGGGAAGGGAGGAAGAACAGCATCCTATCTTCGGCCTCTCCCTCCAAACCGCCACACCAAGTAGGACTCCTACATTGGATTGAATCCATCGCTGCCATCACGCCAGACGGGTCTTGTCTCTACTCTCACTCTGGTCTTCGACGGGAGCCACACACCTGCGCAGGAGACTGTCACTGCAACGGGGTGACACCTACAGGCCTTCTGGGTGTTCGCCATGAGAGGGGGGGCCTCTAAAACTCAAGACCCACACGGAGGTTCAGTTCCACACTCCACTCCACCCTTCCAGGCTGGTTTCTCCTGCTGAAGACGCGTGGGAACCCAGGGAGCGGCTTCCAGTTCCCGCGGGATCCCTGGAGAGGCCCGGAGAGCCAGCCCCACCCGAAACCCACCCCGCTCACCCCTTCCCTCTCCGCATTCCGCTGCGTCTCTCTGGCCACCGGCCCCACCCCTCCCACGCCTCTCAACCCCACCACACCCAATGTCCCACCCGCACCAGCACCACCATGCCCTGGGGGCATCAGTGCGCTGGGGCCACACGGAAGGTGAGGGTGGGCTGTCCCAGGGCTCAGCGGCAGGCGAGAAGGGGTAGAGCCTCCCTGCCTGTGGGCCTTCGTAAGAGCCGCTGGCTGTCTGCGCCGGCCTCCTGTCTGGACCGGAATGCCATGCGGTGCTCCCCGCGATGGCTCTCCCGACACCTTCGAACGGCACCCCTCCCCGCGGGAGCCCGAGGACAAGGACGGCGGAGGAGAGTCGTCTGGACCCCGAGGCAAAGCGAGGCCCTGCGAGACTGCTTTCAGCGGAACCTGTACCCGGGCATCGCCACCAGAGAAGGGCTGGCCCAGGTCATCGGTGTTCCGGAGCCCAGGGTCCAGATCTGGTTTCAGAACGATAGGTCACGCCAGCTGAGGCAGCACCGGCGGGAATCGCTCTGGACGGCAGACGGGTCTGGCAAGAAGGTAGAAGGACCTCAATACCCATCCCAGACAGCCCTGTTGCCTGGAGACAGAGAATTTCTTCCAGGCACGCCACCAGGGAATGACTGGCCAGAGAGATGGGCCTCCCGACCAGTGATTCACGTCTGCTTCTACAGGAACCGGCACAGCACGCGGGACCGGTGGACGCCGGGCGCGACGCAGGCGTTCTCTGCAACTGGGCTGGGCCCGGGCGGGTGTCACCTGCACCCTGGTCGGTGGCCCCGAGGCGGGATTTGCCTACGCCGCACTGGCTCCTCCCGCCAAGGGCCCCTCCCCACCTTCAGACGCCGTGGCCTCCTCGGGCGAGCCCCGGGAGCAATGTCTGGGGACCGACCCGGCAACAGCCTGCCTGGCTCCCCTGCGCGGTGGGTCCGTGGCACCCCTGTTGGGCCACAGAGCCAAGGCAGCTATGCCACCCACGCCCCAGGGCAGTCCGTGGTGGGGCTGGGTCCAGGGGCCCAGGATGTCAAGGCATGGGAACCCCAGGTCAAGAGATCCTCCTCCCCAGCTCAAGACTCCCGAGGGCTCAAGGCCAATGAGCCGGATGTAGCCGTCTGGCCTCCCCACTGAATCTCAGGGAGTCTGGCCGTCACCCTCCGGCCTGCTGCTGGATGAGCTGCAGGCGTACCTAGGAGTCTTCTGCAGCACCCTTTCCTAGAAACCGAGGCCCCGGGGGAGCTGCAGGAAACGGAAGAGCCTGCTGGGCTGGAGCCACCCCTCAGCGAGAAGCATAACGGCTCCCCCTGGCTGGGAGGAGCTTTAGGATCACTGGCTGGGGACAGGGTCATGCAGGGAGGCGGCCTCTCTTTCGCGGGGAACCCCTGGCTGGGCATGAAGGGGCGTGTCTTCCCTCTGGGCTGACCCGCCTGGCATTCCTGCCTCCTAGGTCTGGGTTCGGTGAGAGACTCCGCACAACGGAGAACTGCCATCCTTCCCCATGTCCTGGGATCCTGTGAGGCGGCTCCAGGTACCAGCAGGCGGGCCGCCCACTGCAGACATCGCTGTTTATGGCAGCCACGGGTCCACCTGTGGGAACAGCCCTGGCAGAGCTCTCTTGCCTTTCCGCCACCACACCCCCGCCTGACCACCGGCTACCCCCTGACCCGGCAGTATGCGTCCTTCCCCTCGGGTTGTGGGAGACCCCGCCCCGCTAAACACCGGGTTCGGCAGCGCCCAGGCCTTCTCTCCTCCTCTGCTCTCCTCTGGCGCCTCTCCACTCCACCGTCAATCGCCAACCCAGGCGGCCATGGCTCCTCCCAGGAGCTGCCACCGCGGAGCTCATGGCTGCACGCAGGACCAAGAGACACCCGGCACAATCTGGATGCTGATCCTTCCAGGCGGGAGGAAGGCAGGCACAGGTGGAGAGAGGAATGGGAGACCTAGAGGCCGAAGGATGCAGTGGGAGAGACTTTGAAGGCAGGGGAGGGACAGATGGGGAGGGAGGGAGGGAGGGACCAACCGAGAGGGAGAAGGTGGCAGAGGAAACGGAGAGGGAAAGACAGAGGGACACAGGGACAGAGGGAGTTCGGGAGGGAGCAAGGGAACAATTGAGGAAGGCAGGGAGGAAATGCGGTCTCCGGACTCCTGGATCAACAGCAGCCCCGGGCTCCGGGAAAATGGTAAGAGCCCCGCGCGGGCTGAGGTTTGGGCGGCGGCCGGTGGGGCACTCTTCAAGTACGTCAGCAAGGAATGGGCGGTTTCCTCAAAGACAAAAGACAGGGACTCGTCGTGGGGTATTCACCCACGTGGTTTACCGACCACACATGCCCAGGCCGAGCTCTGCAGCAGAGCGCCAGTCCGACAGCCCCGACCACCGACCACAGAGAAGCCACACTCAGGAGGACTGAAGCCTTATTTCGGATTCCACGTTGCTCGGCCCTCTGCAAGGGGGCCGCTAGCTCACGTCTCTCCAGCCCCTCCCTCACACCGAGAGGCTGACCATGTGACGGTTTGCTTCCGGAGCCCTGCGGGCACCCAGAAACATCCGGGGACGGGAAGAAGAGCAGCATCCTCTCTTCGCCCTCCCTCCAAACCGGCCACACTGCAGACTCCCAAAGTTGCGGGACACGGTAATCCACTTTCAAGCCATCACGCCGGGGACGTATCTTGTCTTGGGTGTTTCACTCTGGTCTTCGACGGGAGCCACACTCGCATGGTTGAGACTGACACGGCAACGGCGACACCCACAGGCATCGGGTGTCTTTGCAGAGAGGGGGCCAGTAAAACTCAAGACCCACACAGAGGTTCAGTTCCACACTCCACTCCACCCTTCCAGGCAGGTTTCTCCCTGCTGAAGACGCGTGGGAACCCAGGGAGAGGCTTCCAGTTCCCGTGGGATCACAGTAGAGGCCCGGAGAGCCAGCCCCTGTCCGAAACCCACCCCCCTCACCTCTTCCCATCCTCTCCCTTCCGCTGCGACCCTCTGGCCTCCGGCCTCACCCCTCCGCCCCCCCCCAACCCCACCTCACCCAATGCCCCCACCCCCACCAGCACCACCACGCCCCGGGGTCATCAGTGCGCTGGGGCCCCTCGGAGGGAGAGTGCTTGCTGTCCCAGGGCTCAGCGGCAGGCAAGAAGGGGTGGAGCCTCCCTGCCTGTGGGCCTTCCTAAGAGCCACTGGCTGTCTGGAACTGGTGGTTTGGGCCAGTCAGCCTCTGGTGGCTATGCCTGCATGGGTTCTACCAAAGTAGGTCAGGGTCTCGCTTTGCCCCTGAGGTCCAGACGAACCTCCACCGCCCTGCCCCTCGGGCTACCGGAGGGTGCCAGCCTCATGCGTGGGAGAGCTGATCGCTGGGAGCACCACACCCATGTTTGTCCAGCCTGGAGGTCAGGGCGAGAGACAGCCAGCGGCACTTAGGAAGGCCCACATGCAGGGAGGTTCCACCCGCTCTTGCCTGTCACTGAGCTCCTTGGGATTGTGCCCGCCCCTCGCCCCGAGGGTCCCCAGCGCACTGATGCCCCCGGGGCATGGTGGTGCTGGTGGGGCTGGGGGCAGTGGTTGAGGTGGGGTTGGGGGGGGTTGGATGGGTGGGGCCGGAGGCCAGAAAGACGCAGCAGAAGGAGGAGAGGGGGGAGGGCTGAGGGGAGGTTTCAGGCGGGTCTGGCCTCCGGCCTCCAGTGATCCCAGAAAATGTGGGAAGCCGCTTCCCTGCTTCCCCACGCTGGGCTCTCAGCAACCCAGGAAACCAGCCTGGAAGTGTGTGGAGTGGAGTGTGGAACTGAACCTCTGTGTGGGTCTTGAGTTTTACAGGCCCCCTATCCGCGAAGACACCCGATGCCTCTGGGTGTCGCCGTTGCCATGACAGTCTCACACACGCAGGTGTGGCCCCCACACGACCAGAGCTTAAACCTCAGAGACAAGATACATCCCCGGCGTGATGGCTTGACAATGGATTCCTTTGTCCCACAATGTGGGGAGTCTGCGGTGTGGCCGGTTTGTAGGGATTGCGAAGACAGGATGCTGCTCTTCCTCCCATCCCTGGATGTTTGGGTACCAGGGCTCCGAAGCAACCACAATACGGTCAGCTCTCGCTGTGGGGGTGGGTCTGGAGAGATCGTGAGATTCCTCGCCACCTTGCAGAGGGCCGTAAGCGATGTGGAATCAGAAATCAGGCTTCAGTCCTCCTGAGTGTGGCTCCTCTGTGGTCCGTGGTCCGGGCTGTCGACCTGGCGCTCCGCTGTGGGGCTCTGCCTGCGGATGTGTGGTCGGTAAACCAGGTGGGTGAATACCCCACGGCAACCCTCGAGTCCCCGCTCTTTGCTTTCAGGAAAACGCCAATTCCTTTGGCGACGGAACAGGGACGAACGAGTGCCCTGTCGGCCGCCACCCAGCCTCAACCCGCGCCGGGCGCTTACCGATTTCCCGGAGCGTGGGGCTGCTGTTGCTCCAGGAGTCCTGGAGATCTACTTTTTCTCCCTGCCTTCCTCCCACGGTCCCTTGCTCTCTCCTCCCTCCCTCCCTCCCTCCCTCCCTCCCTCCCTCCCTCCCTCCCTCCCTCCCTCCCTCCCTCCCTCCCTCCCTCCCTCCCTCCCTCCCTCAATGCCTTCCAAAGCTCTTCGCCCATCCTTCCGTCCTCTAGGTATCCAGTTCCTCTCTCCACCTGTGCATGCCTTCCTCCTGCTCTGAACGTCTAGATCCTCGGGTTCCCGTCTGGGGTTCGTATACAGCCGCCAGGGGCTACACGGTTGCAGGTCCTGGAACGCAGGAGGCACGTGTGTTACGAAGCGACGGTTCAGCTGGAGGTGCAGATGCGGCGCAGCCTGAGAGATATGCCTGCACGCTGCCCCGCCCTGCTTCCGGACGGGTTCCACCCAGTCCGGGAAGGATGCATACTGCCGGGGCGGGGGGTAGCCGGTGGTCAGGCGGGGGTGGGGTTGTGGAAAGGCAAGAGAGCTCTGCCGGGGCTGCTCCCACAGGAGGCCAGGTGTCTGCCGCAAACCCGCGCGTGCGTTGTAGACGGCCAGCCTGCTGGTACCTGGGTCGGCTCCGGGATCCCCGGGATGCCCAGGAAAGAATGGCAGTTCTCCTTTGTGCGGAGTCTCTCACCGTGCCCAGTCCTAGGAGGAAGGAATGTCAGGCGGGTCAGCCCGGAGGGAAGACACGCCCCTCCCTTCCTGTCCAGTGGGTCCCAGTGAAGAGGGCCACAGCCCTGCTGCGACCCGTTCCCAGCTTGCGTTAGCTAAAATCTCCTCGGTGAGAGCCAGTGTTCATCCTCGCTGAGGGGTGGTTGCAGCCCGGCGGGCTCTTCCGATTCCTCCACCTCCCCCGGGGCCTCGGTTTCTAGGAAAGTGTGCGCCTGCTGCAGAAACTCTGGGCACGCCAGGAGCTCAACCAGCAGCAGGCCGGAGAGTTGTGGAGATGAGGGCCAGACTCCCTGGGGCGGTGAGGGAGGGGGGGAGACTTGGACGGCTTGCAGCATCTGCTCCTGTGGCGCGGAGCCCTCCGGGGCACGAGCTGGGTAGGTGGAGCTTCCCCAGCTTGGCGTTCCCACGCCGCCCCAGCAACCTGGGTCCCCTGGCCCCAGCCACACCACGGACTGCCCTGGACGTGGGTGGCACAAGCACGCTTTGACCCTGTGGCCCAGCTTGAGCGAGCCCTGGCTGTCCCACAGCGCGTAGACCCAGCGACAGGCCGCCGTGCTGTGGGTCCAGTCTGAGCAGTGCTCTGGGGGTCGCGGTCACTGAGGCATCTGAGGGTGGGAGAGGGCCCCGCCGGGAGGAGGAGCCAGGGGGAGCCTAGGCAAAATCCCCAACTGCGGGGAGACCTGACTCAGGCAGAGGTGACACCGCGCCCGGGGGCAGCGTAGCAGGAGACCACCTGCGTCTTGGCGCTCCTGCCACAGTCAGGTGCCCGGCCCGTCAGTTCTGAAACCAGACGTGAATCCTGGACTCGGGTGGCCCTTCTCTGGCCAGTCCTTCCCTGGTGGCGTGCCTGGAAGCGATCCTTCTCTCAAAGGCAGCGGGCAACAGGGCCGTCTGGGATGGGGAGGTGGCAGTGCAGCATCTGCCTTCTGGGGCAGCGTCTCCCCGACCAGTCTTGAGGAGATTCCTGCGGTGCTGCCTCAGCTGGCGTGACCCTCTCGTTCTGAAACCAGATCTGGGCCCTGGCATCGGGCATACATGGCCTGGGTCAGCCTTTCTGTTGGCGATGCCAGTGCGGGTTCCGCTCCAGCAGGCTTCTGGAGCCTACAGCTTTTGCCTCGGGGAGTCCAGACGAGTCTCCTCCATGCATCCTGATCCTCGGGCTTCCCGCGGGGGCGGTGCCGTCCGAAGGTTATAGGAGGAAACAATGGCAGAAGGAAGCACCATGACATTCAGTGCAGAGTCAGGAGGCTGGCATGAACAGCCAGCCAGGCAGGGAGGCTCCACTGCCTGCCTGCAGCCTGGCCTGCTGGGACAGCCCAGCCATGCATCCCTCAGAGGGGAGCCCCAGGCGCACTAGTGCCCAGGCGTGGTGGACAGGGGTGGGGGCAGTGGGTGAGGTGTGGCTGGGGGTGGGAGGGGGTGGGGCAGGAGGGCAAAGAGGCACTGTGGAAGGGGTGAGGGAGAAGAGGTGAGGGGGATGGGTTTCGGGCCGGGGCTGTCCCTCCGGGCCTCTCCAGGGATCCTTGAGGGGCAAATGCCTCCTGAGTTCCAACGTCTTCAACAAGGAAACCAGCCAGGAAGGGTGGAGTGGAGTGTGGAACTGAACCTCCGTGTGGGTCTTGAGATTTACAGGCCCCCTCTCCGCGAAGACACCCAAAGCCTGTGGGTGTCGCCATTGCCGTGACAGTCTCACCCACGCTGGTGTGTGGCTCCCGTCGAACACCAAAGTGAAACCCCAGAGAAAAGATACATCCCCGGCGTGGTGGTTGATGATAGATTCCCGGTGTCCTGGCGTGGGGAGTCATGATGTGGCGGTTTGGAGGTAGGAAGCAGAGAGGGATGCTGCTCTTCCTCCCTTCCCTGTAACTGTTTCTGGGTGCCCGCCCGGGGCCTCGGGCTGGAAACCTTCAACATGGTCAGCCTCTCTGGGAATGGAGGTGGCAGGGAGAGGCGTGAGCTACATTACAGAAGACCAAAAGCGACCTGGAATCCGAAATCAGGGTTCAGTCCTCCTGAGTGTGGCTCCTCTGTGGTTGGTGGTCGGGGATGTCCGCCTGGCGCTCGCTGTGGGGCTCGGCCAGTGGATGTGTGGTCGGTAAACCACGTGGGTGAATACCGCGGGGTAGCCCAGTCCGTCTTTTGTGTCTTTGAGAAGCCGCCCATTCGCCCAGGCGGCCCAGGCGGGGGGCCAACGAGTGCCCTGCCGGCCTCCACCCAGCCATCAGCCCGCGCCGGGCACCTACCGTTTTCCCGGAGCGGGGGGCTGCTGTTGCTCCACGATTCCGGAGACCGCTTTTTCTCCCTGGCTTCCTCCCTTGGTCCCTTGCTCCCTCCCACCCTCCCTCTATCCCTCTGCCTCTCTGTCTTTCCCTCCCGTTCCGCACTGCCTCCCTCTCTCTGTCAGTCAGTCCGTCCCTCCCCTCCCTCTCCCTCAGTCCCTGCCAGCCAAAGTCTCTCTGCCCATTCTTCCGTCCCTCTGGGTCTCCAGTTTCTCCTCTCCACCTGTAGGCCCTTCCCTCTCCAGCCTGGAAGGGGTCAGCATCCTGGGTGTGCCGGGGTCCTGGGGTCTGGGTCTGACCGCCAGGTGCTCAGGTGGCCACTCACTGGAGACTGCAGGCCACTTGGGTTACAACTGGCGATGGTGGAGGCCAGGCTGAGCACTGGGAGGATGGAAGGCATCCTGGACACACTACCGGGCCGCTGTTTCCCAGGGACGGGTTCTCCACCCAGCACAGGGAAGGGCCTTTGTACTGCGGGGCGGGGGGTGGCATAAGTGGTCAGGCGAGGGTGGGGAGATTGGTGGAAAGGCAAGAGAGCTCTGCCGAGGCTGCTCCCACAGGATGCCAGGTGGCTGTCATGAAGCCAGCGGCGTCTTGTGATTGTGGCTCCATACTGCTGGTATCTGGGCTGGCTCCGGGATCCCCAGGAGGCCCAGGAAAGAATTGCAGTTCTCCTTTGTGCAGATTCTCCCACCGGGCTCAGTCCTAGGAGACAGGAATGTCAGGCGGGTCAGCCCGGAGGGAAGACACGCCAATCCATGCCCAGCCATGGGTTCCCCATGAAAGAGAGTCCACCGACCTGCAGCGCCCCCGTCCCCAGCCCTCATCCTAAAGCTCCTTCAGGAGAGCCTGGTATTCTTCCTCGCTGAAGGGTGGTTCCAGCCCGGCGGGCTCTTCCGGTTCCTGCAACTTGCCCAGGCCTCAGTTTCTACAGGAAGTGAATTAGCCTGCCAGAAACTCTGGGCGCATGGAGCTCATCAGCAACAGGCGGGCGAGTGGAAACGGGGAAACCCGGGGAAGCTGGGGCGGTGAGTGAGGAGCACCAGACGGCTTGGAGTCTGCTCCCTGCTGGCTGTGAGAACCCTCCAGGGAAGCGTGGGCTGGGAGGTGGATCTCGCGCCCGGCTTGGGGTTTTCCAAAGCCACCCCAGTGACCACAAGACTGGCCTAACCCCCTGGACTGCACTGGGGCGTGGGTGGCCTCTAAACTGCCTTAGCCCTGTGGTCCAACGAGGCGGGCACTGGCAACCCACCATACAGGGGCCAGTCCGTGCTGCAGGTCCCGGGCATTTTGTTCCGAGGAGGGGTGCAGGAGCCTGAGAGGCATCTGAGGTTGGGAGGGCGCCCGGGGAGGGAGCAGGGGCGGCGTTTGCAAATCCCTGCCTGCAGGGGCCTGCCGATCAGGAAACAGGGACACCCGCTGGGGGGCAGCGTTGCCCGGGGGCAGCCTGGATGCTGCCCGACGCCCTGCCACCTTGCCTCTCGGGTGCCTGGCCTTCCAGTTCTGAGAGCCAGGCCGGTGAATCTGGACTCCGGAGGCCCGTCTCTCTGGCCAGGCAACCTTCCCACAATTAGCGGATGCCTGGAAGCGGTGATCCTTCTCAAGTCTGAGGAGAAGAAGGGCCGTCTGGGAAGGGGTGACGGACGTCCACTTTCGGCTGCTTTCTTGCGGGAAGCGTCTCCCCGGCCAGGGCAGAGATTCCCGCCGGTGCTGCCCCAGCTGCCGTGACCACTCATTCTGAAACCAGATCTGGACCCAGGGCTCCGGAAGGTGAAAGCCCACCAGGCCAGCAAGTTCTGTGGTTCGCGTGCCGGGGCAGGAGGTTCAGCCGAAAGCAGGCTCTGGGGCCTGCGCTTTTCGGGGTCCAGACGAGCCTCCTCCGCCGTCCTCTTCCTTGGGCTTCTGTGGGGAGGGTGCAGTTGAGAAGATTAATGGGAGGAAAGAGCCATCGCTTGGAGGCACTGCATGGCGTTCCGGTCCAGCCAGGAGTCTGGCGCAGACAGCCAGCAGCTCTTATGGCTGACCACAGGCAGGGGAGGCTCCCTGCAACTTCTTGCCTTCCGCTGAGCCCTGAGACAGCCCGCCCTCGCCCTCTGAGGGGCCCCAGCGCAATTATGGCTCCAGTTCGTGGTCGTGCTGGTGGTGTTGGGGGGCACTGGGTGAGGTGGGATTGGGGGGGTGGTGGAGGGTGGGGCTGGAGGCCAGAGAGACTTAAGCGGAAGTAGGGATAGTTGGAAGGGGTGATGGGGGTGGGTTTTTGGTGGTGGCTGTCTCTCTGGGTCTCTCCAGGGATGCACCCGGAACTGGAAGCCGCTTCCCTGGAGTTCCCAAGCGTCTTCATCAGCGGCCATCCTGGAAGGTTGTGGGCGGAGGTGTGGGGTGGGGCACTCTTGTGGGTGCAGGGACACAGGCCCCTTCTCCTTGAAGACCTGCGATGACTGTGGGTGTTGCAGTTGCCATTGACAGTCTCACCAATACGGATGTGGCTCCGTCGAGACCAGACGAACAAAAAAATTAAGATACATCCCGGCGTGATGAAGCGATGATGGATTCCCATGTCCCGCAACCCAGGAGTCAGGTTTGGAGGGAGGCGAGGGATGCTGCTCTTCCTCCTTTCCCAGGATGTTTCTGGGTGCCCGCAGAGCTCCGGAAGCAAACCCGCCAAGCATGATCAGCCTCTGGGCGTGGGGTGAAGACAGAGAGACTTGATCTACGAGCCCCCCCCCTTGCAAAGGAGGCTTGGCGACGTGGAATCCAAATCAGGCTTCAGACCTCCTGAGTGTGGCTCCTCTGTGGTCGGTGGTCGGGGCTGTCAGCCAGGCGCTCCGCTGCGCGGCTCGGCCTGGGGATCTGTGGTCGGTAAACCACGTGGGTGAATACCTCAAACAGCCGTGTCCCATTATTTTGTCTTTGAGTAAACCACCCATTTCCTTGGGGCGGCGAACGAGTGACGAGTACCCACCGGCCACCATGGGCATGCGCCGGTCACGTTTTCCGGGCAGGGGCTGATGTTGCTCAGGAGTCAGGGGCGCTTTTTCTCCCTGCCTTCCTCCCTCGGTCCCTTGCTCCTACCTCCCTCTGTCCCTGTGTCCCTCTGTCTTTCCCTCCGTTCCTCACTGTCTCCCCTCTCTCTGTCAGTCAGTCTCTCCCTCCCTCCCTCCCTCCATCCCTCACTCCTGCCTTCCCAAGTCTCTCCTGTCCTTCCCCTTCCGTCTAGGTCTACATTTCCTCTCTCCACCTGTGCTTGCCTTCTCTCCCGCCTGGAAGGTTCAGCATCCCGGGTGTGTCCGGGGTCTGGGGTCTGCGTACAGGCACCAGGCGCTCCACGGTGGCAGCTCCTGGGAATCTGCAGAGGCACGGGTTGGCGAGTGATGGTGGAGCGGATGCGCAGAGGCGGTGAGCCCCGGGAGGGAGAGAAGGCCTGGACGCAAGCACGCCTTGGCCCTGTGGCCCAGCAGGCGGGCCTGGCAATCTACTTTGCCAGGGGGCCGGTGGGAGATGGCCAGCTGCCTGTCCCGGTCCCAGGGCATTTTGCTCACGGGGGTTCTGGGGCTGTTTCTTGAGGCATCTGAGGTGTGGGAGGGGAGCCCCTTCAGGGGGGAGGAGCCAGGGAGGCGTAGGCATAATCCCCTCCTGCCAGTGCCACCGACCAGGGAGCAGGCTGACACCAGCTGGGGGCTGCGTTGCAGGGGCCGCCTGCGTGCGCCGGCGACCTGCCACCCGGTCCCAGGTGCGTGGCCCTTGGGTTCTGAAACCAGACGTGAATCCTGGACTCCCAGAGGCCGTCTCTCTGGCCTGTCCTTCCCTGGTGGCGATGCCTGGAATGCGATCCTTCTCCAAGGCTTCCGGGCAGCAGGGCAGGTCTGGGATGGGATGAAAGCAGGAGGTCGCTTTAGCCAGCCTTCCCTTGAGGGCCACGTCTCTTACGTGGGGTGGAGATTCCCGCCGGTGGTGCCTCAGCTGGCGTGACCTCGTTCTGAAACCAGATCTGTACCCTGGGCTCCGGAACACCGATGGCCTGGGCCAGCCATTCCCTGGTGGTGATGCCCGGGTACGGTTCTGCTCAAAGCAGGCTCACAGTGCTTTGCTTTGCCTCGGGGTCCAGACGAGTCTCCTCCGCATCCCTCGTCCTCGGGCTTCCGCTGGGAGGGTGCCGTTCGAACGTGTCGGGAGAGCCATCGCGGGGAGCACCGGATGGCATTCCGGTCCAGGTATGTGGCCGGCGCAGACAGCCAGCTGCTCTTATGAAGGCCCACAGGCATGGAGGCTCCAACCCTTCTTGTCTGCCACTGAGCCCTGGGAGACCCCAACCTCGCCCTCCGAGGGGCCCCAGCTCACTGATCCCCCCGGGGCGTGGTGGTGCTGGTGGGGGTGGGGGCATAGTGTGAGGTGGGGTTGGGGGGTTGGCAGGGATGGGGCCGGAGGCCAGAGGGATGCAGCGGAAGGGGGAGGAAAGGGGTGAGGGGGGTGCGTTTCGGGCGAGGGCTTTCTCTCCGAGGCCTCTCCAGTTATCCATTGGGAACTGGGCTTAAACTCCTAGGTTCTGGCGTCTTCAGCAGGGAGAAACCAACCTGGAATGGTGGAGTGGAGTTTGCAACTGAACCTCCGTGTGGGTCTTGAGTTTTCAGGCCCCTCTCACGAGAACACCACGATGCCTGTGTGTGTGTCGCTTGCGTTGCCATGTTTCAGTCCTGCGGGTGTGGCCAGGCTCCCGTCGAAGACCAAGTGAAGACCAGGAACAAGATACATCCCTGGCGTGATGGCTTGTGATGGTTTCCCGTGTGTCAGCGCAAAGTGGGGAGTCCTCGCGGTGTGGCGGGTTGGAGGAGGGGCCGAGGATGCATCTTAATCCCTTCCCTGGATGTTTCTGGGTACCACTTGGGGCCGTCAGCATGGTGGCCACCTCTCGGGGTGGGGGTGGGGCCGGAGAGATGTGAGCTACCGGCCGCCTTGCAGAGGGCCGAGCCACATGGAATCCGAAACAGGCTTCAGTCCTCCTTAGTGTGGCTCCTCTGTGGTCGGTGGTCGGGGCTGTCGGCCTGGCGCTCCGCTGCGGGGCTCAGCCTGGGGATGTGTGGTCGGTAAACCACGTGGTTGAATCACCCACGGCAACCCGATTCCCTGTCTTTTGTCTTTGAGGAAACCGCCCATTCCTTGTGCGATGGAACGGGGGCGAACGAGTGCCCCACCGGCCACCGCCCATCACTCAGCCCACGCCGGGCGCTTACCGTTTTCCCGGAGCGCGGGGCTGCTGTTGCTCCAGGACTCCAGAGACCGCTTTTTCTCCCTGCCTTCCTCCCTCGGTCCCTTGCTCCCTCCTGCCCTCCCTCTGTCCCTGTGATCCCTCATCTTTTCCCTCCGCGTTCCTCACTGCCTCCCTCTCTCTGTCCGGTCAGTCCCTTCCTCTCTCCACTCCCTCCATTCCTCCCCTCCCCTGCCTTCAAAGTCTCTCCGCCCATCCTTCCTTCCCTCTGTAATGCTCAGTTCCTCTACCCAGTGCCTGCCTTCCCTCCCGCCAGGAAGAGGTCAGCATCTGGTGTGCCCAGTCCTGGGGTCTGGCATTACAGCTGCCACGCGCACTGCGGTGGCAGCTCTGGGAAGGCCCGCCAAGTCCGCGGTTGGCAGCGGTGGGCATGACGCAGAGGGAGAGCCTCTGGAGGAGAGAAGGCCTGGATGCTGCCCCAACCGGGCATTTCAGTGGGATTAGGTCTCCACCCAGTCTGGTAGGACGTGCATAGTGTCAAGTGCAGCGTGAACCCGTGGTCCGGCGGGAGTGGGTGGCAGAAAGGCAGAGCTCTGCCGGGTCTTCCCACAGGAAGCCAGGCGGTCACCAAGAACCCATGCTGCATTCTCGCCCGGCCAGCTGGTTCCTGACCCGGCTGCGGGATCCCCGGGATGCCCAAGAAAGAATGGCAATTCTCCTTTGTGCGGAGTCTCTCACCGGGCCCAGTCCTGGGAGGCAGGAGTGCCTGGTGGGTCACCCAGGTGGGAAGACACGCCCTCCATGCCCAGCCATGGGTTTCTGTGAAAGAGAAGCCACCGCCCTGGTGCGAACTCTCGCCAGCCCGTGTCCTAAATCTTCTCCAGCAGAGCCCGGTATTCTTTCTCGCTGAGGGCTGGTTCCAGCCCAGTGGGCTCTTCTGATTCCTGCATCTCCCCGGGGACCTGCTTTGGTGTGAAACCCAAAGCCGCTGCAGAAATTCTTGGGCATTAGGAGGTCATTCAGCAAAGCAGGTCAGAGGTGCGGAGACGAGCCTGCTCCTGGGCAGCTGGGGGAGGGGCCCCGACAGCTTGCATCTGCTCCTGCGGCGGGGAGCCCTCTGTGGGCGCAGGCTGGGGAGGTGGAGCTGCCCCGGCTTGGGGTTCCCACGACGGCCCGGTGACCTGGTGCCCCTGGAAACAGCCCCACCACGGACTGCCCAGGGACGTGGGTGGCACACTCAAGCCTTGGCCCTGTGGGCTCCAGCTTGAGCTGTGGCCCTGGAAGTCCCACCGTGCAGGGGCTCGACAGGCCATCGCGCTGCATGTCCCAGTCCCCTGGGCATTTGCTCGGGGTGTGCGGAGGACACCGAGGCATTTGAGGTTGGGATAGGGCCCCTTCAGGATGAGCCAGGCTGGCGAGGGTAAAATCCCCACCCGCCAGGGCACACCTGACCAGGGAGCAGGTGCTCACTGGGCCACTGCCACAGGGGTCGCCTCAGACAGCGCTGACGCCTGCCACACCGTGTCCCGGGGTGCCTGGCCCTTCGGTTCTGAAACCAGACGTGAATCCTGACACCGGGTGGCCTATCCTCCTGGCCAGGTCTTCCTGGTGGCGATGCCTTGAGACCTCATCCTTCCCAAAGGCCTCGGAGCAGGACGCCTGGGATGGGGCGGGACGGGAGGTCCACCTCACCTGACTTATTGCCAGCTGTCTCCGGGCTTGCATGTGAGATTCCCGCCTGCTGCCTCTCAGGTGGAATGTGACCTCCCTCGCTCTGAAACCAGATCTGGACCTCTGGCCTGGAACCCCATGGCCTGGGCCGCTCACATGCCAAGTCCGGGATAGGGGTTCCGCCAAAGTGGCTCGCTGCAGGTCCTCAAGCTTGCCTCAACCAACGAAGCCCTTCACGTCCCTGCTCCTTGGGTTTCTGAGCGTGCTTGCCCATGCTCGGGAGAGCTCACTGGAGCCACAGCACATGCTCAAGTCCAGCCAGGAGGTTTAAGCAGACAGCCAGCGGTTTTACCGCCCAGCAGGGAGGCTCCACCCTTCTGCCTGCTGCTGAGCCCTGGGACAGCCCCCCTCGCCTGAGGGGCCCCAGCACACTGATGGCCCAAGCGAGTGGTGTGCTGGCGGGGGGAGAGGGAAAGCATTTCTGTGAGGTGGGGTTGGGGGTGGTGGAGGGGTGGGCCGGTGGCCAGAGAGACGCAGAAGTGTGTGGGGTGGCGTGTCGGGCTGGGGCTGACCGGCCTCCAGGGATCCCAAGGGAACTTGAAGCCGCCTCCCCTGGGTTACCACGTGTCTTCAGCAGGGGAGAAACCAGCCTGGAAGGGGTGGAGTGGAGTGTGGAACTGAACCTCCGTGTGGGTTCTGAGTTTTACAGGCTCCCTCTCCGCCGGGGCGACACCGGCCTGGTTGTCGCCAAGGTTTGACTGTCTCACTCCACGCAGGTGTGGGGATCCCGTCGAAGACCAGTGCTAAACCCCAGAGACAAGATTCATCCCAGCGCAGATGGCTTGACGATGGATTCCTGTCCCCTGAATGTGGAGTCTGCGGTGTGGCCGTTTGGAGGGAGGGCGAAGAGAGGTTGCTGCTCTTCCTCCCTTCCCCTGCATGTTTCTTGGCACTGCAGGGCCTGGAAGCAAACCTGCCAACATGGTCAGCCTCTCAGGGTGCTGGTAAATGAGAGATGAGCTACTGGCCCCCTTGCAGAGGGCCGGCTGCAGGTGGGAATCCAAATCAGGCTTCAGTCCTCCATGGCTCTTCTTGGGAATGGTCATGGATAGGTCACGCCATTGCCGCCTGAGGCGAGCAGGCTGTAAAACTAAGTGGTTGGAATACCCCCAGAGGGCAACCCGAAGTCCCCTGTTTTATCTTTATAAACCGCCTCATTCCATGGGCTAATGAACGGGAGTGAATCTAGGGTGCCTCAGCCAGGGCCTACCTCAGCCCCTCCCTCCCTCCCTCCCTCCCTCCCTCCCTCCCTCCCTCCCTCCCTCCCTCCCTCCCTCCCTCCCTCCCTCCCTCCCTCCCTCCCTCCCTCCCTCCCTCCCTCCCTCCCTCCCTCCCTCCCTCCCTCCCTCCCTCCCTCCCTCCCTCCCTCCCTCCCTCCCTCCCTCCCTCCCTCCCTCCCTCCCTCCCTCCCTCCCTCCCTCCCTCCCTCCCTCCCTCCCTCCCTCCCTCCCTCCCTCCCTCCCTCCCTCCCTCCCTCCCTCCCTCCCTCCCTCCCTCCCTCCCTCCCTCCCTCCCTCCATCCCTCCCTCCCCTGCCTCCCAGTCTCAGTGCCCATCCTTCCAGCCCCTAGGGCTCTGTTCCTCTCCATCTGTGCCTCCCTTCCCTCCCTGCCTGAGTCAGCATCCCAGGTGTGTCTGACCTGTGTTTCACAGACAGCCACCTCAGGCCCACTGCGGCAGCTCCAGAGGCCGAAGAGGCACGGGCTGGCGTGAGCAACGCGGAGCGGGGAGGCAGAGTGGGGTTCTCGAGTGAGAGAAGGCCCTGACGCCTGCCTGGGCCCGGTGTTTCATGGGACGGGGGTCTCCACACAGCCCGGAAGGAGTGTGGCCACTGCCTGGCGGGGTAATGGGTGGTCACGCGGGTTTGGGGTGGGGCGCAGCGCAAGAGAGCCTCTGGCCAGGCTCACCCCACTGGAGGCTTGTGGGCGGGTTGCACCCAAACCCACCCAGGCAGATCTGCCTCAGCCTGCTGGTACCTGGGCTGGCTCAGGGGATCCCCGACTCCCCAGGAAGGAATTGCAGTTTTCTTTGTATGAATCTCTCACCGGCCCAGTCCTAGGATGCAGGAACTGCTTGTCAGCCCGAGGGTGGGAAGACACGCCCCTCCATGCCCAGCCACAGGGTTCCCTGTAGCCACCGCCTGCTCAGCAACCCCCATCCCCACCAAGGCCTGAAAGCCCTCAAGCAGAGCCCAGTATTCTTCCCCTCAGCAGAGGGTGGTTCCAGCCCGACTGGCTTTTCCACCCCTGCAGCTCCGGGACCTCGGCTCTAGGAAGGGTGCTCGTTGCAGAAACTCTGGGCACGCCAGGAGCTCATAAAGCAGCAGGCCGAAGGGGAGTGGAGACGAGCGCCCAGGCTCCTGGGGCAGTGGGGATTACGCTCGGACGGCTTGCATCTGCTCCTGCAGCGCGGAGCCCTCTGGGGAAGTGGGCTGTGGACATGGAGCTGCCCCGGCTTGGGGTTCCCAGGCTGGCCCGGCGACCTGGGGTCCCTGGAAACAGCCCCACCAAGGACTGCCCAGGGACATGAGTGGCGCAAGCACGTTTTGGCCCTGTGGCCCAGCTTGAACGGGCTCTGGGTGTCCCACCGTGCAGGGGCTCGACAGGCCATCGCGCTGCGTTTCCTGGTCCCCCGGGCATTTGCTCGGGATGTGAGGAGGCCCCCGAGGCGTCTGAGGGTGGGTTAGGGCCAATTCGGGAGGAGCCAGGGCGGCGTAGGCAAAATCCCCCGCTCGCCGGGCCACCCCACCAGGGAGCAGGGCCATACCCGCCAAGCCGCTGGCTGGGCCGCCTGGCGGCGCCAGCGCCTCGCCACGCTGGTCCCTGGTGCCTGCCCATCGGTTCTGGAAACCAGACGTGAATCTTTGGATTCGGAGGCTCCGTCTCTGGGCGGTCTCTCCTTATGGCGATGCCTGAAAGCGATCCTTTCAAAGGTTCGGAGCAGCAGGGCCGCCCGGATGTGCTGACGGCGTAACGCTTTGCTCGTTCCCTTCTTGCGGGTCGTGATTCGTTCGCCAGGGCGGACTTCGGTGCTGCCTCAGCTGGCGTGACCTCTCGTTCTGAAACCAGATCTGGACCATGCGCTTCCAGAACACCGATGGCCTGTGCCAGCCGCTCTCTGCGGGCGCATGCCCGCGCACGGGAAACCCTTCAGCAGGCTCGCGAGGGCCTCGCTGCCTCGGGTCCAGATGAGTCCTCCGCCGTCATCCCTCGAACTTCCACGGGAGGGTGCCGCCTGCGTCGGAGACATCAGCAGTACCGCGACGGCGTCTGGCCCAGCCAGGAGGTCGGGCGACAGCCAGCTGCTCTACGAAGGCCCACGGCCAGGGCCCAAACCCTTCTTACCTGCTGCTGAGCTCTGGGATGCCTCCTCATTTACGAGGGTCCCCAGCGCGCTGATGCACCTGGGGCGTGGTGGTTCCGGTGGGGGTGGGGTCATTGGGTGAGGTGGGGTTGGGGTGGTGGGAGGTGGGGGCCAGACAGAGAGACGCAGCCGGAAGGGAGAGGGAAGGTGAGGCAGGTTTGGGGTGGGGCCACTGGCCTCCCAGGGATCCTCAGAACTGGAAGCCGCCCTGGGTTGCCATGCGTCTTCAGCAGGAAGAAACCAGCCTGGATGTCTGGAGTGGAGGTGGAACCAACCTCCTGTGGGTCGGTTTTACAGGCCCCTCTCCCAAGACACCCAGGCCTGTGGGTGTCGCCATTGCCGCGGACAGTTCACCCACGCAGAGGTGTGGCTCTGTCGAAGACCAGAGTGAAACCCCCGAGACAAGATACATCCCCGGCGTGATGGCTTGATAATGGATTCCCCGTGGTTCCGCAACGGGAGTCTGCAGGTGGCGGGTTTGGAGGGGAGGGCGAAGAGAGGATGCTGCTCTTCCGCCTTCCTGGATGTTTCTGGGTGATCGCAGGGCTGCGAAGCAAAACCGCCAACATGGTCAGCCTCTCGGGTTGGGGTGGGGCTGGGGAGACGGACACCGGCCCCTCAGTAGAGGCTTTCTAATGGGATCCGAAATCATGCTTCAGTCCTCCTGAGTGTGGCTCCTCTGTGGTCAGTGGTCCTTGCTGTCGGCCTGGCGCTCCACTACGGGGCTCCGCCTGCGGATGGGTGGTCGGTAAACCACGTGGGTGAATAGCCCACAGCAACACGGTAGTCCCCGCTCTTCTTTGACTCTGATGGGAAACCGCCTGCTCTCATGATGGAACGTGGGGGAGAACGAGTGCCCCGACGGCCGCCGCCCAGCCCTCAGCACGCGCCGGGTGATTAACGTTTTCCCGGAGCGAAGGGCTGCTGTTGCTCCAGGACTGGAGACCACTTTCTCCCCACCTCTCTCACTGCTCTTCCCTTTCTCCCTCCCGACAACCCTCTGACCCTGTGTCCCTCAGTCTTTCCCTCTGTTCCTCACTGCCTCCCTCTCTCTTTCAGTCTGTCCCTCCATCCCTCCCTCCCTCCATCCCTCCCACACTGCCTTCCAAAGTATATCCGCCCATCTTCCGTCTCTAGGTCTCCCGTTCCTCTCTCCACCTGTGCCTGCCCTCCCTCCCGCCTGGAAGGGGTCAAGCATCCCTGCAAGTCTGGGTCTGGGTTCATGTGACAGTCATTGCATGGTGGCAGCTCCTGGGAGGCCGCAGAGGCACGGGTTGGCGAGCACAGTGGAGCCCAGGGGGCGAGCCCCGGGAGGGAGAGAAGGCCTGGATATATGCATGCGCCACCCACGCCCCAGGGCAGTCCCTCAGGGTTGTACAGGGGCCCCATGTCCTCGGGTGCATGGGAACCATAAGCCGGGTAGCTCCATTATCTCCTGTGCCCGCTGCCCTCGGAGGGGCTCAAGGCCAAGAGGAGTAGTGCTGTAGCTTCGGCAATTCTCCCCACCACCCCAGGATCCCGGGCGCTCATCTCCACTCCCCTCCGGCCTGCTGCTGGATGAGCTCCTGTCGTGCCCAGAGTTTCTGCAGCAGGCGCATCCCTTCCTAGAAACCGAGGCCCCAGGGTAGCTGCAGGACGCAGAAGAGCCCGCCGGGCTGGAACCACCCCTCAGCGAGGAAGAATACCGGGCTCTGCTGGAGGAGGTTTATTATGCGGCTGCACGTGTCGCTGCAGGGCAGCGGCCCCTTTCACGGGGAACCCTGGCTGGGCATGGAGGGACGTTTCTTCCCTCCGGGCTGACTCACCTGGCAATCCTGCCTCCTAGGATTGGGCCCAGTGAGAGACTCCGCACAAAGGAGAACTGCCATTCATTCCTGGGCTTCCTAGGGATCCCGGAGCCGGCCCAGGTACCAGCAGGCTGCCTACCACGCACCTGGTTTATGGCACACTGGCCTCTAGTGGGAGCAGCCCCCGGCAGAACCTTTGCTCACAACCCACCCGCTCACCACTGCCACCCCCTCAGCCTCCGGAGTTTGTGCATCCTTCCCTGGGCTGGGTGGAGACCCCTGTCCCACTGCAAACACCGGGGTCTGGCAGCTGCCCAGTGGCCTTGTACCTCCCTGGGCTCGCTTCTCTGCGCCCTCTCTTGCTCCACTGTCGCCTGCACCAACTCCGTGCCTCTGTGGCCTCCCAGGAGCTGCCACTGAGCGCTCAAGGCTGAAATGCAGACCCAAGAAATTCAAGCACACGATGCTGACCTTCCAGGCGGGAGGGAAGGCAGGCACAGGTTGAGAGAGGAAATGGAGACCCAGAGGGACTGAAGGACATGGAGAGGATTTTGAAGGCAGGAGGGAGGGATGGAGGGAGGGAGGGAGGGAGGGAGGGAAGGAACCATAGAGAGAGGGAGGCAGGAGGAACTGAGGAATGACAGAGGGATCACAGGGACATAGGGAGGGTTGGAGGAGCAAGGGAACGAGGAGTGCTGGGAGTGGAGCTGGCACCGAGGGAGGAAGGTGGGAGAAAAACGGTCTCTGACCCTGCAGCCCCAAGTGTCTCGAATGTTGTGCCCGGGCGCTGGGACTGCTGGGCGGCGTGGGAGCATGGACACTCGTCAGCTCTGCTCTTACACGTGCTTCAAGGAATGGCTGTTTCAAAGACAAAATACTGGACTCACACTGGGCTCACCCACATGGTTTACCGACCACACATCCCTGCGTGCGCCAAGCCCCGCGGTGGAGCGCCAGGCCGGCGTTCTGCACCACCGACTACAGAGGAGCCACACTCAGGAGGACTGAAGCCTGATTTCGATTCCATCGCCGCCGCCCGCTTCGCGGGGGCCGCATTCACGACTCTCCGGCCCCAACCCCACCACGAGAGGCTGATCATATTGACGGTTTGCTTCCGGAGCCCTGCGGGCACCAAGAAACATCCAGGGAAGGGGAGGCGAGCAGCATCCGGGCCGCCCCTCCCTCCAAACCGCCACAGCGCGACTCTTCTGCTATGCAGGACACGGAACCCATGGTCAAGCCATCAATACTGATGTATTCTCTCTGAGATTTTGCTCTGTTCCTCATCGAGCCACACACCTGCGTGGTGTGGATCATTGTCAGATGGAGAATCTGGGCGACACCGGCCAGGCATTGGGTGTCTTTATGAGAGGGGCATAAACCTAAGACCCAGACGGAGGTTCAGTTCCACTCCACACCACCCTTCCAGGCTGGCTCCTCCCAAGAAGATGCTGCGAACCCCGAGCCGGGCTTCCCAGTTCCCGCAGGATCCCTGGAGAGGCCCCGAGAGACAGCCCCGCCCGAAACCCAGCCCCCACCCCTTTCCCCTCTCCCCCTTCCGCTGCGGCTCTCTGGCCTCAGTCTCCACTCCTCCCACACCCCCAAACCCGACCTCACCCAATGCCCCCACCCCCACAAGCACCACCATGCCCCGGGCCTGCCAGTGGCTGGGGCCCCTCAGGGCGAGGGCGCTTCTCCCAGGGTCTGCAGGCAAGAAGGGTTGAGCCTCCCCTGCCTGTGGGCCTCGTAAGAGCCGCATGCCTGTTCAAGCACGGGACCTCTGGCTGGACTGTGAACACCGCAAGGGTGCTCCCCTCAAGCAATGGTTTCCTCTTGACACCTCCCCGGGCCAAGCCCGGGATCTAGGACGGCAGAGGAGACCTGCCTGGACCCTGAGGGGCAAAGCGAGGCCCCTGCCTGCTTGAGTCGCAAACCCTACCCGGGCATCACCACCAGAGTACGGCTGGCCCAAGCCATCGGTGTTCCGGAGCCGAGGATCCAGATCTGGTTTCAAAAAGAGAGGTCACGCCAGCTGTGGCAGCACCGGCAGGAATCTCCGCCCTGGCCAGGGAGACGCGGCCCGCAAGAAGGCAGGCGAAAGCGGACCTCCATCACCCCTTCCCAGACGTCCCTGCTGCTGCAAGCCTTTGAGAAGGTTCGCTTTCCAGGCATCGCCACCAGGGAAGGACTGGCCAGAGAGACGGGCCTCCCGGAGTCCAGGATTCACGTCTGGTTTCAGAACCGAAGGCCCAGGCACCCGAGACCGGGTGGCAGGGAGCCGCGCATGGTGCATGCCTTGAACACGGGCCGGCGGGAAGTCACCTTGCTCCTGGTCGGGTGGCCACGGCAGGTGGGGGCTTTTGCCTCACGCGCCTGGCTCTCCCGGCGGACATCTCTCCCAAACTCAGATGCATATGTGGCCCTGCACACCCCGAGCAAATGCCTGGGGGAATGGGACATGCAGCGTGACGGTCTGCCGGGCCCCTGCACTGTGGGACAGCCAGGTCATGCTCAAGCTGGGCCAGTACAGGTGTGGCCAGCCACCCACGCCACAGGGCAGTCCGCGGGTGGGGCCTGGGGGCCAGGGCCTGTGTCGCCGTGGCGTGCGAACCCCAAGCCGGGGAAGATCCACCTCCCCAGCACACGCCCCTGAGTTCCACTGCACGCAGGATGTAGCCGGGCCCGGGCGCCCCACCCCACCACCCGAGCCCGGCGCCGCTCACCTCCCAGCGCCTGCTGCTGGATGAGCTCCTGGTGTGCCCAGAGTTTCTGCAGCAGGCGTACCTTTCCTAGAAACCGAGGCCCCGGGGGAGCTGCAGGAATCGGAAGAGCCTGTCGGGCTTTAGCCACCCCTCAGTGAGGAAGAATACCGGGCTCTGCTGGAGGAGCTTTAGGACGCCGGCTGGGGACAGGGTCGCGGCAGGGCAGTGGCCTCTCTTTCGCGGTGAACTCCAGGCTGGGCATGGAGGGTCGTGTCTTCCCTCCGGGCTGTCTCGCGTGGCATTCCTGCCTCCTAGGACTGGGCCCGGTAAGAGACTCCGCACAAAGGAAACCTGCCATTGTTTCCTGGGTGTCCCGGGGATCCCGGAGCCTGCCCAGGTACCAGCAGGCGGCTGTCTTCCACAGACACGCCAAGCGGGTTTATGTGGGCAGCCACCTGGCCTCCTGTGGGAGCAGACCCGCAGGAGCTCTCTTGCCTTTCTGCCACCCCACCCTGTTCGACCACCAGCTACCCCCCGGCCCGGTAGTATGCGTCCTTCCCCGGGCTGGGTGGAGACCCCCGTCCCACGAAACACTGGGACCAGGCAGCGTCCAGGCCTTTTCTCCCACCTCGAGTCAGCCTGCACCTCCTCCGACCACCAAGCAGCCACTAACCCGCGCGCCTCTGGCGGCCTCCGAGGAGCTGCCACGCGGGAGCCTGGCGGCTGTAATGCTAGACAAAGACTCTCTCGGCACCCTGGATGCTGACCCTTCCATGCGGGACTGGAAGGCAGGCACAGGTGGAGACAGGAACGGGAGACCTAGAGGGACGGAAGGATGGGCGGAGAGACTTTGGAAGGCAGGAAGGGAGGGATGGAGGGAGGGAGGGAGGGACTGACCGAAAGAGAGAGGGAGGCAGTGAGGAACGCAGGGAAAGACAGAGGGTCAGAGGGACAGAGGGAGGTCGGTAGGGAGCAAGGGACCCAGGGAGGAAGGCAGGGAGAAAAAGCAGTCTCCCCGGGCTCATGGAACAACACAGCCCCGTGCTCTGGGAAATTGCTAAGCGCCCCACAGGTTGGAGGGGTCGGGTGAGCGTCGGGCGGGGCACTGGTTTCACTGATTCTTCGCCCCAAGTGAATGGGCGTTTTCCTCAAAGACAAATGACGGGGACTCGGGTTGCCGTGGGGTATTCACACACGTGGTTTACCGACCACACATCCCCAGGTCGAGTCCCGCATGGAGCCAGGCCAACAGCGCCCCACCACCGGCCAACAGAGGAGCCACACTCAGGAGGACTGGAAGCCCTGGTTGCGGGTTCCCGCGTCGCTGACCCTGCAAGGGGCCGGTAGCTCACATCTATCCGGCCCCACCCCCAACCCGAGAGGCTGACCATGTTGACAGTTTGCTTCCGGAGCGCTGCGGGCACCCAGAAACATCCAGGGAAGGAAGGAAGAGCAGCATCAGCACTTCGCCCTCCCTCCAAACCAGCCACACCGCAGACTCCCCACGTTGTGAGACAAGGGAACCCATCATCAAGCCATCACACCGGGGATGTATCTTCTCTCTGGGATTTCGCTCTGGTCTTCAACGGGAGCCACACACCTGCGTGGGTAAGACTGTAACGGCAACGGCAACACCCATAGGCATGGGGTGTCTTCGCAGAGAGGGGGCCTGCAAAACTCAAGACCCACATGGAGGTTCAGTTCCACACTGCACTCCACCCTTCCAGGCTGCTTTCTCCCTGCTGAAGACGTGTGCGAACCCAGGGAGCGGCTTCCAGTTCCCACGGGATCCCTGGAGAGGCCCGGAGAGACAGCCCCTGACCGAAACCCATCCCCATCTCCCCTTCCCCCTCTCCCCCTTCCTCTGTGTCTCTCTGGCCTCCGGCCCCACCTCTCCCACCCCCCCAACCCCACATCACCCAATGCCCCCACCCCCACCAGCACCACCATGCCCCGGGGGCATCAGTGCTTTTGGGCACCTCGGAGGGCTTAGGGCGGCTGTCCTGTGCATGAGTCTCAGCGCAGGCAAGAAGCGGTGGGAGCCTCCTGCCTGTGGGCCTTCCTAAGAGACGCTTGGCTGTTCATGCCTGCCTCCTGGCTGGACCCTGGAGCCGTAGTGCTCCCTCATGGTTCTCCTCTGGGACACCTTTCGAACTGTCACCCCCAGCGAAGCCCGAGATCGAGGATGGCGGAGGAGACTCGTCTGGACCCCGAGGCAAAACGAGGCCCTAAGAGCCTGCTTTGAGCGGAACCCGTACCCGGGCATCGCCACCAGAGAACGGCTGGCCCAGGCCATCGGCGTTCGGGAGCCCAGGGTCCAGATCTGGTTTCAGAACGAGAGGTCACGCCAGCTGAGGCAGCACCGGCGGGAATCTCCGCCCTTGCCGGGGAGACGTGGCCTGCAAGAAGGCAGGCAAAATGGACCTCCGTTACCCCGTCCCAGACGGCCCTGCTGCTCCGAGAATTTGAGAAGGATCGCTGTCCAGGCATCGCCACCAGGGAAGGACTGGCCAGAGACATGGGCCTCTCAGAGTCCAGGATTCACGTCTGGTTTCAGAACCGAAGGGCTGGCACCGAACCGGTGGTAGGCGTCACGCCCAGTCGCCACAGCAAACGCTGCGTTCCTGGTGGGTGTCGTCACCTCTGCCCTGGCCTGTGGACCCGCAGGAGGGGGGATTTTGCCCACGCCCTGTCTCCTCCCCTGGGCTCCCTTCTCCTACCCAGACGCCGGTGGTATCCGGGCAACCCCTGGGAGTAGCCGTCCTGGGAAATGGACCCAGCGATGGCCTGCCGGCCTGCATGCAGGGCTAAAACAGGACCCCACAAGCCACAGGGCAAAGTTAAGCGGTGCTTGCACCACCCAAGTCCCAGGGCAGTCCGTGGTGGGGCTGGGGCCAGGGGAACCAGGTCGCCCGGGCGGCGTGGGTACCCCAAGGCGGGCCAGGTGCACCTCCCCAGCTCAAGGCCTCTGCAGGGCTCCAACAAGCATGAGCATATGGAATCCGTCCGGCCCCCACTGCCCCAGGAGCCCGGCACTGCCTCACTCTCCAGCCTGCTGCTGGTTGAGCTCCTGGCGTGCCCAGAGATACTACAGCAGGCGCACACTTTCCTAGAAACCGAGGCCCCGGGGAGTTGCAGGAATCGGAAGAGCCCGGGCCAGGCTGGTGAAACCATCCCTCAGCGAGGAAGAATACCGCCTGCTGATAGCTTTGGTACGCAGGCTGGGGACGGGTTCGTGGCAGGGCGGTGGCCTCTCTTTGCGGGGAACCCCTGGCTGGGCATGGAGGAGCGTGTCTTCCCTCCGGGCTGACCCGCCTGGCATTCCTGCCTCCTAGGACTGGGCCCGGTGAGAGACTCTGCACAAAGGAGAACTGCCATTCTTTCCTGGGCGTCCCGGGGATCCCGGAGCCGGCCCAGGTAACAGCGGGCGGCAGTCTACCGCGCATGCGTGGGTTTGCGGGCAGCCACCTGGCCTCCTGTGGGAGCAGCCCCGGCAGAGCTCTTTGCTCTCTCCTGCCACCCCACCCCTACCTGGACAGCACACCTCGCCCCGGCAATATGCATCATTACCAGGGCTGGGTGGAGAACCCCGTTCCGGAAACACTGCCAGGGCAGCGCCCAGGGCGCCTTCCTCCTCCTGCTCGCTTCTTCTGCGCCCGCCCAACGCTGTTGCCAACTCAGCCTCTGCGGCCTCCTTATGAGCTGCCACCGGTGTGGGAGCGACAAGGCTGTAATGCAGACTCCCAGACCTAAGCACCCGATGCTGAACTTTCCGGACGGGACGGAAGGCTGGCACAGGTGGAGAGAGGAATGTGAGAGCTAGAGGGACAGAAGGGTGGGCGGAGGGACATTGGAAGGCAGGGAGGGAGGGACAGAGGGAGGGCGGGAGGGGCGACCGAGGGAAGGCAGGAGAAAAACGCGGTCTCCGGACTCCTGAGCAACAGCAGCCCCGCGCTCCGGGAAAACGTAAGCTCGGGCGCCAAGTTGAGGGCTGGGCGGCGTCGGGCGGGAACTCGCTCACCTCTGTTCACGCCAAGGAATGGTCGGTTTCAAAGACAAAAGACGGGATCTCCGGTAGCCGTGGCTATTCACCCACGTGGTTAACCGACCACATCCCCAGGCCGAGCCCGCAGCGGAGCGCCAGGCCGACAGCCCCGACCACCGACCACAGAGGAGCCACACTCAGGAGGACTGAAGCCTGATTTCGGATTCCACGTCACTCGGCTCTCTGCAACGGCGCTGGTAGCTCACGTCTCTCCGGCCCCACCACCACCGCGAGAGGCTGACCATGTTGATGGTTTTCCAGCTCGAGCGCCCCTGCGGGCACCCAGAAACATCCAGGGAAGGGAGGAAGGGCAGCATCCTCTCTTCGCCCTCCCTCCAAACCGGCCACACCGCAGACTCCCCACGTTGCAGGACACAGGAATCCATCGTCAAGCCATCACGCCAGGGATGGATCTGGTCTCTGGGGTTTCGCTCCGGTCTTCGACGGGAGCCACACACCTGCGTGGGTGAGACTGTCACGGCAACGGCGACACCCACAGACTTCGGGTTTCTTCGCGGAGAGGGGGCCTGTAAAACTCAAGACCCACACGGAGGTTCAGTGCCACACTCCACTCCACCCTTCCAGACTGGTTTCTCCCTGCTGAAGACGTGTGGGAACACAGGGAGTGGTTTCCAGTTCCCGCGGGATCCCTGGAGAGGCCCGGAGAGCTGGGTCTCCCCGGACCAAAACCCACCCCCCTCACCCTTCCCGGCTCTCCCCCTTCCGCTGTGCTCCTCTGGCCTCTGGCCCCACCCCCACGCCCCTTCAACCCCATCCCTCACCACCCACGCCAGCACCAGCACCATGCCCCGGCATCAGTGCTGGGGCCCCTCGGAATGCGTAGGGCGGGCTGCTCCAGGGCTCAGCGTGGCAGGCGAGAAGGGGTGGAGCCTCCCCTGCCTGTGGGCCTTCGTAAGAGCCGCTGGCTGTCTGCGCCGGCCTCCTGGCTTGAGTGGAACGCCGTGCGGTGCTCCCCACGATGGCTCTCCCGACACCATCAACGGGCACTTCCCTCGCTGAAGTCTCAGGACGCAGAGGACGGCGAGGAGACTGCTCTGACTCCTGATGCAAAGCGAGGCCCTGCAAGCCTGCTTTGAGTGGAAGCTGTACCCAGGCATCGCCAGCAGAGAACGCCTGGCACAAGCCACCGGCGTTCTGGAGCCCAGGGTCCAGATCTGGTTTCAGAACGAGAGGTCACGCCTGCTGAGGCAGCACCGGCGGAAATCTGCGCCCTGGCCGGGGAGACGTGGGTGAGGCCAAGGAGGAAGAGACGCGATTCCTGTCACTTTTCACCATCCCAGATGGCCCTGCTGCCCAGCCTTGAGAAGGATCGCATTTCCAGGCATCGCCACAAGGGAAGTACTGGCCAGAGAGACGGGCCTCCCGGAGTCCAGGATTCAAGTCTGGTTTCAGAACCGAAGGGCCAGGCACGCGGGACCGGGTGGCAGGGCGCCGGCGCACGCAGGCGGCCCCTGCAACGCGGCCCCCCAACGGGGTAACTCCTGCTCCCGGTCGGTGCCCTGGGAGGGATTTGCCCACGCCACCCCTGGCTCCACCAAGGCCCCTCCCACCTTCAGGACGCCTCGGTGGCTCTCCTCGCGAACCCACGCAGCAAATGCCCGGGAACTGAGACCAAGAGGGCGAAAGCCTGCCAGGCCCCCTCATGGGACAGCCAGGGCTCCGCTTCGCTGGGCCCTCCTCAGGGCCAAGGCAGCACGCACCCACGTCCTAGGGCAGTCCGTGGTGGGGCTGGGGCTCGGGGCCCAAGGTCGCCGGTGAGGCATGGGAACCCAAAGCTGGGGCACATCCACCTCTCCAGCCCACGCCCCCGGAGGGCTCCACGCCACAGGAGCAGATGCAAGCCGTCCGGGCGCACTTCCCACCACCCCAGGAGCCCGGGCGCTCATTCACTTCCTCCGCCTGCTGCTGGATGAGCCTCCTGCTGCCCAGATGCGGCAGGCGCACTTTTCCAAAAACCGCAGGCCCCGGGTGAGCTGCAGGAATCGGAAGAGCCCGCCGGGATGGAACCACCCAAAGCGGTGAAGCACACCGGCTCTGCTGAGAGCTTAGGACGCGGGCGGATGGGTCGCGAGAGGCTGGTGGCCTCTCTTTCACGGGAAACCTGGGCTGGCATGGAGGGGCGCGTGTCTCCTCCTCGGGCTGACCCACCTGCATTCCTGCCTCCCACCGGGCCCGGTGAGAGACTCTGCACAAGCGGGAGAACGGCCATTCTTCTCTGGGCGCCCCGGGATCCCGAGCCCACCCAGATACAAACAGTATGGCCGCCTTCAGGCTGGCCTATGGGCAGCCACCTGGCCCCCTGTGGAGCAGCCCCGCAGAGCTCTCTTGCCTTTCCACCACTCCACTCCACCCCTTCCAGGCTGGTTTCCTCCCGCTGGATGCATGCGTGGGAACCCGAGCTGCCCCACAGGGTTCCTGGAGAGGCCCGAGAGCCAGCCCCCGTCTTGTCCACCCCGCCAACCATTCCCCCTCTCCCCTTCCGCTTTCGCCTCTGGCCCCACCCAGTCCACCCCCTACACCACTCCGCCCAATGCCCACACTCCCCCTGGCACCAGCACCACCACCACACCCCCGAGTCAATCAGTGCGCCTGGGCCTCGGAGGGCGCAGGGCCCGTCCCCAAAGCCAGCTGCACAAGCAAGAAGGGGTGGAGCCTCCCTCCCCGCGGGCCTGCAGACGCTTGGGTTCCCAACTGCCTCCTGCTGGACCGGAACGCCATGGTGTTCCCAGCGCATGGCTCACCGACACCTTCCAGAACTGCACCCTCCCCAAGGAAGCCTGAGTACAGGACTCAAGCAGACTCTTGAGGGACCCCCGAGGGTAAAGCCGGTGGCCCTGCGCAGCCTGCTTGAGTGGAACCCGCACCCGCATCAGCCACCAGAGAACGGCTGGCCTACTATTGGCGCGCACGTGAGCCCAGGGTCCAGATTCGGCTTCAGAACCAGAGAGGTCACGCCAGCTGAGGCAGCAATCATGGGACTTCAGCCCCAAGTCAGAGAGGCGGCCCGCAAGAAGGCAGGCAAAAGCGGACCTCCATCACCCAATCCCAGACGGCCCTGCTGCTCCGAGCATTTGAGAAGGATCGCTATCCAGGCATTGCCACCAGGGAAGTACTGGCCAGAGAGAAGTGCCTCCCGGAGTCCAGGATTCATGTCTGGTTTCAGAACCGAAAGGCCAGGCACCCGGGACCGGATGGCAGGGCGCCGGCGCACACAGGCGGGCCCTGTTACGCGGCCCCAGGAGGTTGTCACCCTTCCCCCTGGTAGGTAGCCCCAGCAGGCGGGATTTTGTCGCCTGGCTCCTCCCGCCAAGGGGCTCCCTCTCCCACCTCAGACCTCGCCGTGGCCTCTGTACCCCTCGGGAAAGCAAATTCGGCCCCGGGACACGCAGCACGACAGCCTGCCTGGCCTCTGCATGTTGGGACAGCCATGGCCCGCTCAAGCTGGGCCACAGGGCCAAGGCGTGCTTGCGCCACCCACGTCCCAGGGCAGTCCGTGGTGGAGATGTAGCCAGCCCGGTCGCTGGGGGCAGAGTGGAACTCCTGGGGGTGGCCCACCTCAGCAGCCCGCTGACCCTTAGAGGGTTCCTCGCCACAGGCTTAGGATGCAAGCCAAGCCGTTCCCTCCTCCCCACCACCAGGACCCCGGCCCCCACTACACTCCCGGATACTGCTGGATGAGCTCCTGGCGTGCCCAGAGTTCCTGCAGCAGGCCCAACATTTCCTAGATACCGAGGCCCCAGGGGAGCTGCAGGAATCGGAAGAGCCCGCCGGGCTGGAACCACCCCTTATCGAGGAAGAATACCGGGCTCTGCTGGAGGAGCTTTAGGATGCGGGCTGGTTACAGGCCTCCGCAGGGAGGTGCACCTCTTGAGATCCCTCCCAGCAGCGGAGGGCGTGTCTCCCCTCCGCCACACCAGCTGGGCATTCCCGCCTCCTGGACCGGGGCCCAGTGAGACTCCACAAAGGGAGAAATGCCATTCTTTCCCAAGGTCCAAATCCTTCGGAGCCGCCCAGGTACCAGCATGGCCGCCTACCGCACGCATGGTTTGAGGGCACCCCTGGCCTCCCAGCAGCCACGGTAGAGCTCTCTACTTTCCCACCACCACACTCTCGCCTGACCACCGGCTACCCCTCAAAGGCCAGCCAGTTTGCTGCCCTTCCCAGGGCTGGCAGAGACCCCGTCCCCGCGGAAACACCGGACCGGGCGCCCAGGTGGCTCTCTCCCTCCCCGGGCTCACCACCTCTGCGACCCTGACCACCACGCCGCCAACCCATGCATCTGCGGCCTCCCAGGGGCTGCCACCGTGGAGTGCCTAGTGGCTGTATACAGACCCCAGACCCAGGGCACACCCGGGATGCCTACACCTGCACGGGAGGGAAGGCACAGTGAGAGAGGAACGGGAGACCTAGAGGGACGGAAGGCTGTGAGACTTGGAAGGCAGGGGAGGTGGCAGGGATGGAGGGTGAGGAGAATTGACCGACAGGGTGAGGGAGGCAGTGAGGAAAGAGTGGGAAAGACCGAGGGACACAGGGTCAGCGGGCGGGAGGAGCCAGGAAAGAAATGAGAAGGCAGGGGCAGTGGCCCCACCTTGGAGCAACAGCAGCCCCTCGCTCCGGGAATACGATAAGCGCCCGGCACGGGCTGCAGGCTGGGTGGTGGCCGGAGGGGAACTCATTCACCCCCATTCCGTCGGCAGCCGGGCGCGTTTCAAGACCAAAGACGAGGGGACTCGCTGCCGTGGGTATCTACCCAATGGCTTACCACCAGAACCCTGTACACTCAGCGAGCCAGGCCGACAGCCCCAACCACCGACCACAGAGGAGCCACGCTCAGGAGGACTGGGAAGCCTGACGATTCCACGCCACCTTCAGCCTGCAAGGGGCCGGTAGCTCACGCCTCCGCACAACCCAACCTGAGAGGCTGAACAACATGTTGACGGTTTGCTTCCGGAGACCTGCGGCACCCAGAAACATCCCTGGGAAGGGAGGAAGAGCATCCTTTCGCCTCCCTCCACAACCGCCACACTGCAGACTCCCCACGCTAAGGGACACTGGAATCCACTCAATGTCATCAAGCAGGAGATGCATTCCCGTCTCTGGTTTTCGTCAGCCCGGAGCCACACACCTGTGTGGGTGAGCGTCACGTCAACGGCGACACCCACAGGCATCGGGTGTCTTCGTGGTGATGGGGCCTGTAAAACTCAAGACCCACACGGTGGTTCAGTTCCACACTCCACTCCACCCATCCAGGCTGATTTCTGCCTGTTGAAGCATGCGTGGGAACCCCAGGGGAGCTGCTTCCAGTTCGCTGGGATCCCCTGGAGAGGCCAGGAGAGACAGCTCCGCCCGAAACCCACCCCCCTCACCCCTTCCCCCTCTCCCCTTTCCGCTGTATCTCTCTGGCCTCTGGTTCAACTCCCTCCACCGCCCCCAACCCAACCTCACCATCGCCTCCCACCCCCACCTGCACCACTACCTACCTAGCCACTGTTCACTGGGGCCCCTCGGAGGGTGAGGATGGGGTGTTCCAGGGCTCATGGGCAGGCAAGAAGGGGTGGAGCCTTCCCGCCTGTAGGCCGGGCCATAAGGCCATTCATGCCTCCTGGCTGGGAGTAGCAAGAAAGCCTAAGTGTGCTCCCCGCATGGGATCTCCTGACCTTCGGAACGCACCCTCTCAAGCAGTCTTCGGCATGGACGGCGGAGGGAGACTCCATCTGACCCCGAGGTGAGCCCCTGCTTGTGCAGAACCTGTACCTGCATGCATCGCCACTAGAGAACGGCTGGGCTCCAGGCCATCGCCTTCCTCCGGAGTACAGGGTCCAGATCTGGTTTCAGAACGAGAGGTCAAGGCAGCTGAGGCAGCATCGTGGGACCTACACCTCTGGCAGGGGGAGAGGGCCTGCAAGAAGGCAGGGAGTGACCTCCATCACCCATGCCAGACGGACCTGCTAAGTGAGCCTTTGAGAAGGATCGCTTTCCAGGCATCGCACCACCAGGGAAGGCGGACTGCCAGAGGGACAGGCCTCCGGAGTCCAGGGATTCACGCCTGCTCTTCAGGAAACCGAACGCCAGGCACCAGGGAACGGGCAGGGCCGCATGCAGGCGGCCCCTGCACCGGCCCCCGGCCAGGTTCCCTGCTCGGTCGGGTGGCCACGGTATGGCATTTGCCCACGCCGCCCTGGGCTCCCTCCGGCGGGGCCCTCCTCTCCAAACCTCAGGACGCCTTTGGTGGGACTCCGTGACCCCCGAAAAATGCCCGGGAGATGGGGTAGCGCGACAGCCTGCCCAGCCCCGCGCAGTAGGACAGCCAGGGGCTCCGCCTGGGCTGGGCCAGGCCAAGCATGCGTTTAAGGCCACACACACTTCACAGGTAGTCCGTGGTGGCTGGCCAGGGGCCCCAGGTCGCCAGGGCGGCATGGGAACCCCAAGCCGGGGAAGGTCCACCTCCCCAGCCCACGTCCCCGGAAGTCTCCGCGCCACAGGAGCAGATGCAAGCCGTCAGGGCGCCCTCCCCACCACCCCAGGAGCCCAGGCTCGTCTCCACTCCCCTCCAGCCTGCTTCTGGATGAGCTCCTGGTGTGCCCAGAGTTTCTGCAGCTGGCGCACCATTTCCTAGAAACCGAGGCCTTGGGGGAGCTGCAGGAATCGGAAGAGCCCGCCTGGCTGGATCCACGCCTCAGCGAGGAAGAATATCGGGCTCTCCCAGGAGCTTAGGACGCTGGCCTCGACAGGGTCGCAGTGCGTGTCCCCTTTCAAACACCACAGCGGAGCGGCCTCCGTGCTGACTCTACTGGCATTCCTGCTACCTAGGACTGGGCCTGAGACTCCACAAAGGAGAACTGCCATTCTTTCCTAGGCATCGCTGGGATCCAGAAGCCGCCCAGGTTCCTGTGCAGGTGGACCGGGCTCTCTGCTCACATGGTTTATGGCAGCCACCTGGCCTCCCTGTGGGAGCAGGCAGGTTCCTCCCGCAGAGCATTTTGCTCGCCACCCCACCCCCTGCCTGACCATTCCGGCTGCTGCCTCTCCCAGGAGTGTATGCTGCCTTCCCCGGCTGGGTGGAGAACGCTGTCCTGACAAACACCGGGCCCGGGCAGCATCCAGGCTCTCCCCGGGCTTCTGACTCCCTCTGCTCGCTTCCACCATCAATCGCCAACCCGTGCCACTGCGGCATCGCAGGAGCTGCCACCGTGGAGGGCCTGGCGGCTGTACGCAGACCGCAGACCCCGGGCACACCGGGGATGCTGAACCTTCCAGGCGGGCGGGAAGGCAGGCACAGGTGGAGAGAGGAACGGGAGACCTAGAGGGACGGTAGGATGGGTGGAGACTTCGAAGCAGGGAGGGAGGGATGGAGGGCTGGAGGAGGAGGGACTGACCAGAGAGAGGGAGGCAGGTGTGGAACGGAGGGAAAGACAGAGTTGCCAATAGAGACAGAGGGAGGCGGAAGGAGCAGGGAGCCGTGGCTGCAGGGAGAAAAAAGCGGCCCTGGACTCCTGGAGTAACAGCAGCACCGCCAGCCCGTGAAAACGCCAGCGGAGGGCTGGGCGCGGCCGCCAGGCACCTGCTTCCCTCGTCAGCCTGTAAAGCAATGGGGCTGCTTCCTCAAGACAAAAGACGGGACTCGGGTTGCCATGGGTATCTACCCACGTGCTGGACCACACATCCCCAGGCCGAGCCTCCCCGCAGCGGGCCGGCCAGCCCCCACCTCACACCGACCACAGAGGAGCCACACCAGGGAGGACTCCAGCCTGATTCCTAATTCCACGCCGCTGGCCTCTGCAAGGCGGCAAAAGGCCTGATAGCTCACGTCTCTCCCGGGCCCCACACTCCGCCCCAGAGGCTGACCATGTTGACGGTTTACAGCCCAGAGGCTCCCAGCGGGCACCCAGAAACATCCAGGGAAGGGAGGAAGAGCAGCACCCCTCTTCTGCCCTCCCTCCAAACCCAGCCACACTGGAAGAGAATCCCTCTACACACAGTGAGACACGTGGGTCCATCAAGTCAAGCCTACTCCCTGGGGATGTATCTTGTCTCTGGGTTTTCAGCCCTTGATGGGAGCCGCACACTTGTGTGTGGGTGAGACTACGGCAAAGGCAAACATCCAGGCAACGCAGGTTTCTCGCGAGAGAGGCCTGTAACTCAAGACCCACACGTCGGAGGTTCAGTTCCACACTCCACCTCCTGCACCCTTCCAGCCAGCTTCCCAGTGAAACCCCACGGAGCTGCTTCCCAGCTCCACGGTATCCCTGGAGAGGCCCGAGCCAGCTCCCTCACCAAACCCTCCCCCAACCCTTCCCCTCTCCCCTTCCACTGTATCTTCTCTGGCGTCCGCCCTACCTCCCACCCCCAACCCCACCACCTCACCCAATGACCCCACCCCACAAGTGCCACTGCCCAGCATCAGTGCGCTTGGGGCCCCTGGCGAGAGGGCAGTTGCCCTGTGCCCAGTGGCAGGCAAGAAGGGGTGAGCCTCCCCTGCCTTGGCCTTCGTTAGAGCCTCCCCTGCTCTCAAGCCTCGGACTCCTGGCTGGACAGGAACGCTGCAGTGCTGCTGCTCATGGCGGCTCTCCTCCTGGCTTCAATCCGCAACCTGAAGCCCTAGGACGCAGGACGGTGGAGGAGACTCTGCCTGGACTCATGAGGCAGCACGAGGCCCCAAGCATCCCTCCTTGAGTTGTGATCCCATACCCGGCTTCGCCTAATGAGAGAACGGTGGCTGACTAGTCCATTGGCTGCCTCCGGAGCAGGTGGGTCCAGATCTGTTTTCAGAACGAGAGGTCACGGCAGCTGAGGCAGCCCCGGCGGAATCTAAAACTCCTGGCCGGGAGACGGTCTCGAAGAAGGCAGGTGAAAGCGAACCCGCCACCATCCCAGACTTCCTGCTGCTCCGAGCCTTTGAGAAGTATCGTTTCAGGCATCGCCACCAGGGAAGACCGCCAGAGAGACAGGGCCTCCTGAGTCCAGGGATTCACGCCTGGTTTCACAAACGGCGGACAGGCACCCGGGACCGGGTGGTGCGTCAGCGCATTGTATGCCCCTGCTACACCCCCGGGGTGCTTTCAACACCTGCTCCTGGTCGCTGGAATCCGCAGCGGGATGCTGTCGCTGCCCTGGATCCTCCCGGCGGGCCTCCCTCAGACAACTCGGGTGGCCTCCGCGACCTCCGAGCAATTGCCCTGGGACTGGGACCCACAGCGTGACGGCTCAAGCCGCCCCCGCGCGGTGGAGCCAGGCCCGCCTGCTGGGACACAGGGCTATATACAAGGGCGCAAGCCTGGCTACACAAGTCCCAGGGCAGTCTGGGCTGGGGCTGGCTCCCAGGTCGCCGGGCGGGAAATCCAAGCTGGGCATTCCCACCTCCCCAGCCCGCGCCTCCCGAGGGCTCTGTGCCAGGAGCTGCTGTGCCGCCGGGCGCCTCCCACCGCCTCGATCTGGCGCCGGGCCTGCACTCCCTCTGGCCTCCGATGCTGATGAGCTCCCATGCACCAGAGCTTCTGCAGGAGGCTTAACGCTTCCTAGAAACCGAGGCCCCGGGAGCTGCAGGAAGAGTCTGGCTGGCTGGAATCACCCCTCAGCTAAGAAGCCTACCGGGCTCTGCTGGAGGAGATTTAGGATGCGGGCTGGGGTCGGCATCGCAGCGGGGCGGTGGCCTCTCGGTGGGAATCCTGGCTGGCATGGATGCTGATCTTCCAGGGGGAGGGAAGGCAGACACAGGTGAGAGAGGAACGGGCATATACAGCCATGGAAGGATGGCGGAGAGACTTTGGAAGGCAGGGAGGGAGGGATGGAGGGGAGGGAGGGAGAGAAGGATGGACCGACAGAGACAGGGAGGCAGGAGGAAACGAGGGAAAGACAATAGACACAGGGACTGAGGGAGGGAGGGAGGGAGCAAGGGACTGAAGGAGGAATGCAGGGAGAAAAAGCAGTCTCCGGACTCCTGAGGCAAAAGCAACCCTGCGCTCAGGGAATACGGTAAGCCCCCGGCACTGGCTGAGGGCAGGGCGGCGGCCGCGGGCACCGTCACCGTCTGGCCACCAAGGAATGGGCGGTTTCCTCAAAGACCAAACATGGGGACTCTGGTTGCCATGGGGTATTCACCCACGTGGTTTACGGACTACACATCCCCAGGCCGGAACCCCGCAGCAGAGCGCCAGGCTGACAGTTCCCGGACCACTCCACTCACAGAGAAGCCACAATCAGGGAGGACTGAAGCCTGATTTCGATTCCACGCCGCCGCTCCTCTCAGTAAGGGGCCGGTAGCTCATGCCCTCCGGCCCACCCCCACCCCGAGAGGATGACCATGTTGACGGTTTGCCTCCGGAGCCCTGCAGGCTCCCAGAAACATACACGGAAGGGAGGGAGAGCAGCATACTCTCTTCGTCCTCCATCCACACCGGCCACACCACAGACTCCCCACGTTGTGGGACACGGGAATCCATCGTCAAGCCATCACCTGGGATGTATCTGTCTCTGGGTGTCGCCTCTGGTCTTCGGACGTGGGAGCCACACACCCAAGTGCAGTGAGACTGTCACGCAAAGGCGCATAATCTACAGGCATCAGGTGTCTTCGCGTAGAGGGGGCCTGTAAAACACCAGAACCACACGGAGCTTCATTTCCACACTCCACTCCACCCTTCCAGGCTGGTTTCTCCCTGCTAAAGTCGTGTGTGAACCCAGGGAGCGGATTCCTGTTACCGGGAGAACACTGGAGAGGCCCAGAGAGCAAGCCCCCACCCGAAACCCACCCCCCTCACCCCTTCCCACTCTCCCCCTTCCGCTGCGTCTCTCTGGCTTCCGGCCCAACCACTCCCACTCCCCCAACCACAGCTCACCCCATGCCTCCACCCCCACCAGCGCCACCACTCCCTGGGGGCATCAGTGCACTGGGGCCCCTCAGAGGGTGAGGGCGAAGGTCCCAGGGCTCCCGCGGCAGGCAAGAAGGGGTGGAGCCTCCCTGCCTTTGGGCCTTCATAAGAGCCGCTGGCTGTCTGCGCCGGCCTCCTTGCTGGACCGGAACGCCGTGCGGTGCTCCACGCGATGGCTCTCCCAACACCTTCGAACTGCACTCTCCCCGCTGTAGCCTGAGGACGAGGACGGCGGAGGAGACTCGTCTGGACCCCGAGGCAAAGCAAGGCCATGCGAGCGTGATTTGAGCGGAACCCGTACCCGGGCATCACCACCAGAGTACGGCTGGCCCAGGTCATCGGCGTTCCAGAGCCCAGGGTCCCGACATCTGTTTGTGAACCAGAGGTCACGCAGTTATGCAGCACCGGCGGAATCTCCGCCTCTGGCCGGAGACGCTGCCTCAGGCAGGCTAAAAGTGAACTCCTCCTGGGCTACCCTCTATCTCAGACGCCCTGCTGCCCAGGCTTTGAGTAGCGATCGGCTCTCAGGCACGCCAGCAGGGAAGGACTGCTAGGTAGAGGGACTCCCGGAGTCCAGGATTCACGTGTGGTTTCAGACCTGATGGGCCACGCACACGGGACCGGGTGGCAGGGCGCCGGCTAACGCAGGCAGCCCCTGCAACGCGGCCCCCGGCGGGTGTCACACTGCTCCGTGGTCGGTGGCCCCCGCAGGCGGAGATTTGCATAAGCCACCCAGGCTCCTCCCGAAGGGGCCCTCTCCCACCCTCAGACGCCTCGGCGGCCTCCGCACCCCCGAGCAAATGCCCGGAGGACCAGGACCCGCAGCACGACGGCCCGCCAAGCCCCTGCGCGGTGGGACAGCCAGGGCCCCAAGCATTGCCGGGCCACAGGGGCCAAGGCCTTGAGGCCCACGCCCCAGAGCAGTCCGTGGGGCTGGGGCCACGGGCTCCCAGGTCGCCGGGCGCGGGAACCAGGCCGGGTGGCTCCACCTCCCTCGGCCCGCACTCCTCGAGGGCTCAGTGCCGCAGGAGCAGATGCAAGCCGTCCGGGCGCCCTGCCCCCTTGCCAAGAGTTTCTGCAGCAGGCACAACCGTTCCTAGAAACCGAGGCCCCGGGGGAGCTGCAGTAATCAGAAGAGCCCGCCGGGCTGGAACCACCCCTCAGCGAGAAAGAATAACGGGCTCTGCTGGAGGAGCTTTAGGACGGGGGCTGAGGACAGGGTCGCAGCAGGGCGGTGGCCTCTCTTTCACGGGGAACCCCTGGCTGGGCATGGAGGGGCGTGTCTTCCTTCCGGGCTGACTAGCCAGGTATTCCTGCCTCCTAGGACTGGGCCCGGTGGGAGAATCCGCACAAAGGAGAACTGCCATTCTTTCCTGGGCATCCCGGGGATCCCGGAGCCGGCCCAGGTACCAACAGGCGGGCCGCCGTCTACACGCCAAGCACGCCAGCGAACATTTGCGGGCAGCCACCTGGCCTCCTGTGGGAGCACCGCAGAGCCTCTCTTGCCTTCCTCCACCCCACCGCCGGGCCGGGATCACTGCTGCCCCTCACCGGGCAGTATGTGTCCTTCCCCGGGCCGGGTGGAGACCTGCGTCCAATGAAACACCGGGCCCGGGCAGCATCCAGGCCTTCTCTCCCTCCCGGGGCTGGCTTCCTCTGCGCCTCTGCTTCACCGTTGCTCGCCAACCCGCGTTCAAGTGGCCTCCCCACCAGCTTTTCGACCGCGGAGGGCCTGGCAGCTGCACGCGAGACCCCAGACCCTGGGCACACCCGGATGCGCTGACCTCTTCCAGGCGGAGGGAAGGCAGGCACAGGTGGAGAGAGGAACGGTAGACCTTGATTGATGGAAGGATGGGTGGAGAGACTTTGGTAGGCAGGGAGGGAGGGATGGAGGGAGCGAGGGAGGGAGGGATGGAGAGACTGACTGACAGAGAGAGGGGAGGCAGTGAGGAATGGGAGGGAAAGACAGACGACACAGTGGGACAGAGGGAGGGCGTGGAGGGCGCGGACCGAGGTAGGAAGGCAGTGGGAGAAAAAGCAGCCCCGGACTCCTGGAGCAATGAGCAGCCAATGCGTCTGGAAAAAACGGTAAACTGGCGCGGGCTGAGGGCTGGACGGCGGCCGGCGGCACTCGCTCGGCTTCATTCCGTCGCCATGAATGGGTAGCCAAAGACAAAAGACGGGGACTCGGGTTGTTGAGGGGTATTCACCCACGTGGTTTACCGACCACACATCACTCAGGCCGAGCGCCCGAGCGGAGCACCTGGTGTCGGCGGCAGCCCAGGATCACCACACAGAGGAGCCACACTCTGGAGGACTGAAGCCTGATTCCCGGATTCCGTCCTTTCAGGACCTCTGCAAGGGACCGGTAGCTCCCGCATCCTGCCTGGCCCACCCCACCCTGAGGAGGCCCCGGCCATGTTGGCGGTTTGCTTCCAGGGGCTTTGTGAGGCACCAGAAACATCCAAGGGTGGAGGAGAGGCGGCATCACTCCTGCCCGCCCTCCCTCCCATACCGGCCCACCCGCCAGTCTCTCCCACCTTGCGGAACCGCGAGGAATCCAGCCGTCAAGCTATCCGCGGGGATGTGTCTTGTCTGTGGGGTTTAGCTCTGGTCTTCGACAGGAGCCACACACCTGGGTGGGTGACACTGTCAAGGCAACGGCGACACCCACAGGCATCGGGTGTCTTCGCGGAGAGGGGGCCTGTAAAATTCCAGACCCACACGAAGGTTCAGTTCCAAACTCCACTCCACACTTCCAGACTGGTTCCTCCCTGCTGAAGATGCATGGGAACGCAGGGAGCAGCTTCCAGTTCCCGTTGGATCTCTGGAGAGGTCCGGAGAGCCAGCCCCCGCCCGAAACCCACCCCCTTAGCCCTTCCGTACCTTCCACTCTCTCAGCTCGGCCCCACCTCTCTCCACCCCCAACCCCACCTCCCACCCAGTGCCCCCACCCCACCAGCACCACCACACCCCGGGGGCATCCAGTGCGCTGTGGCCCCTCCGAGGGTGAGGGCGGGCTGCCCCAGGGCTCAGCGGCAAACAAGAGGGGGTGGAGCCTCCCTGCCTGTGGGCATACGTAAGAGCCGATGGCTTTCTGCGCTGGCCTCCTGGCTGGACCGAAAGGCCGTTAGGGGCATACCCCTTGATGGCTCTCCGACCAAGTTCAGGCACAGGCACCTCCCCAGAGCCGAGGGATGAGGGGCCAGTGGGAGGAGACTCGTCTGGACCGGGAGGCAAAGGGGAGGCCCTGCAGGCCTGCTTTGGGGAACCCCGTGCCGGGCATAAGCCACCCAGAGGACGGGAGGCCCAGGCCATCGGGGTTACGGAGCCCATGGTCCAGATCTGGTTTCAGAACGAGAGGTCACGCCAGCTGAGGCAGCACCGGCGGGAATCTCCGCCCTGGCCGGGGAGACCCGGCCGGCAAGAAGGCATGCAAAAGCGGACATCCGTCACCCCATCCCAGACGGCCATGCTGCTCTGAGACTTTGAGAAGGATCGCTGTCCATGTATCGCCACCCAGGGAAGGACTGGCCAGGGGCGAAGGCCTCCCGAGTCCAGGATTCACCTCTGGATTCAGAACCGAAGGACCAGGCACCCGGGACCGGGTGGCAGGGCACCGGTGCACAAAGGCGGCCCCTGCAAGGCGGCCCCCGGCGGGTGTCATCCTGCTCCACAGTGGGTGCCCGGCCAGTGGAGGCTCACATGCATCCTGGCTCATACCGAAGGGGTCCTCTCCCAAACTGAGAGGCCTCGGTGGCCCTCCCGCTGCCACCTGTGGTAGAAAGTCGAGGAGGGACGGGGCCCACAACACGATCCTGCAGACCCCTGTCTTGGGGTGGGGACACCCCAGGGAGCCCGCTCAATCTGGGCCACAGGGACAAGGCGTGCTTGCGCCACCCACGTCCCGGGGCAGTCCGTGGTGGGGCTGGGACCAGGGGACACAGGTTGCCGGGGCGGCGTGGGAACCCCAAGCCGGAGCACCTCCACCTCCCCTGCCAACGCCCCTGGAGGGCTCCGCGCCGCAGGAGCAGATGCAAGCCGTCAGGGCGCCTCCCGCTCCACCACCCAGAACACGGGCTCATCTCCCGCCTCCCACTCCCGGCCTGCTTCTGCATGGGCTCCTGGGCGTGCAGAGTTCTGCCAGCCCTGCTGCACCACTCCCTAGAAACCCGAGGCCCGGGGAGCTACCTGCAGGAACCTGAAGAGCCTGCCCGGGCTGCAATAACCCTCAGCCAGGAAGAATACCGGGCTCCTGCAGGAGGAGCTTTAGGGCCGGGTTGAGGATGGGGTCCACTGACAGGAGTGGTAGCCTCTCTTCCCGGCGGGAACCTGTCTGGGCATGGGTAAGCGTGTCTTCCCTCCCGGGCTGTGACCTGGCATTCCTACCTCCTAAGACTGGGCCCGGTGGGGCCTCCGCTGGAAGGGGAACTGCCACCATTCTTTCCTGGGCATCCCGGGGGGGATCAGGCCAGACTGAGTACAGCAAGCTGAGCCATTCTGCGCATCTGTGAGTTTTGCAGGCAACCATCTTGCTCCTGGGAGCAGCCCTGTGGGAAGCTCTCTGCCCCTTTCTGCCACCCCACCCCCCCGCCTGACCACGGCTACCCCCCCCGCCCGGCTCAGTCCTTCCCAGGGCAGAGACCCTGTCCCTTGAGCACTGTGCCAGACAGTGTCCAGGCACTCTCTCCCTCCCGGGGCTAGCCCCTCCTGCGCCTCCTTTACCCCGTGCTTTCGCCAACCCACGTGCCTCACGGCCTCGGGACCTGCCACTGTGGGCAACTAGACATAGAGCAGACCCAGGCACTCCCAGGATCTGGAGCCCTTCAAGCAGGAGGGAGAAGAGCTAGTTCAAGTGGAGAAGAGACAGGAGACCCTAGAAAGGGAATGAGATAGAGCGGAGAGACTTTGGAAGAGCAGGGGAGGAAGGGATGGAGAGAGGGAGGGAGGGAGGAACCAGAACCAGCTAGGAAAGCCAGTGGAGATGGAGGAAAGACAAGAAGGACACCCTGGGAAGGACAGGAGGAGTAGAGGAGCAAGGGACGAGGAGAAGGCAGGAGGAAAGCAGTCCTCGGACTGCCGGGCCTCTTTATTACATCCCGGGGAAGCAGTAAGCGCCCACAAGTGACCTCTCATTCTAGAAGCTCAGATGGACCTAGGCTCCGAACACCGATAGCTGAGCTATGCCCTACTCCTAATTAAAATGCCGGGTGCAGGTTCAGCTCAAGCAGACTCGCGGGGCCTGCTTTGCCTCAGGTTTGCAGACAGGTCTCCTCCATAAATCCCCTCGTCCTCTGGCTTCCCTTGAGCCGTTCAGAAGGTGTCGGTGGGAGCCATCCGCAGGGGAGCCACCATACGGCGTTGGTCAGCTCAGGAGGCTGGCACTTGACAGCGGAGGGCTCTTACAAAGGCCCATAGGCAGGGACGCTCCACCCCTTCTTGACTGCCACCAGGCCCTGGGAGGAAGCCAGCCCTTGCCCTCCGAGGGCCACAGCACACCTGGTGTCCCTGGGGCGTGGGAAGGTGGTGCCTGGTGGGGGTGGGAGGCATTGGGAGAGGGTGGGGTGAGAAGCGGGTTGGAGCGCGATGGGGAGACGGAGGCCAGAGAGGCATAGTGAAGGAAGAGAGGGGAGAGGAGGGAGGGTGAGGGTGGGTTGAAGCGGGGCTGGCTTTCTGGGCACTCTCAGGATCCGTGGGAACTGGAGCCGCTCACTGGGATCCCTTTGCCAGCTTAAGCAGGGAGAAACCAGCCTGGAAGGGTGGAGTGGAGTGTGGAACTGAACCTCATGTGGGTCTTGAATTTTGCAGGCCCCCTCTCCTTTGAAGACACCCACGATCCTGTGGGTGTCATGGGTGCTGTGACAGTCTCACTCAGGCAGGGTGTGGCTCGTGGTCAGGCCGAGCCAGGATAAGATACATCCCGACATGTTCAACGGCCGATGAATTCCGTGTCCTACAACATGGAGACTTTCTGCGGTGTGGCCAGTTGGAGAGAGGGCTTGAAGAATGCCTCTCCCTCCCTTCCCCTGAATGTTTCTTTCACCAGATGCCGAAAGAACTTCGAGGCAAACGTCAACAGATCGACCTCACCGAGACCGGTGTGGTGCGGGCGTGAGCTGCGGCCCCATTGCGGGAGGGCGGCGACTGATGAAATCTGAAATCAGGCTTCGATCTCGCGAAATCTGTCCTCTGTCAGTAGTCGGGCTGTAAACCCTACTCTCCGCCGCAGAGGCCGACGCAGGGATATGGTGGTAAAGCCCGCGTGGTGGGCCGCACACGGCGGCGGTCCCGTCTTTTTTTGTGTTTGAGAGCCATCCATTGACTGGGCGGCAGATGAGAGAAAGCGGAGCAGTTCTTGCGCCCGGCTGCGCCGCTGTCCCCTGTTCATAACAAGGACCTTACCGTTTTCCGAGGCTGCAAAATGCAACCAGGGTCGAGAACACTTTCTCCCTGCCTTCCTCCTGAGTCCTTGCTCCCCTCCCGCACTCCCTCTGTCCTGTGTCATCTGTCTTTCCTCCGTTCCTCTGCCACTCTCTCTCTGGTAATGGAGTGAGTCTCCCTCCTTCTCCCTCATCCCTCCTCACCACTCCAGGAATCTCTCGGCCAGCCTCCGTCCCTCTGTCAGACCTCTCTCAAAAGCGTGCCTGTCCGCCCCAGTCTTTGCTCAGCCATTTCTGGGGTCTGCGTGCAGCTCACCCATTGCTCCCAGGTGGCTCCTGGGAGGGCATGAGGCGGAGGTTTGAGGCGTGGTGGTGTGGAGGCGCAGAGGGCCAAGCCCCCCCCGGGAAGGAGAGAGGGGCCTGGGCTGCGTTGCCGCGCAGTATTTTCGCGGCCCGAGGGATGCTCCCGCGGCCGGGGAGGGCGTACCACTGCCCGATGTGAGGAGGTGTTGGCGGTGGTCCAGTCGAGAGGAGGTGTGGCAGGAAGGCAGAGAATCTGCCAGGGCTTACTCCGCTGGTTCAGGTGACTGCCGCTAGCTCATGGGTGAGCCCATGCTGCCTCGGGACGTCGGGATCCCTGGGCGCCAGGGAAATGATTCTCACCTGTCGGAGTCTCTCAGCCCAGTCACAGAGACACTGGAGTGCCGGGCCGGGTCGGCCGGGAGAAAGACAAGCCCCTTATGCCAGCCAGGGATTCCCATAAGAAGTCACGCCCTGCGCGGCCCGTCCCATCCAGCGACCTACGTCTCACTCCAGCGGGGCCGGTGGCTCTTCCTTGCCTGAAGGATGAGTTCCAGCCGGCCGAGCTCTTTATCCATTCCTGCAGCTCCTCTGGAGTCCTCGAGACTTGGGAAGTCACCTGCTTGGAAACAGAGGTTTCCGGAATATCACGGCGGGTGGAGGGAGTGAGACGGCCCGGGCTCCTGGGAGGTGGGGGCCCGGATGACACATCTGCTCCTGGCCTGAGCTCCAGGGGGGAGGCACTGAGCTGGGAGGTGGAGCACGCGTGGGACCCTTGGCATTTACAGGAACCTGACTGACAGAGACTACTTGAGGGCGTGGAGATGATACAAGCTGCATGACACTGTGGCCCCAACTGACGAACCCTGGCCTGTCCCTGCAGTCAGCCTGTCAGACCATGACTCTGCGGGTTCGGTTCCAGGGCTGGGAGGTATCACAGGAGGCCTGTCTGAGGGCAGGAAGGAGCCACATTTAGGAAGAATTCCCAGTCTTGTACATGGGCAAGATCTCCCAGCCCAGCTTCAGAACCGACAGAGGCTGAGGGTGACTACCATAGTTATGGGAAGGCACTGCCTCGCGGCGGCCGACGCGGTGGTCCCGGTGCGCATTATGGGTTGAGAACCGGGCGTCTGAACTCGGTACTCTCTCTGGCAGAGTCGCTTCCTGGTGGCGATGCCTGGAAAGCGATCCTTCTCCAGTCTCGAAGGTAACGAAACTGCCGTCTGGGCTCTCAAAGAATGATGATCGCACCGTACCTTGCCTGCGCAGGGCGGCGTCTCCACGACCGAAGCTGATTCAGCCAGTGTCGTCGGCTGAGCGTTACGCTCATTCTGAGCCAGACCTGAACCTGGACCACGACGCCAATGGCGCAGGCCGGCTTTATTCTATGGTGGCGTTGCTTTAATATGCGGTTGCCGTCTCTTTGAGCGCCGTGAGAACCCTCGTTTTGCCTGGGGTCGGCAATTTCTCCTCTGCCGTCACATCTTCAGGCTCACGTGGGAGGGGTGCCGTTGAGTGTCGGGGAGGAGCCATGCATGAGGCCATGGACTCTGTCAGAACCTGGTTTAACCAGCCCAGAATCTTCTGAAAGAACCCACAGGCAGGGAGGCTCACCCTTCTTTGCCATGAAGCCTGGGGGACAACCAGCCACTGCGCCTCCGAGGGAGGCTGGCTGACCACTTGGCGATGGTGGCCAGCGATGGGGTGGGGGCATCAGGTGGTGAGGCCCAGAGGTGGGGAGGTGAGGACTGAGGGGCCGAGAGGAGACTTTTTTTGAGAATGGGGAACTCTGCTGAACTGGCTCTCGGGCCTCCCAGGGTCTGTGAGGGCAGAGCGTCCCTGGTTTTCCAGCGTCTTCAGCAGGGGAGAGCCGGCTGGAGATGGTGGTGTGGAACTGAGCCTCCCGTGGCCAGATTCTTGGGTTTGGGCCCTGCCAGCGAGAGCACCCGGAAGCGCAATGGGTGTGGCGTTGCTGGCAGTCTCGCTTGCGCATTGTGGCTTCCGTCAGACAGGCGAAACCCGAGAGACAGATGATACGTCACGGCGTGTGGCGATAAATGGATTTCCCATGTCCCTTGGCGTGGGGAATAACGATGACAGGGCTGAAGAGGACTTCCTCCCTTTCCCTGAATGTTTCTGGGTGCCGCATTGCTCGGAAATGAGAGCGCAAACTGCTGTGGTCCTGACTCTCGAAGTGGAAGTGAGCGGGAGGACGTATTCCCCATTGCCGAGGCGGCGTGGGAATCAAATATCTTCTGATTGTGGCTCCTCTGTGGTCGGTGTCGAGCTGGCAAACCTGGCGGCTCGATCTTGGTCCGACGCAGGAGGTCTCGAATAAAGAAATAAAGCCGCGACGAATAATTCTGCATGGCAACCGAAGATCTTTTGTCTTTGAGAGCCGTATTCTGGCGGCGACGGAGACGGGTGAATATTACCCAGCCCGACGCAGCCGTGACCCTCGGCCCATAACGGCGTACCGTTTTTTTCCCGAAGATGCGGGGCTGCTGTTGCTCTGGGAGTCGAGGAACAACACTATTCACTGCTCCTCACCTAGTTCTTGCCACTCCCACTTGCCACTCTGACACAGCCATAGGTTATTCCCTCCGTTCCTCACTCTCCCTCTTCCTGTCGGGGTCGGTCCTCCCCTCCCTCATGCTCGTCCCTCCTTCCTGCTGAGTCTCTCCTTGTCCTTTGCATCCCCTCTAGTCTCGCGTTCCTCTTTCCACCTGGGCCTGCCTTTCCTCCCGCCTGGAAGTTTGAGCACCCCGCGTGTCCCCGGGTCTGGGGAACTCCATGAAGCTGCCAGGCGCTCTGCAGTGGCAGCTCCTGGGAGGCCACCAGGAGAGGCACGGGTTATTGAATGGCCTTTGATGGGCGGAGGAGCAAGGGGGAGCCCGGGGAGGGGAGAGAGGCATGGGCCGATGCCTGGGCGGTGTGAGTGAGGGGTCTCCACCCAGGCTGGGGAAGGACGCATACTGCCGGGGCGGGGGGGTAGCGCTGATCAGGCCGGGTGGGGTGGTGGAGAAGGCAAAGAGCTCTGCTGGTTTGCTCCCACAGGCAGGTGAAGCCCATGAGCCATGCACGTGCTGGGGTGCCGACCCAGCCTGCTGGGCGTGGGGCGGCTCCGGGTCCCAGGACATAGGGAAATAATGGCAGTTCTCCTTACAGCGGGGTCTCTCACCAGACAGCCCAGTCCTAGGAGGCAGGAATACCAGGCAGGTACCAGGAGGACGCCCCCATGCCCAGCCAGGTGTGCATGCATGTAAGAGGGGCTTACTGGGCCTGCAGCATTACGTCCAGCCAGCGTCCTGAAATCTCTCAGCTGGCAGGTACTGTATTCTTCCTTGCTGAGTGGGTGGTTTGGCCGGTGGGCTCTTCCTACAGTTCCTGCAGGTCCCCACGGAACCTCGAGACTAGGAAGGGAATTAGCCTGCTGCAGAAACTCTGGAGCCGCCAGGGAGCTCATGCAGCAGCAGGGCGGAGGGGAGTGGAGACGAGCGCCCGGGCTCCCGGGGCGGAGGGGAGTGCGAACAGATGGCGTGCATCTGCTCCTGCAGCATGGAGCCCTCCGGGGGCGTGGGCTGTGGAGATGGGGCTGCCCCAGCTTGGGGTTCCCACGCAGCCCTGGCAACCTGGGGCTCCTGGCCCCAGACCCACCTCGGACTACCCTGGGTGGGTGGGGCAAGCCCATGACCCTGTGGACCAGCTTGAGACCCTGGTTTGTCCACCCAGCACAGAGACCCAGGTGAGCCCGTCGGCTGCATGTCCAGGATCCCAGGTTCTTTCGAGGTCTTGGTCCTGAGGGGGGCGATCTCTGGAGGGAGAGGGGCCTCGGAGGGGCTTATAGGAGGGGGAGCCAGAGCCCGGCATGAACAGCCAGGTGCTCTTATGAAGGCCCACAGGCAGGGAGGCTCCACCCCTTCTGGTCTGCCGCTGAGCCCTGGGACAGCCCGCCCTTCCCCTGCAAGGGGCCCCAGGGCACTGACGGCCCCGGGGTGTGGTGGTGCTGGTGGGGGTGGTGGCATTGGGTCAGGTGGGGTTGGGGGGGTGTGTGGGAGGGGTGGGAGCCGGAAGCCAGAGAGATGCATTGGAAGGGGGAGAGAGGGAAGGGGTGAGGGGTGGGTTTCGGGGCTGCCTCTTGAGGCGGGGAGCTGGTTCTCAGACCTCTCAGGGATCCCTCCCGGGAACTGAAGCAGCTCCCTGGGTTCCCAAGCGTCTTCAGCAGAACAACCAGCCTGGAAGGTGGAGTGGAGTGGAACTGAGAACCTCCATGTGGTGCCAGATTTTACAGGTCCCCTCTCGCTGAGACACCCGATGCCTGTGGGTGTCACGTTGCTGCGTGACAGTCCCACCCCACGCAGTTTGTTTGCGGCTCCCGTCAGACCAGAAGCGAAACCCAGGGACAAGACACATCCCGGTGATGGCTTGGCCCGGTGGATTCCCGTGTCCCGCAATGTGGGGGAGTCTGTGGTGTGGCGGTTTGGAGGGAGGAGCCAAGAGAGGATGCTGCTCTTCCTCTCTTCCCTGGATGTTCTGGGTGCCGCGGAGCCTCCGGAAGCAAACGTCGACGTGGTCGAACTCTCCGGGGTGGGGGTGGGGCGGAGGATTGTGAGCTGCGGCCCCCCCTTGCAGGGGAACGGCGGCGTGGAATCGAGAAATCAGGCTTCAGTCCTCCCTGAGTGTGGCTCCTCTGTGGTGGGTGCTCTGTGATGTCCGACTGGCCCGACCTGGGGATGTGTGGTCTGTAAACCCGCGTGGTGAATACCCGACAACCTGAGTCCCCGTCTTTTGATAACAGAAACCGCCCATTTCTTGGTGTGAGCGGTAGTGCCCGGCCGCCTTGAACCTCAGCCAGCCGGTACCATTCGAACGCGGGGCACTTTTGCTTCCAGGTCGGAGACCGCTTATTCTCCCTGCCTTCCTCCCCTCGTTCCTTGCTCCTACCTTTCCTGTCCCTGTGTCCCTCTGTCTTTCCCTCCGTTCCTCACTGCCTCCCTCTCTCTCTCGGTCAGTCCCTCACTCCCTCCCTCCCTTCATCCCTCTCTCTTTGCCTTCCAAAGTCTCTCCTCCCATTCTTCCGTCCCTCTAGGTCTCCTGTATCTGTCTCTACCTGTGCCTGCCTTCCCTCCCGCCTGGAAGTGTCAGCATCCCGGTTGTGCCTGGGGTCTGGGGTCTGCGTGCAGCCGCCAGGCGCTCCATGGTGCCAGCTCCTGGGGAGGGAGGCCACATGAGGAGGCAGAGGTTCCTTGACAGCAGGTGGAAGCGGGAGGCGCCCAGAGGGGGCAGCCAGGGAGGGGATAGAGGCCTGGCCTTCACCAGACCCGGTGTTTGTGGGATGGGGGTCTCCACCAACTCAGGGGAAGGGCATACTGCGGGGCAGGGGAGTGGCAGTGAGCAGGGGGGTGGGGGGTGGCCCAGTGAGGAAAAGACAAGAGAGCTCTCTACTCAGAGCTGCTCCCACAGGAGGCCAGGTGGCTGCCTAAGCTGCGATGCATGCCTTGGGGGAGGCGACCGCCTGCTGGTACCTGGGCGGCTCAGGATCAGGTTGCCAGGAAAAGATTGGCATTCTCCTTTGTGCAGGCGTCTCTCACGGGCCCCAGTCCCTGGGAGCAGGAATGCTGCCAGGCCCGGGTCAGCCCGGAGGGAAGACATGCCCCTCCATGCCCAGCCAGGTGTTCCCCAAGAAAGAGAGGCCACTGCCCTCCTGCAAACCCATCCCCAGCCCGCGTCCTAAAGCTCCTCCAGCAGAGGCAGGTATTCTTCCTCACTGACACCGTGGAGGCATGCAAGCGGCTCTCCGCTTGAGACTCCAGACCCGGGCACCTGGGGATGCTGACCCTTCCAGGCGGAAGGCAGGCACAGGTGGAGAGAGAGAGGAGCAGGAGACCCTAGGGGCCGGAGGATGGTGGGAGGAGACTTTGGAAGGCAGGGAGGGGAG
>JAKGGE010000491.1:0-63570 GCA_023748175.1 Hoolock leuconedys | reverse complement strand
GGAAGACATGCCCCTCCATGCCCAGCCAGGTGTTCCCCAAGAAAGAGAGGCCACTGCCCTCCTGCAAACCCATCCCCAGCCCGCGTCCTAAAGCTCCTCCAGCAGAGCCCGGTATTCTTCCTCACTGACACCGTGGAGGCATGCAAGCGGCTCTCCGCTTGAGACTCCAGACCCGGGCACCTGGGGATGCTGACCCTTCCAGGCGGAAGGCAGGCACAGGTGGAGAGAGAGAGGAGCAGGAGACCCTAGGGGCCGGAGGATGGTGGGAGGAGACTTTGGAAGGCAGGGAGGGGAGGGGATGGAGGAGCTGCCTCCCTGTCTCTGTCTGTCAGCCCCTCCCTCCCTCCCTCCCTCCATCCCTCTCTCCCTGCCTTACAAAGCCTCTCCGCCCATCCTTCCGTCCCTCTAGGTCTCCCGTTCTTGTCTACACCTGTGCCTGCCTTCCTTCCCGCCTGGAAGGGTCAGCATCCCGAGTGTTCACGGGGTCTGGGGTCTGCGTACAGCCGCCAGGCGCTCCATGGTGGTAGCTCGGGACAGGTGGGACTGGGAGGCTGGGGCGGGGATGGACAGGGCAGGGTGGACCTGGGCGGAGGACAGAGGTAACCGGTGGTCAGGCAGGGGTGAGGTGGCGGAAAAGGCAAGAGACCTCTGCCAGGGCTGCTCCCACTGGAGGCCGGGTGGCTGCCCGCAAACCCGCGTGTGCGCGGTAGACGGCCCGACTTCTGGTACCTGGGCCAGCTCCGGGATCCCCGGGATGACAAGGAAAGAATGGCACTTCTCCTTTGTGCGGAGTCTCTCACCGGGCCCAGTCCTAGGAGGCAGGAATGCCAGGTGGGTCAGTTCGGAGGAAGACACGCCCCTCCATGCCCAGCCAGGGGCTCCCCACGAAAGAGAGGCCACCGCCCTGCCTCGACTCCGTACCCAGCACGCGTCCTAAAGCTCCTCCATCAGAGCCCGGTATTCTTCCTCGCTGAGGGGGGTTCCAGCCCGGCGGGCTCTTCCGAATCCTGCAGCTCCCCCGGGGCCTCAGTTTCTAGGAAAGGGTGCGCCTCCTGCAGAAACTCTGGGCGCGTCCGGAGCTCATTCAGCAACTTGAGCGGGATGGGAGTGGAGAGCCAGTGCCGAGGCTACTTGAAGGCGGTGGGAGGCGTGAGGCGAGTTGCATCTGCTCGGAAGGCGGAGAACCCTCCCGAGCTTACGGGCTGAATGCGGTAGAGTTGCCCCGGCTTGTGGTTCCCATGCCGCCCCGGCGACCTGGGGCCTATTGCAGCCCCACGGACTGCCCTGGGGCGTGGGTGGCATATGCCGCCGCCCTGTGGCCCAGCTTGAGTGGGCCCTGGCTGGCCCACCGCACAGGGGCCGGCAGGCCGTCCGCGCTGTGGGTCCCGGTCCCGGGCTGCTTGCTGAGGGGTGTGTGGCGGGAGGCCACCAAGGCATCTGAGGGTGGAAGGGGCCACTTCGGTAGAACCCAGGGCGGCATGGGCAAAATCCCGCCCTACGGGCCAAGACCTGGGAGCTGGAATCGACACCAGCCTGGGGCCGTTGCAGCGGCTGCCTGCGCTGCCGGCCCTGCCACCAGTCGAGGTGCCTGACGCCGGTTCTTAAACCAGACTTGAACCCTGGACTCCGGGAGGCCCGTCTCTCTGGTCAGTCCTTCCCTTGTGGCGATGCCTCGAAAGCGATCCTTCTCAAATGCTTTGAGAAGCATGGCCGTCAGTGATGGTGTGACGGAGGTCTGCTTTCGCCTGCCTTCTTGCGGGCCACATCTACCTGGCCAGGGCAGAGATTCCCGCCGGTGCTGCCTCAGCTGGCGTGACCTCTCGTTCTGAAACCAGATCTGGACCCTGGGATCCCGAAGGCCAATGGCCTGGGCCAGCCGTTCTCTGGGTGGCGATGCCCGGGTACGGGTTCCCCTCAAAGCAGGCTCGCAGAACCTCACTTTGCCTCGGGGTCAGACGAGTCTCCTCCGCCGTCCTCGTCTTCGGGCTTCCGCGGGGAGTATGCCGTTCGAAGGTGTCGGGAGAGCCATCGCTGGGACAACCGCACGGCATTCTGGTCCAGCCTGGAGGCCGGCACAGAGAGCCAGCAGCGCTCTTACAAAGGCCCACAGGAAGGGATGCTCCCTTCTTGCCTGCTGCTGAGACTTTGGACAGCCCGCCCTGTGGGGAGGGGCCAAGCGCGAGATTATACCGAGGGCTTTGTGGTGCTTATTGGGGGTGTGGGCGTGGGTGAGGTGGGGTTGGAGGGCGTGGGAGGGGTGGGGCTGGTGCCCAGAGAGACGCAGCGGAAGTCAGAGAGCGGGAAGGGTTGAGGGGTTTGGGTTTCGGGCGGGGGCTGGCTCTCCGCGCCTCTCCAGGGATCCCACAGGAAATGGAAGCCACTCTTTGGGATCCCACGTGTCTTCAGCAGGGAGAAACCATCCTGGAAGGTTGGCCAGGTGGGAACTGAACCTCCGTGTGGGTCTTGAGTTTACAGGCCCCTCTCGGCGTGAGCACCCGATGACTGTGGCTGTGCATGCGTTGCCATGACTTAGTCTCGCCTGCGCGGGTGTGTGGCTCCCCGTCGAAGACCAGAAACAAACCCAGGAGCAGGATACATCCCGGCGTGGTGGCAGCGATGGATTTTGTGTCTCCCAAAGTGGGGAGTCTGCGGTGTGGCCGGATTCGAGGGAGGGTGAAGAGAGGATGCTGCTCTTCCTCCCTTCCCTAGATGTTTCTGGGTGCCTGAAGGGCTCGGAGCAAGCCGTCCAACATGGTCCAGCCTCTCGTGGCGGGGGTGGGGCCGGAGAGATGTGAGCTACCGGCCGCCTTGCAGAGGGCGAGCGACGTGGAATCCGAAATCAGGCTTCAGTCCTCCTGAGTGTGGCTCCCTCTGTGGTCGGTGTTCAGGGCTGTCAGCTTGGCGCTCCGCTGCGGGGCTCGGCCTGGGGATGTGTGGGCAGTAAACCACGCGGGTGAATACCCCTCTGCAACCCGAGTCCCCGTGTTTTGTATTTGAAGAAACCGCCTTTTTCCTTGGTGACAGGCAGTGAACAGGTGCCCGCCGGCCGCCCGCCCCCAGACCAGCCCGGTGCAGGGCACTTACCCGTTTTTCCGGGTGGGGCTGCTTTGTTGCTCAGGAGTCCTGGGCCCTGCTATTTCTCCTGCCTTCCTCTCTCCCCGGTCCCTTGCTTCCTCCCGCCCTCCCTCTGTCCCTCAGGCCCTCTGTCTTTCCCTCCGGTCCTCCACTGCCTCCCTCACCTTGTCCGGTCGGTCCCTCCCTCACTCCCTCCCTCCCTGCATCACTCCCTCCCTGCTTTCCAAAGAGTCTCCCCGCCCATCCTTCCGTCCCTGTAGGTCTCCCTATCCTCTCTCCACATGTGCCTGCCTTCCCTCCCGCCCGGAAGGGTCAGCATCAGGGTGAGCCCGGAGTTCTGGGGTCGTACAGCCTCCAGGCACTCCACGGTGCTTTTAACTCCACATGAGCCCTTGAGAGAGCAGGTTGTGGCGATGAGGTGGGCGGAGGCGCTGGCCCGAGTCCCCTGGTGGGAAGCCTGGGCGCTACCGGTCCAGTGTTTCACGGGGCAGGGTCTCCCAGCCAGGGAAGGGCGCTACACTGCGGGCGGGGTAGCGGTGGTCAGGCACAGGGGTGGGGTGGCGGGAAAACAGAAAACTCTGCCGGGGCTGCTCCAACAGGAGGCCAGGTGGCTGCCCACAAACCCGCGCTGCGCGTTAGACGGCCCGACTCCTGGTACATTGGCCGGGTCCGGGATGCCCGGGACGCCCAGGAAAGAATGGTAGTTCTCCTTTGTGCAGAGTCTCTAACCGGGCCCATTCATAGAAGGCAGGAATGCCAGACAGGTCAGCCCAGAGGGAAGACACGCCCGTCCATGCCCAGCCAGGGGATCCCCGCGAAAAAGGGGCCACCACCCTGTCGCGACCCCGTGCCCAGCCCGCGTCCTAAATCTCCAGCAGAGCCCGGTATTCTTCCTCGCTGTGGGGTGGTTCCAGCCCGGGGGGCTCTTCCGATTCCTGCAGCTCCCCGTGGGCCTCGGTTTCTAGGAAAGGGTGCGCCTGCTGCAGAAACTCTGGGCATGCCAGGAGCTAATCCAGCAGCAGGCGGAGGGTGAGGCAGCCTGGGATCCTAGGGCGGTGGGGATGGCGCCCGGATGGCTTGCACCTGCTCCTGCGGCCCAGAGCCCTCCTGGGATGCGCGCTGGGGAGGTGGAGCTGCCCCGGCTTCGGGATCTCACAACGCCCCAGCGACTTGGGGCCCCTGCCCCAGCCCACCACCGGACTGCCCAGGGCGTGGGAGGCTGCTGCCTTAACAGCCCTGTTGCCCAGCTTGAGCGGGGCCCTGGCTGTCCCACCGCACAGGGGACTGGCAGGCCATGGCTGCGCATCCCGGTCCCCCGGGCATTTGCTCAGGGGAGTGCCCGGAGGCGGCGAGGCGCGCCTGAGGTTGGAGAGGGCCCGGGGAGGCCGGGGCGGGCCAAATCCCCGCCTGCCAGGGCCACCGAGCAGGGAGCAGGGTGACACCCGCCGGGGGCCGCGTTGCAGGGGCCGCCTGGGTGCGCCGGCGCCCTGCCACCGTGTCCCAGGTGCCTGGCCCTTGGGTTCTGAAACCAGACGTGAATCCTGGACTCCGGGAGGCCCGTCTCTCTGGACAGTCCTTCCCTGGTGGCGATGCCTGGAATGCGATCCTTCTCAAAGTCCGGGCAACGGGGGCCGTTACAGGATGGGGAGCCAGAGGTCCGTTTGACCTGCCTTCTTGCCGGGCTGCGTCTCCCGGGCAGGCGAGGAGATTCCCACCCGGTGCTGCCTCAGCTGGCGTGACCTCTCGTTCTGAAACCAGATCTGGACCCTGGGCACCGAGCGCCCGATTGCCTGGGGAGCAGCCTTGCGTTCTCTGGTGGCGATGCCAGTGCAGTTCTGCTCAAAGCAGGCACGGGGCCTCGCTTTGCCTCGGGAATCCAGATGAGTCTCCTCACGCCGTCCTGGTCCTGCAGGGCTTCTCTTGAGTGTGCAGTTCGAGGTGGCTTCGGGAGAGCCATTGCGGGAACACCCATGGCGTTCGATCCAGCCAGGAGGCCGTCGCAGAAAGCCAAGCGGTCTCTGAGAGGCCCACAGGCAGGGGAGGCTCCAGCCCTTCTTTTCCAGCTGTGCTCCCTGGGACATGCGCCTCGACCTCAAGGGGCCCCAGCGCACTAATGCCCTGGGCATTGGCTAGTCTTGTGGGGGTGGGGCATTGGGTGAGTGGGGTTGGGGAGGTGGGAGAGGTGGGGCCGGAGCCAGAGACTCTGTGAGGAAGAGAGGGGAGAGGGGAGAGGGTGAGGGGTAGCTTTGGGTGGTGACCGGCTATCCAGGACTCTCCAGAGGGATCCGCTTGAGAACTGGAAGCCACTCCCTGGGTTCCCGTGCTTCAGCAGGGAGAAACCAGCCTGGAAGGGGTGGAGTGGAGTGGAACTGAACCTCCGTGTGGGTCTTACAGTTTACAGAGCCCCCTCTTGCTTGAAGACTCCCGATGGAGTGTGGTGTATGCGTTGTTGCCGTGACAGCCTCACCCATGCGGTAGATGTCCCGCCTGCTGGTACCTGAACCGGCTCCGGGATCCCGGGGCCTTGGGAAAGAATAGCGGTTCTCCTTTTGTTGGAGTCTCACCGAGGCTCAGTCCTAGGAGGCAGGAATGCCAGGGGGTCAGCCCAGAGGGAAGACACGCCCCTCCCTGCCCAGCCAGGGGTTCCCTGCGAAAGAGATGCCACAGCAATGCCGCGACCCCGTCCCCAGTCCGCGTCCTAAAGCTCCTCCAGCAGAGCCCGGTATTCTTCCTCGCTTAGGGCTGGTTCTTGCCCGGCGGGCTCTTCCGGTTCCTGCAGCTCCCCGGGGGCCTCGGTTTCTAGGAAATTGTGCGCCTGCTGCAGAAACTCTGGGCACGCCTGGAGCTCATCCAGCAGCAGGCCGGAAGGGAGTGGAGAGGAGGCGCCCGGGCTCCTGGGTCATTGGTGAGGGCGCAAGAATGGCTTGTATCCATCTGCTCCAGTGGCAGGCCTCGGTGTAGCGGGATGGGGGAGGTGGAACTGACCCGGCTTGGGGTACCCGCGGCCTTGGCGACCTGGGTCTCAGCCCAGCCCACCGCAGGAATGCCCTGGGGCGTGGGTACAGGCTGCGCCCTTAGCCCTGGCCCAACTTGGCGGAGCCCCTGGCTGTCCCACCGATACGAGGCTGGTAGCAGCAGGCGGTGCATGGCGTCGGTCCCCTCGTGCGCTTGGCCTTCACCTAGGTCGGGTGCACAGCCCTTCCCGTTCCTGAAACCAGACGTGAATCCACCGGACTCGAGGGGCCCATCTCAGCCGATCCTTCCCCTGGTGGTGAGTGCTGGAAGCGATCCTTCTCAAAGGCTCATAGCAGCAGGTCCGTCTGGGATGTTGGGGTGGCCAGTGCAGCTTTAGCCTGCTTCTTGGCGTGCAGCGTCCCGGCCAGGTGAGGGAATTGTGCTGCTCAACAGGCGTGACCTCTGGATTCTGAAACCAGATCTGGACCCTGGGCTCCGGAATGCTGATGGCCAAGGCCAGCCGTTCTCTGCTGGCGATGCCCGGGTACGCGTTCCACTCAAAGAAGGCTCGCAGGGCCTCACTTTGCCTCGGGGTCCAGACAAGTCTCCTCTGTCGTCCTTGTACTCGGGCTTCCGCGGAGATTTTGCTGTTCGAAGGTGTCGGTAGAGCCATCATGGGGAGAACCGCACGACGTTCCGTTCCAGACAGGAGGCCGGCACAGACAGCCAGCGGCTCTTAGAAAGTCCCAAGGCAGGGAGGCTCCACCCCTTCTTGCCTGCTGCTGAGACCTTGGACAGCCCGCCCTCGCCGTCGGAGGGGCCCCAGCGCAGTTATGCCACCGGGGCTTTGTGGTGCTTGTGGGGGTGTGGGCATTGGGTGAGGTGGGGTTGGAGGGCGTGGGAGGGGTGGGGCTGGTGCCCAGAGAGACGCAGCGGAAGTCAGAGAGCGGGAAGGGTTGAGGGGTTTGGGTTTCGGGCGGGGGCTGGCTCTCCGCGCCTCTCCAGGGATCCCACGGGAAATGGAAGCCACTCTTTGGGATCCCACGTGTCTTCAGCAGGGAGAAACCATCCTGGAAGGTTGTGGAGTGTGGAACTGAACCTCCGTGTGGGTCTTGAGTTTTACAGGCCCCTCTCGGCGTGAGCACCCGATGACTGTGGCTGTGCATGCGTTGCCATGACTTAGTCTCGCCTGCGCGGGTGTGTGGCTCCCCGTCGAAGACCAGAAACAAACCCCAGGAGACAGGATACATCCCCGGCGTGGTGGCTTGACGATGGATTTTCGTGTCTCCCAAAGTGGGGAGTCTGCGGTGTGGCCGGATTCGAGGGAGGGTGAAGAGAGGATGCTGCTCTTCCTCCCTTCCCTGGATGTTTCTGGGTGCCTGAAGGGCTCGGAAGCAAACCGTCAACATGGTCAGCCTCTCGTGGCGGGGGTGGGGCCGGAGAGATGTGAGCTACCGGCATGCCTTGCAGAGGCCGAGCGACGTGGAATCCGAAATCAGGCTTCAGTCCTCCTGAGTGTGGCTCCTCTGACATCGGTGGTCGGGGCTGTTGGCCCGGCGCTCCGCTGGGGGGCTCGGCCTGGGGATGTGTGGTCGGTAAACCACGTGAGTGAATACCCCATGGCAACCAGAGACCCCGTCTTTTTGTCTTTGAGGAAACAGCCCATTCCTTGGGCTACGGAACGGGGGCAAACGAGTGCCCCACCGGCCTCTGCCCAGCCATCCAGCCCGTTAGCACGGGCGCTTAGCCCCTTTTCAGGTGGGGGCTGCTGTTGCTCCAGGTCACGGGAACCGCTTTTTTCTCCTGCTTTCACTACATGGGGTCCCTTGCTCCCTCCCGCCCTCCACTGACCCTGTGTCCCTCTGTCTTTCCCTCCGTTCCTCACTGCCTCCCTCCTCTCCATCCCTCCCTCCCTCCCTCTCTCCCTCCCTCCCTCCCTGCTTTCCAAAGTCTCTCTGCCCATCCTTCCGGCCCTCTAGGTCTCCCGTTCCTCTCTCCATCTGTGCCTACCTTCCCTCCCGCCTGCAAGGGTCAGCAACCCGGGTGTGACCCGGGGTCTGGGGTCTGCGTACAGCCGCCAGGGGCTCCATGGGGGCAGCTCCTGGGAGGCCACAGAGGCACGGGTTGTGGCGACCGTGGAGGCCCGAGGAGAGGCATAGAGGTGAGCCCCGGGAGGGAGAGAAGGCCTGGACGCTGCTGAGCCCAGTGTTTGGCGGGACGGGGGTCTCCACCCAGCCCGGGGAAGGACGCATACTGCCAGGGCGGTGGTTAGCCGGTTGTCATGCAGGGGTGGGGTGGCGGAAAGGCAAGAGAGCTCTGCCGGGGCTGCTCCCACAGGAAGCCGGTGGCTGCCACTTAAAACCCAGCGTCTCTTGTGAGGAATGCCACCTGCTGGTACCTGGGCGGCTCGGGATCTCCGGTATGGGAAAGAATAGCGGATTCTTCTTTGTGGAGTCTCACTGGAGCCCCAGTCTAGAGGCAGGAATGCCAGGCTGGGTCAGCCAGGAGAGAACCGCCCCTCATGACAAGCCAGGGGTTCCCCTCGAAGAGGCAGCTGCCTGGAGGCGACCCGTCCCAGCCGCGTCGTCTCCTCCCTTTGGCCTGGGTATTCTTCCCTGCAGCTGAAATTGGTTCCACCCGGCGAGCTCTTCAATTCCTGCAGTTCCGGGAGCCTTGGTTTCTAGGAAATTTTGCCCCTGCTGCAGAAACTCTGGGCATGCCAGGAGCTCATCCAGCAGCAGGACAGAGGGGAGTGGAGATGAATGCCCGGGCTCCTGGGGCGGTGGGAGAGCCGGGGCGGCTTGCATCTGCTCCTGCTTGTGGAGCCTCCAGGGGCTGGGCTGGGGAGGTGGAGGCTGCCCGGCGGGGTTCCCACCCGGCCCAAGCGTGGGGCCCTGGCTAGCCCTGCAGACTGCCTTTGGGACGTGGGGAGGCCTCGCTTACACACCTTGTAGCCCTGTGGCCCAGCTTGAGCGGGCCCTGGCTGTCCCACCGTGCAGGGGCGTGGCAGGCGGTCGCACTGCGCGTCCCGGTCCCTGCGTGCGCCGGCGCCCTGCCACACGGTCCCGGGTGCCTGGCCCTTCCGTTCTGAAACCAGACGTGAATCCTGGACTCCCGGGAGGCCCGTCTCTCTGGCCAGTCCTTCCCTGGTGGTGATGCCTGGAAAGCGATCCTTCTCAAAGGCTCAGAGCAGCAGGGCCGTCTGGGATGGGGTGACGGAAGTCCGCTTTCGCCTGCTTCTTGCGTGCCGCGTCTCCCCGGCCAGGGCAGAGATTCCCGCCTGTGCTGCCTCAGCTGGCGTGACCTCTCGTTCTGAAAACAGATCTGGACCCTGGGCTCGAGCGCCCGGTGCCTGGGCAGCCGTTCTCTAGTGGCGATGCCGGAGTGCAGGTTGCACTCAAAAAGCAGGCTTGCAGGGCCTGCAGCACCTCGGGGTCCAGATGAGTCTCCTCCGCCGTCCTGGTCCTCGGGCTTCTGCGGGGAGTGTGCCGTTCGAAGGTGTCGGGAGAGCCATTGCGGGGGAACACCGCGCGGGTGGGTCCAGCCAGAGCCCGTGCAGAAAGCCAGCCGGCTCTGCAGAGCCTGAGCAGGGAGGCTCCAGCCCTTCTTGCCTGCCGCTGTGCCCTGGGACAGCACGCCCTCGACCTCCAAGGGGCCCCAGCGCACTAATGCCCCTGGAGCATTGTGGTGCTGTGGGGGTGGGGCATTGGGTGAGGTGGGGTTGGGGGTGGGAGGGGTGGGGCCGAGTGAAGAGATACAGCGGAAGGGGAGAGGGGAAGAAGTGGGGGTGGCTTTTGGGTGGTGACCGGCTATCCAGGACTCTCCAGGGATCCCGCGGGAACTGGAAGCCACTCCCTGGGTTCCCACACGTCTTCAGCAGGGAGAAACCAGCCTGGAAGGGTGGAGTGGAGTGTGGAGTCCCTCCCTCCCTCCCTCCCTCCCTCCCTCCCTCCCTCCCTCCCTCCCTCCCTCCCTCCCTCCCTCCCTCCCTCCCTCCCTCCCTCCCTCCCTCCCTCCCTCCCTCCCTCCCTCCCTCCCTCCCTCCCTCCCTCCCTCCCTCCCTCCCTCCCTCCCTCCCTCCCTCCCTCCCTCCCTCCCTCCCTCCCTCCCTCCCTCCCTCCCTCCCTCCCTCCCTCCCTCCCTCCCTCCCTCCCTCCCTCCCTCCCTCCCTCCCTCCCTCCCTCCCTCCCTCCCTCCCTCCCTCCCTCCCTCCCTCCCTCCCTCCCTCCCTCCCTCCCTCCCTCCCTCCATCCCTCCCTCCCTGCCTTCCAAAGTCTCTCCACCCATCCTTCCTTCCTTCTGTGTCTCCCGTTCTTCCCTCCACCTGTGCCTGCCTTCCCTCCCATTGGAAGGTGAGAGCACATCCCAGGTGTGCCGGGTCTGAGATCTCGCGTGCAACCGCCAGAGCACTCCATAGTGTCAGCTCCTGGAGCCGCCAGATGCAGGTTGGCAAGCGACGGTGGAGCGGAGTCACAGAGGGGGCGAGCCCCGGGAGGGAGAGAAGGCCTGGACGCTGCCCGGCACGGAGTTTCGCATGACAGGGGTCTCCAACCAGCCCGGGGAAGGACGCAAACTGCCAGCACGGGGGGTAGCCGGTGGTCAGGCGGGGGTGTGTTGGCGGAAAGCAAGACAGCTCTGCCGTGGCTGCTCCCACAGGAGGCCAGGTGGCTGCCCTCAAACCCGCGCGTGCACGGTAGACGGCCCGCCTGCTGGTACCTGGGCCAGCTCCGGGATCCCGGGACGCCCAGGAAAGAATGGCAGTTCTCCTTATGCAGAGTTTCTCACCGGGCCCAGTCCTAGGAGACAGGAATGCCAGGAGGGTCAGCCTGGACGGAAGACATGCCCCTCCATGCCTAGCCGGGGGTTCCCCGCGAAAGAGAGGCCACTGGCCTGCCGCAACCCCGTCCCTAGCCCGCGTCCTAAAGCTCTTCCAGCAGATAACGGTATTCTTCCTCGCGGTGGGGTGGTTACACCCCGGCAGGATCTTCCGATTCCTGCAGCTCCCCTGGGGACCTCGGTTTCTAGAGAAATGGTGCGCCTCCTGCAGAAACTCTGGGCACGCCAGGAGCTCATCCAGCAGCAGGGCGGAGGTGGAGGCGAGCGCCCAGGCTCTCTGGGGGCGGTTGGAAGGGCGGCCAGACGTCTTGCATCTGCTCCTGCAGCATGCAGGGGCCCTCCCGGGGTCGCAGGTTGGAGATGTGGAGCTGCTACAGCGGTTGCTGGCGTGCTTGTTCCCCCTGGCCCCAGCCCACGGCCCGGGCTGCCCTGGAAGTGGGTGGCGCAAGCGAGTGCAGCCCTGTGGCCCAGAATGAGCGGGCCCTGGCTGTCCCACCATGTAGGGGCGCGGCAGCCTGTCACGCTGCGCGTCCCGGTCCCTGCGTGTGCTGGCCTTTACCAATAGTCAGATTGCACGGCCTTCCGTTCCTGAAACCAGACATGAATCCTGGACTCCGGGAGGCTGTCTCTGGCAGTCCTTCCCTGGTGGTGATGCCTGGAAAGCGATCCTTCTCAAAGGCTCAGAGCAGCAGGGCCGTCTGGGGTCAGGTGATGGAGGTCCGCTTCCGCCTGCTTCTTGCGCGCCGTGTCTCCCCGGCCTGGTGGGGTTGCACGATGCTGCCTCAGCGGCGGTAGCCTCTCGTTCTGAAAACAGATCTGGACCCTGGGCTCCGGGCGCCGATGGCCACGGCCAGCACGTTCTGTGACCGATGCTGGTGCGGAGTTCGCTCAAAGCAGGCTCCTGGGGGCCTCACTTTTTCTCGGGGTCCAGACGGAGTCTCCTCCCACATCCACCAGATCACCGGGCTACGGTGGGGTGCAGCCGAAGGGTGTCAGAGGAAACCATCGGGGAGCACCACACAGCATTCCAGGTTAGCCAGGAGGCGTGCCTGTCCAGCGGCTATTACAGAAACCCCACCCAGGCAGGGAGGCCACCTTCTTTGGCCGCCACTGACACGGACTGGCCAGCTGCCCTCCAAGGGCTGGCCCCAGTGCCCCGGTGGTGGTGCTGGTGGGGGTGGGGGCATTGGGTGAGGTGTCGTTGGGGGGCGTGGGAGGGGTAGGGACAGTGGCCAGAAGGAGCAGTGGGGCGGAGAGGAAGAGGTGAGGGGTGGTGGAGTTTCCGGGTGTGGGGCTGCCTCTCCGGGCCTCTCCAGGGATCCCGTGTTAACTGGAAGCTGCTCCCTGGGTTCCCACGCATCTTCAGCAGGGAGAAACCAGCCTGGAAGTGTGTGAGTGGAGTGTGGAGACTGAGTACTCCGTGTGGATGCTCTTTGGGTTTACAGGCCCTCTCCATGAAAGCACCCGATACTTACTGTGGGTGCCATGGTTGCCATTGACAGTCTCACCCATGCAAGTGTGTGGCTCCAGTCGAAGACCAGAGGTAAACCCCAGAAACAAGATACATCCCCGGCGTGATGGCTTGACGATGGATTCCTGTGTCCTGCAAAGTGGGGAGTCTGAGGTGTGGCGATTTGGGGATGCTGCTCTTCTCCTTACCCCTGGATGTATCTGGGTGCCACTTGAGTCAAAAGCAAACCGTCAACACTGTCAGCCTCTCGTGTTGGGTGTGGGGTTGGAGAGACATGAGCTACCGGCCCCCTTGGAGGGCGGCGGCGATGGGAATCGAAATCCAGGCTTCAGTCCTCCTGAGTGTAAGCTCCTCTGTGGTGGTGGGGTGGGGATGTGGGCCTGTCCGGCTCTACTCGCGGGGCTTGGCCTGCACAGGATGTGTGGTCGCTAAACCGCGTGGGTGAATACCCGGCAACCCGAGTCCAGTCTTTTGTCTTGATGGAACCGCCCTTCCTTGGGCAGAGCGTGGCAGTGGTGCCCGGCAGCCGCCCTTGGCCTCAGCCTGCACCGGTGCCTGCCGTTTTTCCACAGGCGGGGGCTGTTGGGAGTCCGGAGACCGGCACTTTCTCCTGCTTTCTCCTGGATCACTTTGCCCTCCCTACCCTCCTCTACTCCTGTGTCCACTGTCTGCCCTCAGTTCCTCACTGCCTGTCTCTCTCATCCCGGTCATCCCTCCCTCCTCCACCCTCCCTCCCTCCGTCCCTCCTGCAGTCCTCTCCCATCCTTCCGTCCCTATATGTCTCCCATTCCTCTATCCACTTGTGCCTGCCTTCCCTCCAGCCTGGATGGGTCACAATCCCGGCTGTGCCGGGGTCATTTTAACCTCCAAGAGCTCCCGGGTGGCGTCTGAGGAGGCGCGCAGGCCGCGAGGTTGACAGAAGAGTGGCGTTGGAGGGAGGCATGAAGAGCTGAGCCCAGGAGGACAGAAGCCTGGGCTGCCCTGGCCCGGTGTTTGGGGCTGGTGTTCCTCCTGTGGTGTAGCGCATATTACCGAGGCGGGGTGTCTGAGAGAAATACAGTGACAGGTGAGAGGGGTGGTGGGGAGAAGACAGAAAACTTAGCAGGGCTACCCACAGGAGAGCCCAGATGGCTGCCGCAAACCCAGCGTGCGCTGACAGATAATCCGACTGCTGAGCACCTGGGCGGCCGAGACCAGGGCCTTGGAAAGAATAGCAGTTCTCCTTTATGCGGAGTGCATCTTGGAGCCCAGTCCTAGAGGCAGGAATGCCAGGCGGGTCAGCCCGGAGGGAAGACACGCCCCTCCATGCCCTGCCAGGGGTTCCCCGCGAAAGAGAGGCCACCGCCCTGCCGCGACCCCGTCCCCAGCCCGCGTCCTAAAGCTCCTGCAGAGCAGAGCCCGTTATTTGCTTCCACCACAGCAGGGTGGTTCCAGCCTGGTGGGCTCTTCCAGTTCCTGCAGCTCCCCTGGGGCCTCGGTTTCTAGGAAAGGGTGCGCCTGCTGCAGAAAGTCTGGGCACGCCTGGAGATCATCCAGCAGTACGCTGGAGGGGAGTGGAGACGAGCGCCCAGGCTCCTGGGGCGGTGGGGAGGCCAGAGACTTGACTGCATTTGCTCACGTGGGCGTGGAGCCCTCCGAGGCGTGGGCTGGGCAGCCGAGGCTGCCCGGGTTGGGTTCCACGCCCGGCGACCTGGGGGGACAGCAACCTGACCCCACCACAGTGGACTACCCTGGGGCTGTCAATGGCCTTAAAATGCCTTACTTAGTCCCTGTGGCCCCAGCAGGTGGGTCCTGGCTGTCCCTGCAGCTGGTGTCCCGTTCCCCAGGCATTTCCTTGGGGGTGTCTGGGAGGAGCCACCAGGTGTCCTGAGAGGTGGGGAAAGGGCCCTTCAGGAGGAGCCAGGCAGCTCAGGCAAATCCCGCCTGCGGGGCCACCGACCAGGTAGCAGGGCCGAGCACCCACCAGGGGGCGTGTTGCAGGCAGCCTGCGTGCCGCCAGTACCCTGCCGCAGTCCAGGTCCTGTACTGGTTCTGAAACCAGGCGTGAATCCTGGACTCCGGGAGTCCCATCTCTCTAGCCAGTCTTTCCCTGGGTAAGCGTCTACAGAAGCGATCCTTCTCAAGGCTCAGGCAACGGGGCTGTCTGGGATGGGGTGATGGAGGTCAGCTTTAGCCTGCCTTCTTTCAGGCAGCGTCTCCCGACCAGGCGGAGATACCACGGTGCTGCCTCAGCTGGCATGACCTCTCGTTCTGAAACCAGATCTGGACCACAGACCGAGCGCCCGATGGCCTGGGCCCGGCCGGCTCTCTGGTGGCGATGCCGGGTAAGGGGTTCATACAAAACAGTCACCGTGGGAGCCTCGCTTTGCCTGCGGGGTCCCAGCGGAGTCTCCTCCGCCATCCTCGTCCTCGGGCTTCCGCGGGTTGTGTTCCATTCGATGCTGTCGGGAGAGCCTTCGCCGGGAGCACCGCATGGCGTTCCGGTCCAGCCAGGAGGACGGCGCAGACAGCCAGCGGCTATTATGAAGGCCCACAGGCAGGGAGGCTCCACCCTTCTTGCTCTGCCACTGAGCCATGGGACATACCGCCCTTGCCCTCCGAGGGGCCCCATGCACTGGGCCACCCCGATGGCGTGGTGGTGCTGGTGGGAGGTAGGAGCATTAGGTGAAATGAGGTTGGGAGTCAATGGAGTGGGAGTGGGGCAGGAGGCCAGAGGAGCCTGTGAGGGAAAAGGTGAGAGGAGAGAGGGAAGGTGTGAGGGGTTGCAGTTTGAGCCGAGGGAGCTGGCTCTCAGACTCTACAGGGATCCGTGGGAACTGGAAACCCTTTCCCTGGGTTCCCACGCGTCTCCAGCAGGGAGAAACCAGCCTGGAAGGGTGGAGTGGAGTGTGGAACAGAACTTCTGTGTGGGTCTTGAGTTTTACAGGCCCCATCTCCCTTGAGAGAGAGCGATGCCTCTGAGTGTGGCCGTTGCCATTGACCTCACCCGCGCGGGTGTGTGGACCCGCAATAGAACCAGGTGTCCGAAATCCCAGAGACAAGATACATGCGCCAGCGTGATAGCTTGATGATAATTCCGGTGTCTCCCATAGCATTAGAGTCTGAATGGCGGTTGGAGAGGAGGGCGAATAGGGACTCCTTTTCCTCTTTCCTGGATGTTTCACAGGTGCCCGCAGGGAGCTCAATAACCCTCAACATGGTCAGAGAATCTCGGGGGTGGGGGTGTGGCGGGCAGTGAACCACCAGCCCCCTTGCAGATGGCCGAGTGACGTGGAATCCGAAATCAGGCTTCAGTCCTCCAGAATGTGGCTCCTGTGTGGTCGGTGGTTGGGGATGTCGAACTGGCGCTCCGCTGTGGGTCTCGGCCTGGGGATGTGTGGTGGGTAAGCCACATGGGTGGAATACCCCGGCCTTGGGTCCCAAATCATTTGTCTTTGAGGAACCTGCCCATTCCTTGGGCGATGGAACGGGGGTGAACGAGTGCACTGCTGGACGCCACCTAGCACTCTGCCCGCGCTGGGCGCTTACCGTTTTCCCGGAGCGTGGGGCTGCTGTTGCTCCTGGAATCCGCAGACCGCTTTTTCTCCCTGCCTCCTCCCTACCTCCATCCCTCCCTCCCTCCCTCCCTCCCTCCCTCCCTCCCTCCCTCCCTCCCTCCCTCCCTCCCTCCCTCCCTCCCTCCCTCCCTCCCTCCCTCCCTCCCTCCCTGCCTTCCAAGTCTCTCCGCCCCCCCGCCCTTCCGTCCCTCTGGGTCTCCCTTTCCTTTCCCCACCTGTGCCTTCCCTCCCTCCTGGAAGGGTGAGCATCCCGGGTGTGCCCTGAGTCTGAGGTCTGCGTACAGCCGCCAGGCGCTCCATGGTGGCAGCTACTGGGAGGCAACAGATCCACTGAGGTTGGTGAAAGCGGCTGATTAGGCGGGCGCCAGCTGCTAGCCCCGGGAGGGAGAGAAGGCCTGGACGCTGCCCAGGCATGGAGTTTCGCGGGAAGGGGTCTCCACCCAGCCCGGGGAAAGACGCATACTCCCGGGGCGTGGTGCAGCCGGTGGTCAGGCAGGGGTGGGGTGGCGGAAAGGCAAGAGAGCTCTGCCAGGCCTCCTCCCTCAGGAGGCCAGGTGGCTGCCCGAAAACACGTGCATGCGCGGTTGACGGCCCGCCTGCTGGTACCTCGGCCGGCTCCGGGATCCCCGGGACGCCCAGGAAAGAATGGCAGTTCTCCTTTGTGCGGAGTCTCTCTCCGTGCCCATTCCTAGGAGGCAGGAATGCCAGGCGGGTCAAACCGGATGGAAGACACGCCCCTCCATGCCCAGCCAGGGATTCCCCGTGAAAGAGAGGCCACCCCCCTGCCGCGAACCCATCCCCAGCCCGTGTCCTAAAGCTACTCCAGCAGAGCCCAGTATTCTTCCACCTGAGGGTGGTTCCGCGCCCTCGGCGATCTTCTGATCGCAGCCTCCCCCGGGCCTCGGGTTCCCAGGGTGCTGGGTGCCAGGTGCAGAAACTCTGGGCACGCCAGGAGCTCATCCAGCAGCAGGCCGGAGGGGAGTGGAGACGAGCCCCCGGGCTCCTGGGGCGGTTGGGAGGGCGCCCGGATGGTGTGCAGCTGTTCCTGCGGCGCGGAGCCCTCCGGGGAAGCGGGCTGGGGAGGTGGAGCTGTCCCAGCTTAGGGTTTCTCACGCCGCCCTGGCGACCTGGGGCCCCTGGCTCCAGCCCCACCATGACTGCCCTGGGACGTGGTACGCGAAGTACTTTTGCCGTAGACCCATTTGAGCAGGCCCTGGCTGTCCCACAGCGAAGGGGCCCGGCAGACCATAACGCTGCGTTTCCCGGTCCCCCGGGCATTTGCTCTGGGGTTGCGGAGGCCGCCGAGGCGTCTGACGTTGGGAGAGGCTCTTCGTAGGGAGCTGTGCGGCGTAGGCAAAACCTACTCGCCGGGCCACCACCAGGAGCAGGGTACACGCCGGGGCCGCGGGGCTGCTCGCGCCGCCTGCCACCGGGTCCCGGTGCCTGGCCCTTCCGCTTGGAAACCAGACGTGAATCCTGCACTGAAGACGCCTCTCTAGCCAGTCTTCCCCTGGCGGGCGGCGCCTGAAAGCAATTCTTCTCAAAGGCTTGGAGCAGCAGGGCCGCTCTAGGATGGGGTGACGGAGGTCCGCTGACTGCCTTCGGGGCTACACGCTCATCGGGCTGTGGGCGCGAGATTCTCCCTGGCTGAAGCAATTTCAGCTGGCGTGACCTCTTGTTCTGAAACCATTTCTGGACCCTGGGTTCCATAACGCCATTGGCCTGGGCCAGCCGTTCTCTGGTGGCATTGAACGGGTATGGGTTCCGCTCATAGAAGGCTCACAGGGCCTCGCTTTGCCTCGGGGTCCAGACGAGTCTCCTTTGACGCCCTCGCATCGCCTGTGGGAGGCTGCTGCTCAAGGTGGCCGGGAGAGCCACCATGTGGAAGCAGTATATGGCGGCCCGGGTTCAGCCAGGAGGTTGCAGAAAGCTGGGCTGCTCAAAACGGCGCCCACAGGTGGGGAGTGCTCACCCCTTGCCTGCCGCTGAGCCTCTGGGACAGCCGCCATCGCCCGAGGGCCCTAGTGTGTTGATGCACCCTGAGACAGGAGGTGCTGGTGGGGTGGGGGCATTGGGTGAGGTGGGTTTGGGGGGGGTGGGAGGGGTGGGGCCGGAGGCCAGAGAGACGCGGCGGAAGGGGGAGAGGGGGAATGGTTGAGGGGAGTGGGTTTGGGTGGGGCCTGGCTGTCCGGGCCTCTCCAGGGATCCGGCGGGAACTGAAAGCCGCTCCCTGGTTTCCCACGCGTCTTCAGCAGGGAGAAACCAGCCTCGATGGGTGGAGTGGAGTGGAACTGAACCTCCGTGTGGGTCTTGAGTTTTACAGGCCCCCCTCCGCGAAGACGCCCGATTCCGATGTCGGTTGTCTCCTTTGGCATGACAGTCTCACCCACGCAGGTGTGTAGCTCCCGTTGAAGACCAGAGCAAAACCCCAGAGACAAGATACATCCCCGGCGTGATGGCTTGACGATGGATTCCCGTGTCCCGCAACGTGGGGAGTCTGGGCGTTGTGGCCGTTGTGGAGTGGGAGGGCGAAGAGAGGATGCTGCCCTTCCTCCCTCTCTGATGCTTCCGCATACACTGCAGGGCTCCGGAAGCAAACCGTCAACATGGTCAGCCTCTCGTGGTGGGGGTGGGGCGGGAGAGACGTGAGCTACCGGACACCTTGCAGAGGGCCGAGCGAGATCTAATCCGAAATCAGGCTTCAGTCCTCCTGAGTGTGGTTTCCTCTAGAGTCGTGGTCGGGCTGTCGCCTGCCAAGGTGGGGCTCGCCTGGGGATGTGTGGTCAGTAAACCACGTGGTGAAAACCCCACAGCAACCCGAGTCCTCGCCTTTGTTCCTTGAGGAAACTGCCCATTCCTCATGACGGAACGGCCAACTAGTGCCCTCACGCCCAGCCTCAGCCCATGCTGGCGTATCAGAGCCTTTCTAGAGTATGGGGTTGCTGTTGCTCCAGGAGTCCGAGAACACTTTTTCTCCTGTTTCCCTCCTCGGGTCCTTGTTTCCTCCTGCCTCCCGCTGTCCCTTCCTTGGTGTCCCTCTGTCTCTTCCCTGTTTCTCACTGCCTCCCTCTCTCTCTCGGCCGTCCTCCTCCTCCATCTCTCCATCCCTCCCTCCCTGCTCCATAGTCTCTGCCCATCCTTCCCGGCTCCTCTAGGTTCCCTCAAGTCTCGGTCCTACCTGTGCCTGCCTTCCCTCCCGCCTGGAAGGGTCAGCATCCCGGGTGTGCCCGGGGTCTGGGGTCTGCGTACAGCTGCCAGGTGCTCCACGGTGGCAGCTCCTGGGAGGCCACAGAGGCACGGGTTGGCGAGCTATGGTGGTGAGCCGGAGGCGCAGGAGGGGATGAGCCCCGGGAGGGAGAGAAGGTCTGTACGCTTCCGGCCTGCAGCCAAGGACGGGTCTCTAACCCAGCCTGGTGGAAGGACGCATACCGCCAGCGCGGTATCCGTGGTCGTCGGGTGGGTGGTAGAAAGGCAAGAGAGCTCTGCCGGGTTGCTCCTGCACTGAATGGCCAGTAGTGGCTGCCCGCAAACCCGCTGCAGCGGTAGGACGTTCACTGTTGGTATCACTTTTGGTCGCCTGGTTCCCCGGGATGGCCAGGAAAGAATGGCAGTTCTCCCTTTGTGCGGAGTCTCTCACCGGGCCCAGTCCTAGGAGGCAGGAATGCCAGGCGGGTCAGCCAGGAGGGAAGACACGCCTCCATGCCCCAGCTAGGTTCTCTGCTAAAGAGAGGCTATCAGCCTCTGCCATGCATTCTCCCCTTCCCCATCCCAAGGCCCCAAAGCTCCCTCCAGCAGTGCCTGGTATTCTTCCTCGCTGAAGGGTGGCTCCTTCCCGGCGGGTTTTCTGATTCCTGCAGCCACCCCGGGGCCTCGTCTCTAGGGAAAGGGTGCTCTGCTGCAGAAACTCTGTGAACGCTAGGAGCTCATCCAGCACCAGGCTGGAAGGGAGATGAGACAAGCTTCTGGGCTCCTGGGGCTGTGGGAGGGCGCTCGATTGCTTGGCGCCTGTTCTGGCGCGCGGAAAGTCCCTAGGGGCACGTGCTGGGGAGGTGGAACTGCCCCGGCTTGGGGTTCCGACGCCAGCCCGGCGACCTGGGGCCCCTGGCCCCAGCCCCACCAATGGACGCTGCCTGTGACATTACGGTTGGCGCAGCACGCCTTGGCCCTGTGGCTCCAGTTTTGAGCGAGCCCCTGTTGTCCCAATCGCAGGAACTGGCAGGCCGTTGTGCTGCAGTCCCTGCTACCTTTCGGTATTTGTTCGGGGTGTGCTGGGGCCACAGGGGCGTCTGAGTTTGGGAGAGGGCCCCTTCGGGAGGAGCCAGGGCGGTGGAGGCAAAATCCCCGCCTGCCGTGGCCACCGACCAGGGAGAAGTGTGACACCCGCCGGGGGCCGCTTTCCAGGGGCCGCCTGTATGCGCTGGAGCCATGCCACCCGGTCCCGGGTGCCTGGCACTGCTTCTGAACCAGACGTGCGGAATCCTCGACTGGAGGCCCTTCTTCTGGACAGTCCTTCCTGGTGGTGATGTTCGACAGCGATCCTTTTGAAAGGCTCGGAGCAGCAGGGCCGACTGGGATGGGTGACGGAGTTCCGCTTTCGGCCTGCTCTTCTTGTGGGCCGCGTCTCCCCGGCCAGGGTATAAATTCCCGCCGATGCTGCCTCAGCTGGCGTGACCTCTCGCCTGGAAACCAGATCTGACCCTGACCTCTGAACACCATGGCCTGGGCCAGCCGTCGGGGTGGCGCATGTTCGGTAGTCGGGTTATGCCTTCAGCAGGCTCGGTGAGGGCCTCGCTTTGCCTCAGGGTCCACACGAGTCTCCTCCACCATCCTCGTCCTCGGGCTTTGGCAGGGAGGTTGCCGTTCGACGGTGTCGGGAGAGCCATCATGGGAGTTCGCGACGGGCGCTCCGTCCAGAGAGGAGGTCGCCAGTGCCAGCGGCTCGTACGTAAGGCCCACATTCAGGGATGCTCCACCCCTTCTGGCCTCAGCCGCTGAACTCTGGGACAGCCCCGCCCTCGCCCTCCGAGGGGCCCCAGCTCACTGATGCCCCCTGGGCATGGTGGTGCCGGGTGGGAGGTGGGGGCATTGGATGAGGTGGGGTTGGGGGGTGGAGAGGCCGGGAGGCCAGAGAGATACAGCGGAACTGGGAGAAAGTGGGAAGGGGTTGAGGGGGTGGGTTTTGGCGATGGCTTTCCAGGCATCGCCACCCAGGAAGGAGTGGCCAGAGAGACAGTCCTCCTGTAGACCAGGATTCACGTCTGGTTTCAGAACCGAAGGGCCAGGCACCCGGGACCATGTGGCAGGGCGCCGGTGCACTCAGGCGGCCCCTGCAACGTGACCCCCGGCGGGTGTCACCCTGCTCCTTGGTCAGTGGACCCGGCAGGCGGGGATTTTGCCTACGCTGCCCTGGCTCCTACCGAAGGGGCCCTCTCTCACCCTCAGACGCCTCAGTGGCCTATGCAAACCCCCGAGCAAATGCCCGGGGGACAGGAACCCGCAGCGTGACGGCCTGCCTGGCCCCTGCGCGGTGGGACAGCCAGGGTCCGTTCAAGCTGGGCCACAGGGCCAAGGTGTGCTTGCGCCTTCCACGTTCCAGGGCAGTCCGTGCTGGGGCTGTGGCCAGGGGCACCAGGTCGCCGGGGCGGCATGGGAACCCCATGTCGGGCAGCTCCACCTCCCCAGCCCGTGCCCCCGGAGGGCTCCGCGCCGCAGGAGCAGATGCAAGCCGTCCGGGCGCCCCTCCCCACCACCCCAGAGTCTGGGCGCTCGTCTCCACTCCCCTCCTGCCTGCTACTGGATGAGTTCCTGGCGTCTAGAGTTTCGCAGGCTCACACCTCTCCTAGAAACTGAGGCCCTGGGAGCTGCAGGAAATCGAAGCGGCCCACCGGGCTGGAACCACCCCTCAGCAAGGAAGAATACAGGGCTCTGCTGGAGGAGATTTAGGACACCTGCTGGGGACGGGGTCGTGGCAGGTCGGTGGCCTTTCTTTCGCTTGGAAACCCTGGCTGGGCATGGAGGGGCGTGTCTTCCCTCCGGGCTCACCCGCCTGGCACTCCTGCCTCCTAGGACTGGTCCCGGTGAGAGAGTCCGCTCAAAGGAGAACTGCCATTCTTTCCCAAGGCCCCGGGATCCCGGAGTCGTCCAGGTACCAGCAGGTAGGCTTACCCGTCACAGACGCGACGGGTTTGGCGGGCAGCCACCTGTCTTCATGTGGGAAGCGCCCCGGTAGAGCTCTCTACCTTCCACCCCACCCCCGCCTGACCACCGGCTACCCCCCGCCCCGGCAGTATAGCCCCTTCCCTGGTTGGTGGGAGACCCCGTCCCGCGAAAATCCGGGCCCGGGCAGCATCCAGGCATTCTCTCCCTGCCTGGGCTCTCTACTCCCAGGCCGCCTCCACCATCGCCACAACCCGTGTCTCTGCGCCTACTAGGAGTTGGGTCACAGTGGAGTTGTTTGGGGCTGTAATGAGACCCCAGACCCTGTTCACACCTGGATGCTGACCCTTCCAGGCGGGAGGGAAGGCAGGCAAAGGTGGAGAGAGGAAGGGGAGACCTACAGGGACAGAAGGATGGGCGGAGAGACTTTGGAAGGCAGGGAGGGAGCAATGGAGGGAGGGAGGGAGGGAGGGACTGACCGACAGGGAGAGGGAGGTAGTGAGGTACAGAGGGAAAGACAGAGGGACACAGGGACAGAGGGAGGGCGGGAGGGATCAAGGGATTGAGGGAGGAAGGCAGGGGGAAAAAGAGGTCTCCGGACTCCTGGTGAAATAGGAGCCCCGCACTCCGGGAAAACAGTAAGCGCCAGGCACGGTCTGAGGTCTGCGCAGCAGCCAGCGGGGCACTCGTTCGCCCCCGATCCGTCTCCCAAGGAATGGGCCATTTCCTCAAAGACAAAAGACGGGGACTCGCCTTGCCATGGGGTATTCACCCACGTGGTTTCACTCGACCACACGTCCACAGGCCGGTGCCCCTGCAGGAAGCACCAGGTCACAGCCCCACCAATCGGCCCACAGAGGAGCAACACTCAGGAGGACTGAGGCCTGATTTCGGAATCCACGTCGCTGGGTCCTCTGCAAGGGTGACGGTAGCTCACGTCTCTCCAGCCCCACCCCCACCCCGAGAGGCTGACCATGTTGACGATTTAGCCTCGAGTTCCCCAAGGCGGCACCCAGAAACATCCAGGGAAGGGAGGAAGAGCAGCATCCTTCTTCGCCCTCCCCCAATCTGGCCACACCGCAGAGTCCCCACGTTGCGGGACACGGGAATCCATCGTCAAGCCATCAATGTGATATATCTTGTCTCTGGGGTTTCGCTCTGGTCTTCGACGGGAGCCACACACTTGCGTGGGTGAGACTGTCAAGGCAACGGCGACACCCACAGGCATCGGGTGTCTTCGCGGAGAGGGGGCCTGTAAAACTCAAGACCCACACGGAGGTTCACTTCCACACTCCACTCCACACTTCCAGGCTGGTTTCTCCCTGCTGAAGACCGTGGGAACCCAGGGAGCGGCTTCCAGATCCCGCGGGATCGCTGGAGAGGACTGGAGAGCCAGACCCGCCCGAAACCCATCCCCCTCACCCCTTCCTCTCCCCTCTTCCACTGCGCCTCTGCCTCCGTCCCCACCTCCCTCCCACCCCGCCAACCCCACCTCACCCAATGACCCCAGGCCCACCAGCACACCACACCCCGGGGCATCACTGGGGCCTCGAGGGCGAAGCGGGCTTTCGTCCTGTATTCATGCAGGCAGAAGAGGTGGAGTCTCTGCCTGTGGGCCTTCTTTTTAAGCCGCTGGTTGCCCGCGCTGCCTCCTGCCTGGACCGGAACTCCGCGGGCGGTGACGCTGGCGACTGTCACGACACAACGCACACCCCCGGGTGGGAAGCCTGGAGGACGAGGGACGGGCGGAGGAGACTCGCGGTGGACACCGAGGCAAAGCAAGGCCCTGCGAGCCTGCTTTGAGCACAACCCGTACCCCGGGCATCGCCACCTGAGAACGGCTGGCTCAGGAAATCAGCGTTCCGGAGACCAGGGTCCAGATATGGTTTCAGAAGGAGAGGTCACGCCAGCTGAGGCAGCACCGGTGGGAATCTCCGCCCTGGCTGGGGTGACACGGCCCGCAATAAGGCAGGGGAAAGTGGACCTCTGTCACCCCATCTCAGAGGGCCCTGCTGCTCCGAGACTTTGAGAAGGATCGCATTCCAGGCATCACCACCAGGGAAGGACTGGCCAGAAATACGGTCTCCAGAAGTCCAGGATTCACGCCTGGTTTCGGTGTTCAAGGGGCCAGGCACCTGGACTGGGTGGCAGGTCGCCGCTAATACGCCCCCTGCACCAAGACCCTGCAGCTGTCACCCTGCTCCTGATCTCAGGGTCTCCGCAGGCGGGATTTTGCTTAGGTCAGCCTGGCTCCTCCCGGCGGGGCTCCCTCCAACCCCTCAGATGCCTCAGTGGCTCTCCCCTCGCCCACCTGGCAAATGTCTGGGAACGGGACCCGCAGCGCATGTCCCGTCGTCCCCTGCTGTGGGGACAGCCAGGGGCTTCTGCCAAGGCCACAGGGCAAAGTGATTGCGCCACACGTCTCCAGGGGGGCAGTCTGTGGTGGGCTGGGGCCAGGGCGCCTGATGTCGCAGGGCCGCGCGTGGGAACCCCAGGCTGGAGCAGCCCCTCCCAGCCTGCACCCCCCCAGAGGGCTCCAGCAGGAGTGATGCAAGCTGTCCGGTGTTCTTCCCACCTGCCTCCCAGGAGCTCGGGCGCCTGGCTCACTCCCTCCTGCCTGTTGCTGGATGAGCTCCTGGCGTGCTCAGACGCAGTGCAGCGAATCTCTAGAAACTGAGGCCTGGGAGCTGCAAGGAAGAGCCTGCCAGGCTGGAGCCACACCTCACCGAGGAAGAATACCGGGCTCTGCTGGAGGAGCTTTAGAACGCGGGCTGGGGACGCGGTCACGTCAGGGCGGTGGCCTCTCTTTTGCGGTGAACCCATGTCTGGGCATGGAGGGGCGTGTCTTCCCTCCGTGCTGACCTGCCTGGCATTCCTGCCTCCTAGGACTGGGCCCGGTGAGAGACTCCGCAAAAAGGAGAACTGCCATTCTTTCCTGGGCATCCTGGGGATCCCGGAGCCGGCCCAGGTACAAGCAGGTGGGCCGTCTACCGCGCACGCGCGAGTTTGCACACAGCCACGTGGCCTCCTGTGGGAGCAGCCCCTGGCAGAGCTCTCTTGCCTTTCCGCCACCCCACCCCAACCTGACCACCGGCTACCCACCGCCCCGGCAGTATGCGTCCTTCCCTGGGCTGGGTGGAGACCCCTCGGCCCCAAACACCGTCTGGCAGCCCAGGCCTCTCTCCATCCCCGCGGCTCGCCTCTTCGGGCGCATCCCCCACTGTCGCCAGCCAACCCGTGATTCCCAGTGGCCTCCTGTGGTGCCAAGCACCGTGGAGACCTGAGTGGCTGCAATGCGAGAGCCGCAGACCCCGGACATAGCCGGGATGCTGACCCTCCGAGGCTGGAGTGAAGGCAGACACTGGTGGAGAGAGGAACGGGAGACCTAGAGGGACGGAAGGATGGACAGAGAGACTTTGGATGGCAGGGAGGGAGGGATGGAGGGAGGTTGGGAGGGAGGTACAGACCGAAAGAGAGAGGGTGGCAGTGAGGGACAGAGGGAATGACAGAGGGACACAGGGACAGAGGGAGGGCGGGAGGGAGCAAGGGACCGAGGGAGGAAGGCAGGGAGAAAAAGCGGTCTCCGGACTCCTGGAGCAACAGCAACCCGTGCTCCGGGAAAACGGTAAGCTTGTCAGGCACGCGGGCTGAAGGCAGGGCTATGGGGCCAGCGGGCACTCTCTTCGCCTCGCCTCCGCCCAAGGAATGGGCGTTTCTCAAAGACTAAAGAGAGGGACTGGAAGCTGCCGTGGTATTCCACCCAATGCGGTTTACCGACCACATCCCCAGGACGCAGCCCCTCAAGAGTAGAGCCAGCCAGGCCCACAGTCCTCACCACCGACCACAGAGGAACCACACTCAGGAAGAGTGGGGAAGCCTGACTGGATTCCACGTCGCCGCCCCTTCTGTAGAGGGCCGAGCTCACGCCCTCGTCCCCACCCCCACCCCCCGAGAGGCTGACCGCTTCGACGGTTTATTTCCGACCCCGCGGGCACCCAGAAACATCCAGGGAAGGGAGGAAGAGAGTACCTTCTTCGCCTCCCTCCAAACCGCCGCACCGCAGACTCCCCACATTGCGGACATCGGAATCCATCAAGCCAAGCCATCACTGGATGTATCTTGTCTCTGGGTTTCACCTCTTGGTCTTCGAATGGGTGCCACACACCTGCGGGTGAGGACTGTCACGCAACGGCACACCCACAGGCATTGGGTGTCTTCATGGAGAGGGGGCCTGTAAAACTCAAGACCCACACGGAGGATCAGTTCCACACGCCACTCCACCCTTGCAGGCTGGTTTCTCCCTGCTGAAGACGCGTGGGAACCCAGGGAGCGGCTTCCAGTATCCGTGGGATCCCTGGAGAGGCCGGGAGAGCAAGCCCCCGCCCGAAACCCACCCCCCTCAACCCTTCCCCCTCTCCCACTTCCGCTGCGACTCTCTGGCCTCCGGCCCCACCCCTCCCACCACCCCCAACCCCTCCTCACCCAATGCCGCCACCCCCACCAGCACCACCACGCCCCGGGGGCATCACTGCGCTGGGGCCCCTCGGAGGGCGAGGGCTGGCTGTCCCATGGCTCAGTGGCAGGCAAGACTGTGTGGAGCCTCCCTGCCTCTGGGCCTTCATAAGAGCCGCTGGCTATCTGTGCCAGCCTCCTGGCTGGACCTGAACCCCGTGCGGTGCTCCCCGCGGTGGCTCTCCCTACACCTTCGAACAGCACCCACCCCACGGAAGCCCTAGGACGAGGACAGCGGAGGAGACTCGTCTGGACCCCGAGGCAAAGTGAGGCCCTGTGAGCGTGCCTTGACTGTAACCCGTACCCGGGCATCGCCACCAGAGTACGGCTGGCCCAGGCCATCGGCGTTCCGGAGCCCATGTCCAGATCTGGTTTCAGAACGAGAGGTCACGCCAGCAGAGGCATCACTGGCGGGAATGTCCGCCCTGGCCGGGGAGACGCTGTGTTCAAGAAAGTAGGCGTAAAGCGACCTCCGCTACCCCATCTTCCAGATGGCTCCTGCTGCTCGGAAGCCTTTGAGAAGGGATTCTTTCCCCAGGTATCACCAAATGAAGAAGTGACTACAGAGAGACGGGCCTCCCCGGAGTCCAGGATTCACGTCTGGTTTCAGAACCGAAGGGCAATGCACCCGGGACCAGGTGGCAGGGTGCCGGCGCACGCAGGCCGCCCCTGCAACACGGCCCCTGGCGGGTGTCACGCTGCTACCTGGTCGGTGGCCCCGGCAGGCGTGGATTTTGTCTACGCCGCTCTGGCTCCTCCTGAAGGGGCCCTCTCCCACACTCAGACGCCTCGGCGGCCTACGCACCCACAGAGCAAATGCCTGGGTGACCGGAAACGCAGCTGCGGATCGCCTGCCGCAGCCCCCTGCACGGGTGGGGACAGCCAGGGCCCGCCAAGCTTTAAGCACAGGGCCAAGGCGAGCTTGCGCCACCCACGTCCCAGGGCAGTCCATGGTGGGGCTGGGGCCAGGGGCCCCAGGTCGCTGGGTGGGCGTGGAGAAAACCCCGAAGCCGGGGCAGCTCCACCTCCCCAGCCCGCGCCCCCGGAGGGCTGCACCCCGCAGGAGCAGTTGCACGCTGTCCGGGCACCCTCCCCACCGCCCCAGGAGCCCGGGGGCTCGTCTCCACTCCCTTCCGGCCTGCTGCTGGATGAGCTCCTGGCGTGCCCAGAGTTTCTGCAGCTGGCATACACTTTCCTACAACCCGAGGCCCCGGGGGAGCTGCAGGAATCGGAAGAGCCCACCGGGCTGGAACCATCCCTCAGCGAAGAAGAATAACGTACTCTGCTGGAGGAGCTTTAGGACGCGGGCTGGGGACTGGGTCGAGGCAGGGCGGTGGCCTCTCTTTCGCGGGGAACACCTGGCTGTGCATGGCGGGGCGTTTCTTCCCTCCGGGCTGACCCACCTGTCATTCCTGCCTCCTAGGACTGGGCCCGGTGAGAGACTCCGCACAAAGGAGAACTGCGATTCTTTCCTCGGCATCCTGGGATCCCGGAGCCGGCCAAGTTACCAGCAGAAGGCTGGTCAGCCGCCTACCGCGGTACCTATATATCGGTTTATAAGTAACCACCTGGCCTCCTGTGGGAGGAGCCCCGGAAGAGCACTCTTGCCTTTCTGCCAAACCAACCCCGCCTGACCACCGGCTACCCCGTGACCAGGTGGTATGCATCATCTCAGGTTGGCTGGGAGGGCCCCGCCCCAAGCAAACACCGTCCGGCAGCGCATAGGTTTCTCTCCCTCCCGGGGCTGGCTGCGTCTGCACCTCCACTCTACCATCACATGCCAACCCGTGCCTCTGCAGCCTCACAGGAGCTGCCACCACGGAGCGCTTGGTGGCTGTACGCAGAACCCAGAACCGGGCACAACAGGGATGCAGACCCTTCCAGGCTTGAGGGAAGGCAGGCACAGGTGGAGAGAGGAACGTGAGACCTAGAGGGATGGAACGATGGGTGGAGAGAGTTTGGAAGGCAGGGAGGGTGGGATGGAGGGCGGGAGGGAGGGAGGGACTGACCGACAGAGAGAGGGAGGCAGTGAGGAATGGAGGGAAAGACAGAGGGACACAGGGACAGAGGGAGGGCGGGAGGGAGCAAGGGACCGTTGGAGGAAGGCAGGGAGAAAAAGTGGTCTCCAGACTCCTGAAGCAAGAGCAGCCCCACGCGCCGGGAAAACGGTAAGCGCCCGGCGTGGGCTGAGGTGGCTGCGTGGCGGCAGGCGGGCACCTGCTTAAACCCCTCGCTCCATCAAGGAACGGGCGGTTTCATCAAAGAGAAAAGACGGGACCTCGGGTTGCCGTGGGCTGCACTCACGTGGTTTACCACCACACATCCCCAGGCCGGTGCCCCGCGAAAGTGGGAGCCGCCAATGACAGCCCCACCACCCACCCACAGAGGAGCCACACTAAGGAGGACTGAAGCCTGATTTCGGATTCCACGTCACTCGGCCCTCTGCAAGGGGGCCGGTAGCTCACGTCTCTCTGGGCCCACCCCCACCCAGAGAGGCTGACCACATTGACGGTTAGCTTCCGGAGCCCTGCGGGCACCCAGAAACATCCAGGGAAGGGAGGAAGCAGGCATACCTGCTCCCGCCTCCCTCCAAACCGCCACTCAAGTAGACTGCACGCTATGGACACGGAATCCATCATCACATCACTGATGTATCTTAATCTCTGGTTTCGCTTCTGTCTTCGACGGGAGCCACACACCTGCATGGGTGAGACTGTCACGGCAACGGCGACACCCACAGGCATCGGGTGTCTTTGCGGAGAGGGGGCCTGTAAAACTCAAGACGCACACGGAGGTTCAGTTCCACACTCCCCTCCACCCTTCCAGGCTGCTTTCTCCCTGCTGAAGACTCGTGGGAGCACAGGGAGCAGCTTCCAGTTCACGCGGGATCCCTGCAGATGCCCGGAGAGCTGGCCCCCGTCCAAAACCCACCCCCCTCACCCTTTCCCACTCTCCCCATTCCACTGCGTCTCTCTGGACACCGGCCACACCCCTCCCACGCCCCCCAACCCCACCTCAGCCAATGCCCCCACCCGCATTCAGCACCACCACGCCTGGGTATAAGTACAGACTGGGGCCCTCGAGGCGGGCGGCTGTCCTAGGAAAGCCCAGCTTCTGCAAGAAGGGGTGGTCCCTCCCCTGCCTGTGGGCCTCGTAGGCAGCTGCTGGCTCCGGCGCTGGCCTCCTGGAAGGACCGCAACGCCATGCAGTGCTCCCCTTCACATGGCTCTCCACTCAACGGCACCCCTCCCCGAGGGAAGCCTGGGCGGACGAGGACAGCGGAGGAGACTCGTCTGGACCCCGAGGCATAGCGAGGCCCTGTGGGCCTGCTTAGAGCGGAACCCGTAACAGGGCATCGCCACCAGAGAACGGCTGGCCCAGGCCATCGTCGTTCCGGAGCCAAGGGTCCAGATCCTGTTTCAGAACGAGAGGTCACGCCAGCTGAGGCAGCACCGGCGGGAATCTGCACCCTGGCTGGGGAGGCACGGCGCGCAGGAAGCAGGCGAAAGCGGGCCTCTGTCACCCCATCCCAGACGGCCCTGCTGCTCTGAGCCTTTGAGAAGGATCGCTTTCCAGGCATTGCCACCAGGGAAGGACTGGCCAGAGAGACGGGCCTCCCGGAGTCCAGGATTCACGTCTGGTTTCAGAACGGAAGGGCCAGGCACCCAGACCGGGTGGTAGGGCAATCAAGACCAGGACCGGATCGTGGTCTGGATGCGCCTGACGCAGAACCCCGTTGGCCATTAGGGTCACAGACTTTGCCTGACGACGACACCAAGGCAGTCCGTGGCTGGGGCCAGGAATGTCGGTACAAGGCGGGAACCCCGTCGAGCAGCCCTCCCAAGTCAAGGTAACTGAAGGCTCTGAGCTGCAGGAGCAGATGCAAGCCGTCCAGGGGCCTTTCCCACTGCCCCAGGAGCCCAGGCGTTGGTCTCCAATCCCCACCGGCCTGCTGCTGGATGAGATCCTGGCGTGCTCCAGAGTTTCCTGCATGACCTTCCTACAACCCAGGGTTCCTGAGCTGAAGGAACGGAAGAGCCTGTGGGCTGGAGCCACCCCTCAGCAAGGAAGAATACTGGCCCTGCTGGGAGAGCCTGACTGGACCTGACCACAACCCATGGTCTGTGGGAACACCTGGCTGGGCATGGAGGGCGGTTCCTCCGGCTCAATTCCTCCGAGACCTCTGCCTCCCAGGTCTGGGACCAGAGAGATTCCGCAACAAAGGAACCACGATTTCCCCTACGCCCGGGATCCCGGAGTCGACCCAGGAAAATTAAAGCAGATGGTCGGCTCCACCTGCGCATTGTTTCAGGGCAGCCACCCGGCCTCCCTGGGAGCAGCCCAAGTAGAGCTGTCTTAGCTTCGCCACCCCACCCCCTGCCTCGGACAACGGCTGCCACCCCCAGCCTCGCAGTAAGGCAGCCCTTCCCCTCGGCTGTGTGGGAGACCCACATCCCGCCAAACACCGGTCTGGCAGCGCCTGGCCTCTCCCTCCGGATCACGCTCCTGCACCACCGCTACACCATCACTGCCAGATCCCCAGCCTCTCATGGTCCCAGCAGGAGCTGCCACCATGGAGATGCCTTGGTGCAGCTCTAATGCAGTGACCCCAGACCCCTGTCACACCTCAGATGCTGACCCTTCCAGGCGGGAGGAAAGGCAGGCACAGGTTGAGAGAGGAATGGAGACCCAGGAGGGACCTGAAGGACAAGCAGGGGAGACGTTGAAAGGCAGGGAGGGAGGGAGGGGGTGAGGGAGGGACTGACCGACAGAGAGAGGGAGGCAGTCAGGAACGGAGGGAAAGACAGAGGGACACAGGGACAGAGGGAGGGGCGGGAGGGAGCAAGGGATCGAGGGAGGAAGGCAGGTAGAAAAAGTGGTCTCCGACTCTGGAGCAACAGCAGCCCTGCCTCGGGTGAAAACAGTAAGGCCCTGCTGGCTGAGGCTGTGAGGCGGCCAGTCGGGCACTCGTTCGCACCTGTTCCGTCGCCTAAGGAATGGGCGGTTTCCTCAAAGACAAAGACGGGGACTCGGGTTGCCTTGGGGTATTCAGCCACGTGGTTTACTGACCACACATAACCAGGCCGAGCCCCGCAGAGGAGCGCCGGGCCGACAGCCCCGACCACCGACCACAGAGGAGCCATACTCAGGAGGACTGAAGCCTGATTTCGGATTCCACGTCGCTCGGCCTTCTGCAAGTTATCCGGTATCTCACGTCTCTCCAGCCACAGCACCACCCCGAGAGGCTGACCATGTTGATGGTTTGCTTCCACCCAGAAACATCCAGGGAAGGGAGGAAGAGCAGCATCCTCTCTTCGCCCTCCCCCAAAACCGGCCACACCGCAGACTCCACACGTTACGGGACACGGAAATCCATCGTCAAGCCATCACGCCGGGGATGTATCTTGTCTCTGAGATTTCGCTCTTGTCTTCGACGAGAGCCACACACCTGCGTGGGTGAGACTGTCACGGCAATGGCGACACCAACAGGCATCGGGTGTCTTCGCGGAGAGGGGGCCTGTAAAACCCAAGACCCACACGGAGGTTCAGTTGCAGACTCCACTCCAAACTTCCAGGTTGGTTTCTCCCTGCTGAAGACGCTTGGGAAGCCAGGGCGTGGCTTCAATTTCCCGCGGGATCCCGGGAGAATCCCAGAGAGCCATCCGCCTCCCAAACCCCTCTCCCCCTTCCTCACATTGCCCTCTCTCTCAGCCTCCGCCGACCCCTCCCACCACCCCCAACCCCACGTCACAAAATGCTCCCAACCCCGCCACCACCACCTTGCCCCGGGGGCATCAGCGCGCTGGGGCCCCTCGGAGGGCGAGAGCGGGCTATCCCAGGGCACAGCGGCAGGCAAGAAGGGGTGGAGCTTCCCTGCCTGTGGGCCTTAGTAAGAGCCACTGGCTGTCTGTGCTCTGCCCTCCTGGTTGACCGACACTATGGGTGCTCCCCCCAAGTGCATGACTCCCTCCCCTGACACCTTCAAACAGCACACTTCCCACGGAAGCCTGAGGAGGAGGACGGTGGAGGAGACTTCGTCTGGATTCCCGGAATGCCAGCCGCAGGCCTCCCGTAAGCCTGCTTTGAGCGGTATCCGTATCCCGGCATCGCCACCAGGGAACGGCTGGCCCAGGCCATCGGCTTTCCGGAGCCCAGGGTCCAGATCTGGTTTCAGAACGAGAGGTCACGCCAGCTGAGGCAGCACCAGCGGGAATTTCAATTCTGGTAGGGGATACGTGAGTTCGCAAGAAGGTAGGCGAAAAGCGATCTCGGCTGGCACCATCCCAGACGGCCATGCTGCTCTGAGCATTTGAGGTGATCGCCTGCGTATCGCCACCAGGGAAGGGACTGGCTAGAGAGACGGCCTCCCCGGTCCAGATCTACGTCTGGCTTCAGAACCAAGGGCCAGGACAACCTGGGACCGCGGTGTGGCGTCAAGCTCAGGCAGCCCCTGCAACGCGGCCTCCGATGGGTGTCACCCTGCTCCCTGGTCGGTGGCCCCGGCAGGCGCTGATTTAGCCTACGCCGCCCTGGCTCCTCCCGAAAGGGCTCTCTCCCACCATCAGACGCCTCGGTGGCCCCCGCACACCCTGAGCAAATGCCCGGGGGACCGGGACACGCAGCGTGACGGCCTGCTGGGCCCCTGTGTGGTGGGACAGCCAGGACCCGCTCAAGCTGGGCCAGAGGGCCAAGGCGTGCTTGTGCCAGGCATGTCCCAGGGCAGTCCGTGGTGGGGCTGGGGCCAGGGGCCCCAGACCACCGGGGCGGCGTGGGAACCCCAAGCTGGGGAAGCTCCACCTCCAAACCTGGCTACCGGAAGGCTCCGTGCCACAGGAGCAGATGCAAGCCGCCCTGGCTCCTCCCCACTGCCTCAGGAGCCCGGCTGCCTCCACCGGCCCGTTGCCGGATGAGCCCCTGTCGCGTCTGAGAGTTTCCTGGCAGGGGCAACCTCTCCCAGAAACCGAGGTCCCAAGCTGCAGGAATCGAAGAGCCCTCACGCGGTTGGAACCACCCTCAGCGAGGAAGAATACCGGGTTCTGCTGGAAGAGCTTTAGGACGCGGGCTGGGGACGGGGTCACGGTGGGGCGGCGGCCTGTCTTTTGCGGGGAACCCCTGGCTGGGCATGGAGGGCGTCCGGCTGACCCGACTGGCATCCCTGCCTCCTAGTACTGGGCCCAGTGAGAGACTCCGCACAATGGAGATCTTCCATTCTTTCCTGGGCGTACCGGGGATCCCGGAGCCGGCCCAGGTAGGCAGCAGATGGAGCATTCTCATACAAGACGCTGCTGGGTTTTGCGAACAGCCACGTGCCCTACTGTAGGAGCAGCCCCGGCAGAGCTCTCTTGCCTTTCTGCCACCCCACCCCCGCCTGACCACCGGCAACCCCACCCCCGGCAGTATGCGTCCTTCCCCGGACTGGGTGGAGAACCCCTGCCTGAAACACTCAGGAACCCGTGCAGCGTCCAGGTATCTTCCTCCCCGGGCTCACTGCGATTCGCGCCTCTCCTCCCGCCTCCACCTGCTGCTGCCAACTCCGTGCCTCTGCGGTCTCTCAGTACCTGCCACCGTGTAGCCCCTGGCAGATGTATGCAGACCCCAGACACTGGGCACACCCGGGATGCTGAACCTTCCAGGCGGGAGGGAAGGCAGGCACACGTGTAGAGAGGAACGGGAGACCTAGAGGGACGGAAGGATGGGCGGAGAGTCTTTGGAAGGCAGGGAGGGAGGGATGGAGGTAGGGAGGAGGGAGGGACTGGCCGACAGAGAGCGGGAGGCAGTGAGGAATGGAGGGAATGACAGAGGGACACAGGGACAGAGAGAGAGCGGGAGGGAGCAAGGGACCGAGGGAGGAAGGCAGGGAGAAAAAGCGGTCTCCGGACTCCTGGAGTAACAGCAGCCCCACGCCCGAATACCGCACAGGCTGAGGGATTACGGCGGTCGTCGTGGGCACCAGTTCGCCTCGCTACGCTGCCTGCTGAATGGGCTGCTTCCAAAAGACAAAAGACGGGGACTCGGGTTGCTGTGGGATTTTCACCCACATGGTTTACTGACCAATACCATCCTTGCAGGGGTCGGTGCCCAGCGTGGAGCCGCCCAGGCCGGCTACAGCCCCGACCAGCAACCACAGAGGAGCCAAACTCAGGAAGACTGATGTCTTATTTCGGATTCCACGCCGCCGTTCTTCGGTAAGCCAGGCTCACGCTCTCCGGCCCCACCTCACCCCCCCCCGAGAGGCCGACCATGTTGACGTTTGCTTCCGAGCCTGAGGGCACCAAAACATCCAGGGAAGGGAGGAAGAGCAGCACCTTCTCTTTGCCCTCCCTCCAAACCGGCCACACCGCAGAGTCCCCACAATGCGGGACACGGAATCCATCGCCAAGCCATCACGCCTGGATGTATCTTGTCCCTGGGGATTCGCTCGTCTTTCGAGCGCGGGGAGCCACACCCCCCGTGCGGGTGAGACTGTCAATGCAACGAAGCACACCCACAGGCATCGGGTGGCTTCAATGAGAGGGGGACTGTTAAACTCAAGACCCACGGAGGTTCACAGTTCCACCTCCACTCCACGCTTCCAGGCTGGTTTCTCCCTGTTGAAGATCGCCATGGGAAAACAAGGGAGTTGTCACTTCTGTGTCTGGGATCCTTGAGAGGCCCGAGAGACAGCCCCTCACCCTCGGGAAACCCACCCCCTCACCCTTCCACTCCTCCTCCTCCTCACAAGTGCCTGGCTCCTCCGCCCCACCCCTCCAACCCCCCAACCCCACCTCACTCCAACACGCCCCACCCCCTGAGGAACACCACGCCTGTGGGCATTGCGCCTGGGGCCCCTCGGGAGGGCGGTAGGGCGACGCCGTCCCAGGCTCAGTGGCAGGTAGGGAAGGGGTGGAGACTCCTGCCTGTGGGCCTTCACAGCCGCTGGCTGCTCCGGCGCCAGCCTGGTTGTACCGTGAACGGTCAGGCGTGCTCCCCTCTCGCAATGGCTCTCCCCACACCTTTTCTGAACTGCACCCTCCTCGTGGAAGCCTGAGGACGAGGACGGTGGAGGAGACTCGTCTGGACCACGAGGCAAAGCTGCAGGCCCCTGCTAGAATGCTTTTGAGCGGAACCCCGCACACGGCACGCTACCAGAGAAATCCTGCTGGCACAGGCCATCAACATGTCTTCCGGGAGCCCACCTGTCCAGATATGGTTTCAGAACGAGGTCACGCCAGCTGAGGCAAAAGCACTGGCGGAATCTCCGCCTTTCCGGGGAGACGCGGCCCTGCAAGAAGGCATACGGAAAGGACCTCCGTCACCCCATCCAAGATGCCGGTCTCCTGCTTCCGGAGACTTTGAGAAGGATCGCCTATAGGCATCGCCACCAGGAAGGACTGGCCAGAGAAAGAGGCCTCCCGGAGTCCAGGATTCACGTCTGGTTTCAGAACCAAGGCTGTGGGCACCCGGGACCAGGTGACACAGGGCGCCGGGCGTAATGCAGGCGCCTCTGCAACGCCCCGGAGGGTGTCACTCCTGCTCCCTGGTCGGTATCTCGGCCAGGCGGGGATTTTGCCAAGGACGCCCCGGCTCTCCCCGGCGCCCCTCTCCCACCCTCGATGCCTCGTGGTTGTCACACCCGGCAAATGCCTGGGACTGGGACACGCAGTCGACGGCCTGCTGGGCCCCCGCGCTGTGGGACAGCCAGGCCCGGCCAAGCTGAGCTTTAGGCCAAGGGCGTTATGCCACCCACGCCCCAGGCAGTCAGGGCTGGGGCCAGGCCCTGTGGTCACGTGTGGTGGGAACTGCCGGGCAAGTTCCCATCACCTCCTCTCAGCCCAAGGGCTCTGGAGGGCTCCACGCCGCAGGAGCAGATGCAAGCCGTCCGGCTCTTCCACCGCCCCCAGGAGCCCGGCGCCGCCCACCCTCCGCTCGCTGCTGGATGAGCTCCTGGCGTGCTCAGATTTTCTGCAGCAGGCGCATTCATTTCAGGAAACGGAGGCCCCGTGGGAGCTGTGCAGTAGGAACGGTAGTCACGCCGGGAACCACCCCACAGCGAGGAAGAACACCGCCTCTGCTGGCGGAGCTTAGGACTTCGGCCGCGATGGGGTCGCTGCAGGCCGGGTGGCATCTCTTTGTAAAACCCTGGTTAAGATGTAGAGGGGCGCACCTTCCCTCCGGTCTGACCCGCCTGGCATTCCTACCTTCTAGGACTGGGCCCATTGAGAGACTCTGCACAAAGGAGAACTGTTATTTTTCCTAAGCGCCCAGATCCCGGAGCCAGCCCAGGTACCGTGCACGTGGCCGCCTACCGCACCAAGAGGTGTAAGGGAAGGAGCCACCTGGCCTCTTTGGGAGCAGCCCCGGCAGAGCTCTCTTGCCTTTGCGCCAACCCACCCCCGCCTGACCACTGGCTAACACCGCCCCGAGAGCAGGCGTCCTTCCCCAGGCTGGGTGGAGATCCTGCCCAAGGAAACACCGGCACGGGAGCGCCCAGGCCTTTCTCCCTTCCTGCTCACTCCCTCTGTGCTCTCCGCCTCCACCGCCGCCGCGAACTCAGGCCTCTGGCGCATCCCATTTCACTGCGGAGCGCCTGGCGGCTGTGTCACGCGAGACCCCTGGCCCCGGGCACAACCGGGATGCTGACCCTTCCAGGCGGGAGGGAAGGAAGGCACAGGTGGAGAGAGGAACGGGAGACCTAGAGGGACGGAAAATGGGCGGAGAGACTTTGGAAGGCAGGGTGGCAGGGATGGAGGGAAGGAGGGAGGGAGGGACTGACCGACAGTGAGAGGGAGGCAGTGAGGAACTGAGGGAAAGACAGAGGGACACAGGGACAGAGGGAGGTCGGGAGGGAGCAAGGGACCGTGGGAGGAAGGCAGGGAGAAAGCGGCCCTGACTCAGCAAGAGAGCCCAGCTCCTGGAGAATGGTGGTGGGTACCGGGCGCTGGCAGCTGGATGGCTGGCTAAGGCCGTGGGCACTCGACGCCGCTCCACCTTCATCGGGCGGTTTCCACAAAGACAAAAGATGGGGACTCGGGTTGCCATGGGGTATTCATCCACGTGGTTTACCGACCACACATCCTCGCCGAAGTTGTGTAAAGGGAGGGCCAATGTAGCCCCACCACCGGCCCACAGAGGAGCCACACTCAGGAGGACTGAAGACTGGTTTCGGATTCCACGTCTCTCGGCCCTCTGCAAGGGGGCCGGTAGCTCATGTCTCTCCGGCCCCACCCCCAATCTGAGAGGCTGACCATGTTGACGGTTTGCTTCCGGAGCCCTACGGGCACCCAGAAACATCCAGGGAAGGGAGGAAGAGCAGCATCCTCTCTTCGCCTCCAAGTCACACACCACAGACCGCCCACGCTATGGGACACGGGATTCCATCAGTCGCTTCATCACGCCGGGATGTATCTTGTCTCTGGGTTTCGCCTGCTCGACGGGAGAGCCACATTAACACCCATGCAGTGAGACAGTCACGGCAATGGCAACACCAAAAGGCATCGGGTGTCTTCGCTGAGAGGGAGCCTGTAAAACTCAAGCCCCAAACGGAGGTTCAGTTCCACACTCCACTCCACCCTTCCATGCTTGTTTCTCCCTGCTGAAGACGCATGGGAACCCAGGGAGCGGCTTGCACTTCCCGCGGGATCCCTGGAGAGGCCCGGAGAGCAAGCCCCCACCCGAAACCCACCCCCCTGACCCCTTCATCGTCTCCCCCTTCCGCTGCATCTCTCAGGCCTCCGGTGCCACCCTCCGAAGCCCCCCAACCCCACCTCCCCAATGCCCCCACCCCCACCAGCATCACCACGCCCCGGGGGCATCAGTGCGCTGGGGCCCCTCGGAATGCGAGGGCGGGCTGTCCCAGGGCTCAGCGGCAAGCAAGCAAGGGGTGGAGCTTCGCTCGTGGGGTTTCAGTAGCTCTCGCTGCTCCGCGCGTCTCTGGTTGACTGGAAATACCGCGGTGTTCTCGATGGTCGTATATCTTTCAACGGTACTTCCTTCAGCGGAAGCTCGGTGGACGCAGGATGGCGGAGGAGACTCTGCCTGGCCTCGGTGGCAAAGTGAGGTCCTGGCGTGAAGCCTCCAGCTTGAGCTGGACGCTTCTACCCCGCATCGGGCTACCAGAGAACGGCTAGCCTAGCATCAAGGCCTGGGAGCCCAGGGTCCAGATCTGATTTCAGAACGAGAGGCTGTCACGCCAGGGCGCTACTGCTTTCCCCGGAGCTGGGCTGTTAAGGTTCGCAGTCTGGAGACCGCTTTTCTCCTCCCTGCTCTCCTCGGTCCCTTTACCTCCCTGCCGCCTCCTCTGTCCCTGTGTCCCTCTGTCTTCCTCCCTCTTCCTCACTGCCCTCCCTCTCTGTCAGCCCGTCCCTCCCTCCTCCCTCTCTCCATCCCTCCCTCCCTGCCTCCCTCCACCCATCCTTCCATCCTCTAGGTCTCTCCTTTCCTCTCCACCTGTACAGCTCATCCGGAAGGGCTTCAAGACATGGGAGGGTCTGGTTCAGGGTTCACAGCCCGGCCAGCACGGCAGTTCTGGAGGCCACAGAGGCACGGCTTGGCTTTATGCAGGGATGGGAGGCAACAGAGGCAGCCCCGGGAGGCTCCTGACGCTGTCCGGCCTCGTGTTCTCGGGATCGGGGTCTCCCGCTTCATCCTGGAAGGAGGCATACTCGCCGGGGGGGTAGCCGGTGGTCAGGCTTGGGTGGGGTGGCGGAAAGGCAAGAGAGCTCTGCCTGGGCTGTTCCCACAGGGAGGCGCGTGATGGCTGTCACAAAACCAGCTGGGCTGCTGGCCATGTGCAGGACGGCTTGCTGGTACCTGGCCTCGCCCGATCCTCGGGACGCCCAGGAAAGAATGGCAGTTCTCCCAGGAGGAGCTCCTCACCTGGCCCAGCCTAGGGAGGCAGGAATGCCAGGTCAGCCAGCCCGGGAGGGAAGACATGCCCCTCCATGCCCAGACAGTGAGCCTGGCCCCCAACCCGGCCCCAAAGCTCCTCCCAGAGCCCGCATCCCTGGCTGAGGGTTGGTTCCAGCCCGGCGGGCTCTTCAGTTTCCTGTAGCTGCCACGGGGCCTTGGTTTCTAGGGAAAGGGTGCTTAGCTGCAGGAAACTCTGGCACGCCAGGAGCTCATCCAGCAGCAGGCCGGAGTGGGAGTGGGAGATGAGCGCCTGTGCTCCTGGGGTACGGGGAGGGTACCTGATGCGTTTGTATCTGCTCTCGCGGCATGAGGCCTCCGGGTGTGGGCTGGGGAGGTGGAAGTGCTCCGGCTTGGGGTTCCCACACCGCCCCGGCGACCTGTGTCCCCTTGTCCCAGCCCCACCACGGACTGCCCCAGGACGTGGGTGGCGCAGGTTAATGCTTGGCCTCTGTGTCCCAGATTGAGTGGGTTCAAAACTTATTCCCATTAGCCCTGCATTATCGCACTAAGTGGGCTCCCCGTCACCGGTATTCTCTCTCGGGGTGCGAGTTACCGAGGCCTCTCAGTTTGGGAGAGGGTTCTCGGATGAGCCAGGGCGGTACAGCAAAATCTCCGCCTGCCAGGCTACCACCAGGGAGCGGTGGCGAAAGTCTCGCTTAGCCGCTTCTTTGTAGGGGCTGCCTGCGTGTGCCGGCGCTCCTGCCAACCTGGTCCTGGGTTCCTGGGCCCTTTCGATTCTGAAACCAGACATGAATTCTGGACCCGAGGCTCGCTCTCTGCCAGTCCTTCCCTGGTGGCGTATATATATGGACAGCGCATCCTTCGGGCCGGCTCAGAGCAGCAGGGGCTGCCTGGGATGGGTGACGGGAGTTCGCTGCTCGTTTTCAGGGCTGGGTCTCTCGCCAGGGCGGAGATTCTACGGTGCTGCCTCAGCTGGCATGACCTCTCTTTCTGAAACCAGATATGGACCCTGGGCTCGGAACGCCAATGGCCTGGGCCAGACGTGCTCTGCGGCGTATGCTCGGTACGAAAAGTTCCGCCAAAGTAGTGTTTCGCAGGGCCTCGCTTTGCCCGGGTTCAGACGCAGTCTCCACCGCCCTTCTCATCCTCGGCTCGGTGGGGAGAGTGCTCTTTCAAGTTATCGGAAAGCTATCGCTGGGAGTAACGCATCGCGCTTCGGTTCTGTGCAGAGGCCGGCGCCACAGCTGTGGCAGCTCTTCCGGGCGCTCCACAGGCAAAGAGGCTCCACCCCTTCTTGCCTGCCGCTGAGCCCTGGGACAGCCCGCCCTCTCCCTCCGAGGGGCCCCTATGCATGATGCCCCCAGGGCGTGGAGGTGCTGGTGGGGGTGGGGCATTGGGTGAGGTGGGGTTGGTGGCGGTGGGAGGGGTGGGGCTGGAGGCCAGAGAGAGGCAGCGGAAGGGGGAGAGGTGGAAGAGGTGAGGGGTGTAGGTTTCGGGCAGGGGCTGGCTCTCCGGGCCTCTCCAGGGATCCCGCGGGAACTGGAAGCCGTTCCCTGGGTCCACACGCGTCTTCAGCAGGGAGAAACCAGCCTGAAAGGGTGGAGTGGAGTGTGGAACTGAACCTCCGAGTGGGTCTGGAGTTTTACAGGCCCCCACTCCGCGAAGACACCCGATGCCTGTGGGTGTTGACGTTGCCTTGACATTCTCACCCACGCAGGTGTGTGGCTCTGCCGTAAGTCCAGAGCTAAACTCAGAGACAAAGCAGAGATACATCCCCGCGGATAGCTTGACGATGATTCCTGTGTCTCGCAACGCGGGGGAGACCAGTGTGCGGGTTGGCTTGGTGGGAGGCCAAGAGAGGATGCTGCTCTTCCTCCCTTCCCTGGATGTTTCTGGGTGCCCGCAGGCCTCTGGAAGCAAACTGTCAACATGGTCAGCCTCTCGGGGTGGGGGTGGGGCTGGAGAGACGTGAGCTACCGGCCCCCTTGCAGAGGGCCGAGCGACATGGAATCCGAAATCAGGCTTCAGTCCTCCTGAGTGTGGCTCTTCTGTGGTCGGTGATCTGGGCTGGCGGCCTGGAGCTCAGCTGCGGGGCTCAGCCTGGGGATGTGTGGCCGGTAAACCACGTGGGTGAAAACAATTACTGCAATCCGAAGTTCCCCTGCCTTTGTTTTGAGGAAACTTCATTCTTGGGCGATGGAACGGGCGTAACTATTGCCTCAATTGTAGCTGCCGCCAGTTGCCAGCGCCCAAGGCCAAGGCGCTTACTGCTTTCCCCGAGTGCGGCTGCTGTTGCTCCAGGAGTCTGAGACCGCTTCTCCTGCCATCCTCCCCTCGGTTCCTTGTTCTCCTGCCTCCCTGTCCTGTGTTCCCTGTTCTTCTCTGTTCTCACTGCTCTCTCTTTCAGCTGTCAGGCTCTCCTCCTCTCTCCATCTCCCTCTCCTGCTGTCCAAAGTCCGCCTATCCTTTCCCCGCTCCCTAGGTTCCTGCTTTCTCTACCAGTGCCTGCCTTCTCCCGCTTGAAGTCAGTATCCCGGGTGTGCTCCGTGTAGGGTCGCATAGCTGCTGTGGCGCACGGTGGTAGCTCCTTGGAGGCCACAGAGGCACGGGTTGGCGAGCGACGGGTGAGCGGGAGGCGCCGAGGGGTGGGTTCTGAGGGAGAGAAGGCCTGCATGCCGCCCGGCCCGTGTTTCATACAATGGTTCTCCACCCAGCCTCGTGGGAAGGGGATGCATACTGCCGGGGGGGGGGGGGGTAGCCGGGTGGTCAGTCGGGTGGTGGGTGGCGGAAAGGCAAGAGAGCTCTGCCTGGGCTGCTCCCCACAGGAGAACAGTTGGTTGCCTCAAGAATTCACAAGATGTATGTAGACGCCCGCCTGTTGGTAGCTTGGCCGCTCCAGGATCCCCGGGATGCCCAGAAAACAATGGCAGTTCTCCTTTCTGCGGAGTCTCTCACCTGGCCCAGTCCTAGGGAGGCAGGAATGCGATGCGCGGTCAGCTCGGAGGGAAGACACGCCCATGCTCAGCGCCAGGGATTCTCATGAAGAGAGGCCACACTGGCCCCAGCTCTCATGTCTAAAAGCTCCTCCAGCAGAGCTCCGGTAGTTCTCCTCAAAGGTGGCTCCAGCCCCGCAGGCCTTCTGACTCCTGTGGCCCCCAGCTGCCTCGGTTCGTGGTGCGCCCAAGCTGCAGAAACTCTGGGCACGCCAGGAGCTCATCCAGCAGCAGGCCGGAAGGGAGTGCAGACGAGTGCCCCAGTTCCTGGGGCGGTGGGGAGGGCGCCCGGACAGCTTGCATCTGCTCCTGTGGTGTGGAGACCTCCAGGGGCACGGGCTGGGGAGTTGGAGCTGCCCCAGCTTGGGCTTCCCACGCCTCCCCGGCGACCTGGGGACCCCTGGTCCCATCCCCACCACGGACTGCCCTGGGACGTGTGTGTTGCAAGCACGCCTTGGCCCTGTGGCCCACCTTGAGCGGACCTTGGCTGTCCCACCACACAGGGAACCGGGTGTCGCCGCGCGTGTCCCGTCCTCAGGCATTTGCTCGGGCCGCGGCGACACCGCAGGCATCTGAGGGTGGCAGGCCCCTTCGGAGGAGCCAGGGCGGGCGTAGGGTAAAAATCCCGATTCGCCGCCACCGACCAGGGAGTAGGGTGACACCGCCGGGGCCTTCGCTGTAGGGACGCTTCGTACGCGCCAAGCGCCTACCACCTGGTCCCAAGCGCTGGCCCTTCGCTCCTGAAACCAGACGTGAATCGTGGACTCCGAGGCCCGCCTCTGGCCAGTCCTTCCCTGGTGGGCGGCATGCCTGGAAAGCGCATCCTTCTCAAATGCTCGAGCAGCAGGGCCGCCTGTGATGGGGTGGACGATTCTCCGTTTCACCTGTCATGGCCCCGGCCTCCCTGGCCAGGGTGGAGATTCAACCCGTGCTGCCTCAGCTGGCGCGGACCTCTCATTCTGTAACAGGACTAACTTGTCTGAACGTCAGTTTGGCCTGGGTCAGTCGTTTTGTATATGCCAGGGTAATGCGGATCCGCTCATAGCAGGCTCAAAGGGCCTCCCTTTGCCTCGGGGTCCAGAAGAGTCTCCTCCGCCATTCTCGTCCTCAGGCTTCCGCGGGGAGGATGCCGTTCGCAGGTGTCGGGAGAGCCATCGCGGGGTGCACCACACGGTGTTCCGGTCCCAGTAGAGGCCGGGCAGAGACAGCCAATGCCTCGCGCGCGAAGGGGCCTGCCAGGCAGGGGAGGGGTTAAACCCCCCTCATGCTGGCCGCTGAGCCATGGGACAGCCCCGCCGTCGCATTCCGAGGGTCCCCAGCGAACTGATGCCCCAGGGGCGTGGTGGTGCTGGTGGGGGTGGGGGCATTTGGTGAGGTGGGGTTTGGGGGGTGGGAGCGGTGGGACCGGAGGACAGAGAGACGCAGCGGAAGGGGGAGAGGGGGAAAGGTTCAGGGTGGTGGTTTCGGCGGGTCAATTCTCCTGGCCTCTCCCAGGGATCCCGCGTGGAACTGAAGTCAGCCTTGCCCCATGTTTTCAGCAGGGAGAAACCAGCCTGGAAGGGTGGAGTGGAGTGTGGAACTGAACCTCCGAGTGGGTCTGGAGTTTTACAGGCCCCTCTCCACGAAGACACCCGATTCCTGTGGGTGTCGCTGTTGCCATGACAGTGTCACCCACGCAGGTGTGTGGCTCCCGTCGAAGACCAGAGTGAAACCTCAGAGACAAGATGCATCCCAGGCGTGATGGTTTGACAATGGATTCCCGTGTCCCGCAACGTGGGGAGTCTGCGGTGTGGCCGGTTTGGAGGGAGGGCGAATAGAGGATGCTGCTTTCCTCCCTGGAGCTGCTTCTGGGTGCCCCCTCAGGCCTGAAGCAAACCGGCCAACATGGTCAGCCTCTCGGGGTGGGGCTGGGGCCAGAGAGACGTGAGCTACCGGCCCCCTTGCAGAGGGCCGAAGCGTAAGAGGAACTGAAATCAGGCCGTACCGGAATGTGGCTCTCTGTGGTCGGTGGTTGGGCTGTCGCCTGGCGCCTGCCGCGGCCTCGGCCAGGGGATGTGTGGTCGGTAAACCACGTGGGTGAAAACCCATGGAAACCTGAGTCCCCGTCTTTTGTGTTTGAGGAAACCGCCCATTCTTGGTGACGCAACGGGGCAAATCTATGCTCCCGCCGCCGCCGCCCAGTCAGCCTTCCGGTGCTGGGCGCTTACCGTTATCTGGAAAAAGGGCTGCTGTTGCTGCAGGAGTCCGGAGACCGCTTTTTCTGCTGCCTTCCTCCCTCTGTCCCTTGCTCCCTCCCGCCCTCCCTCTGTCCCTGTGTCCCTCTGTCTTTCCCTCCATTCCTCACTTCCTCCCTCTCTCTGTTGACTGCCCTCCTCCCTGCTTCCTCCCTCCATCCCTCCCTCCCCTGCCTTCCAAAGTCTCCTCCTACCATCCTTCCGCTCTCTAGGTTCCCCGCTCTCTCTCTCCAATTGTTCCGACTTCCTCCCGCTTGAACGTAGTCGGGGCATCTAGCGGTGCCCGAGTCTGGGTTCATGCATAGCCGCCAGGTAATTCCCACGGTGGCAGCTCCTGAGAGGCTGCATAGGCACGAGTTGGCGAGCGACGGTGGAGCGGAGGCGCAGAGGCGGCTAGCCCAGGGAGGGAGGGAAGGCCTGGACGCAACCCGGGCCCGGTGTTTCGCGGGACGGCTGTCTCCACCCAGCCCGGGAAAGGATTCATACTTCAGGGTCGGGGGGTAGCCGGTGGTCAGGCAGGAGTGGGGTGACGGAAAGGCAAGACAGCTCTGCCGGGGCTCCTCCCATAGGGGGCCAGGTGGCTGCCCGAAAACCCGCGCGTGCGCGTGTAGACGGCCTGCCTGCTGGTACCTGGGCTGGCTCCGGGATCCCCGGGACGCCCAGGAAAGAATGGCAGTTCTCCTTTCTGTGGAGTCTCTCTCTGGGCCCAGTCCTAGGAGGCAGGAGTGCCAGGCGGGTCAGCCCGGAGGGAAGACACTCCCCTCCATGCTCAGCCAGGGATTCCCCGAAAAAGAGAGGCCATCGCCTGCCGCGACACCGTCCAAAGCTCAAGGCGTCAGAAAGCTCCTCCAGCAGAGCCCGGTATTCTTCCTCGCTGAGGGGTGGTTCCAGCCCGGCGGGTTTCTTCCTCCCATCTCTGCAAAGCTCCCGGGCCTCGGGTTTCAGGAAAGGCGCTTGTTGCAGAAACTCTGGGCACGCTGTGAAGCTCATCCAGCAGCAGGCCGGAGGGGAGTAGAGACCAGCCGGGCTCCTGCGTCGAGGGAAGGCGCTCGACGGCTTGCATCTGCTCCTGCGTGTGGGAGCTCTCTCCGGGGCTGGCTGGGGAGGTGTGGATCTGCCCCGCTTCAGTCCCCACGCCGCACCGAGATCTGGGGCCCCTGGCCCCAGCCCCACCACGGACTGCCCTGGGACGTGTGGGTGGCAGAAGCACGCCTTGGCCCTGTGGCCCAGCGTGAGCGGGCCCTGGCTGTCCCACCACGCAGGGGCCTGGCAGGCCGTCGCGCTGCGGGTCGCTGTCCGCCGGGCACTTGCTCCGGTGGTGAGGTGGCCACCGGTATGCCTGAATGTGTGGCCCCTTTAAGGAGGAGCCAGGGCGGCGTAGGCAAAATCCCCACCTGCCGGGGCCACCGACCAGGGATCAGGGTGACACCCGCCGGGGGCCACGTTGCAGGTTCCGCCTGTGTGCGCCGGCGCCCTGTCACCAGGTCCCGGGTGCCTGTCCCTTCGGTTCTGAAACCAGACGTGAATCCTGGACCCTGGGAGGCCCATCTCTTTGGCCAGTGCTTCCCTGGTGGCGATGCCTGGAAATCGATAATTGTCAAAGTCTAAGAGCAGCATGCCTGTCTGGGATGGGGTGATTGAGGTCTGCTTTTGCCTGCCTTCTTTTGGGCCGCGTCTCCCCAGCTAGGGCGGAGATTCCCGCCGGGGCTGCCTCAGCTGCCGTGACCTCTCGTTCTGAAAACAGATCTGGACCCTGGGCTCTGGAAACCCAATGGCCTTGGCCAGCCGTTCTCTGGTGGCGATGCCCGGGTACGGTTTACGCTCAAAGCAGGCTCGCAGTTCCTCGCTTTGCCTCGGGGTCCAGACGAGTCTCCTCCGCCGTCCTCTTCCTCGGGCTTCTGCGGGAGAGGTGGGTGCCGTCTCGAAGGTGTCGGGAGAGTCATCACGGGGAGGCACCGCATGTGCGTTCTGGTCCAGCCAGGATGCTGGTGCAGAGAGCCAGTGGCTCTTATGACGGCCCACAGGCAGGGAGGCTCCACCCCTTCTTGCCTTCCGCTGAGCCCTGAGACAGCCCGCCCTCACCCTCCGAGGGGCTCCAGCACAGTGACGGCCCCGGGGCGTGGTGCTGCTTGTGGGGGTCGGGGCATTGGTTGAGGTGGGATTGCGGGGGTGGAGGGGTGCGGCCAGAGGCCAGAGAGACGCAGCGGAAGGGGAGAGCTGGAAGGTCCTCCCTCCCTCCCTCCCTCCCTCCCTCCCTCCCTCCCTCCCTCCCTCCCTCCCTCCCTCCCTCCCTCCCTCCCTCCCTCCCTCCCTCCCTCCCTCCCTCCCTCCCTCCCTCCCTCCCTCCCTCCCTCCCTCCCTCCCTCCCTCCCTCCCTCCCTCCCTCCCTCCCTCCCTCCCTCCCTCCCTCCCTCCCTCCCTCCCTCCCTCCCTCCCTCCCTCCCTCCCTCCCTCCCTCCCTCCCTCCCTCCCTCCCTCCCTCCCTCCCTCCCTCCCTCCCTCCCTCCCTCCCTCCCTCCCTCCCTCCCTCCCTCCCTCCCTCCCTCCCTCCCTCCCTCCCTCCCTCCCTCCCTCCCTCCCTCCCTCCCTCCCTCCCTCCCTCCCTCCCTCCCTCCCTCCCTCCCTCCCTCCCTCCCTCCCTCCCTCCCTCCCTCCATACCTCCCCTTGCTCTTCCCAATTCTCTTAATTCCATTCCATCTCCCTTTGTCATCCGATCTCTCTTCTCCACTCAGGCTCTACTCTTCCTCCTCCCACCTGAAGTTTCTTTAGTATCCTGTGTGTCTGTCTGAGTTCCATGTGATATTCTGGCTAGGGAGGCTCCACGGTGGCAGCTCCTGGGAAGGCCGCAGAGGCACGGTTTGGCTAGCGATGGTGGAGCGGAGGCACAGAGGGGGCGAGCACCGGGAGGGAGAGAAGGCCTGGACGATGCCCACTCCCGGGGTTTCGCGAGGACAGGAGTCTCCACCCAGCCCAGGGTAGGACGCATACTGCCGGGGCGGGTGGTAGCCGGTGGTCATGCAGGGGTGGGATGGCGGAAAGGCAAGAGAGCTCTGCCGGGGCTGCTCCCACAGGAGGCCAGGTGGCTGGCACAAGCAAAAAACCCCATTACGCTGAAAAGCGTAATGACGGCCCCCCGTTGAACCTGAATGGTTCGATCCCCGGACGCCCAGGGAAAGAATGGCAGTTCTCCTTTGTGTGGAGTCTCTCACCGGGCCAAGTCCTAGTAGGCAGGAATGCCAGGCTGTTCAGCCCGGATGGAAGACACGGCCGTGCATGCCCAGCCAAACGTTCCCCGTGAATGAGAGGCCACCGCCTGCTGCGACCCTGTCCCCAGCCCGGGTCCGAAATCTCCTCCAGCAGAGCGCAGTATTCTTCCTCGCTGTGGGATGGTTCCAGCCCGGCGGGCGCTTCCGATTCCTGCAGCTACCCCGGGGCAACGGTATCTAGGAAATGGTGCACCTGCTGCAGGTACTCTGGGCACGCCAGGAGCTCATCCAGCAGCAGGCCAGAGGGGAGTGCAGACGAGCGCCAGGGCTCCTGGGGTGGTGGGGAGGGCACCCGGACGGCTTCCATGAGCTCCTGTGTTGTGGAGCCCTCCGGGGGTGCGGGCTGTAGAGGTGGATCTGCCCCGGCTTGGGGTTCCCACGCCACCCCGGCCACCTGGGGCCGCTGGCTCCAGCCCCACCACAGACTGCCCTGGAACGTGGGTGGCGCAAGCACGCCTTGGCCCTGTGGGTCAGTTTGGAGCAGGCTCCTGCTGTCCCACTCCGCAGGGGTCTGCAGGCCGCCACACTGCAACCCCGGGTCCCCTGGGCATTTGCTCTAGGGGCGGAGGTCACAGGCCCGGCGTGGGAGGTTCCCTTCGGGAGGAGCCAGGATGCCTAGGCACATCCCCCGCCTGCCGGGGCCACTGACCAGGGAGAAGGGTGACACCCGCCGGGTCAGTGTTTCAGGGGCATCCTGGCGGGGGTGGGGGCATTGGTTGAAGTGGGTTTGGGGGGGTTGGAGGGGTGGGGCCGGAGGCCAGAGAGACGCAGCGGAAGGGGTGAGGGGGTGGGTTTTTGGGCGCTATTGGCTCTCCGCCTCCAGGGATCCCACGGGAACTGGAAGCTGCTCCCTGGGTTCCCATGCATCTTCAGCAGGGAGATACCAGCATGGAAGGGTGGAGTGCATTGTGGAACTGAAACTCCGTGTGGGTCTTGAGTTCTACAGGCCCCCTCTCCGCGAAGACACCCCATGCCTGTGAGTGTCGCTGCTGTGACAGTCTCACCCACGCAGCCAGGTGGCTCTGGCTCGATGACAAGAGCGAAACCCCAGAGACAAGATACATCCCCGGTGTGATGGCTTGACGATAGATTCCCTTGTCCCGCAACGTGGGGAGTCTGCGTTGTGGCCGGTTTGGAGGGATAGCGAAGAGAGGATGCTTCTCTTCCTCCCTTCCCTGGATGTTTCTGCTCCGCAGGTTCGAAGCCAACCACAACATGGTCAGCCTCTCGCGGTGGGGGTGGGTCTGGAGAGACGGAGCCTCGCCACCTTGCAGAGGGCTGTTTAATGGGAATCCAAAATCCGGCTTCAGTCCTCCTGATTGTGGATCCTCTCTGGTCAGTGGTCGGGGCTGTCGGCCTTGCGCTCTGCTGTGGGGCTTGGCCTGTGGATGTGTGGTCGGTAAACCACGTGGGTGAATACCCCACGGCAAACCCGAAGTCCCTGCCTGTCTTCAGGAAACCGCCCATTCTCTTGGCAACGGAACGTGGCACGCACTCTCTCCCTCCATCCCTCCATCCCTCCATCCCTCCATCCCTCCATCCCTCCATCCCTCCATCCCTCCATCCCTCCATCCCTCCATCCCTCCATCCCTCCATCCCTCCATCCCTCCATCCCTCCATCCCTCCATCCCTCCATCCCTCCATCCCTCCATCCCTCCATCCCTCCATCCCTCCATCCCTCCATCCCTCCATCCCTCCATCCCTCCATCCCTCCATCCCTCCATCCCTCCATCCCTCCATCCCTCCATCCCTCCATCCCTCCATCCCTCCATCCCTCCATCCCTCCATCCCTCCATCCCTCCATCCCTCCCTCCCTCCTCCCTCCATCCCTCCATCCCTGCCTTCCAAAGTCTCTCCGCCCATCCATCCGGCCCTCTAGGTTCTCCACTCCAGGACTGCCTTCCTTCCCCTCGCTTCTGGTAAGGGAGCCAGTATCCTGTATGCCCGGGTGTCTGGGTCTGCATACAGCCGCCAGGCGCTCCACGGTGTCAGCTCCTGGTAGGCCACAGAGGCACGGGTTGGCGAGCGACGGTGGAGCGGAGGCGCAGAGTGTTCGAGCCCCAGGAGGGAGAGAAGGCCTGGACACTGCCCAGGCCTGGTGTTTCGCGGGACGGGGGTCTCCACCCAGCCCGGGGAAGGACGCATACTGCCGGGCGGGTATAGCCGGTGGTCACTCGGGGGTGCGGTGGGGGAAAGCTAAGAGAGCTCTGCCGGGGCTGCTCCCACAGGAGGCCAGGTGGCTGCCTCGAAACCTGCATCGCTGCAGGACGGCTCCGTCTGTTGGTACCTGGGCTGCCTCGATGCCTCTGGATGTCCAGGAAAGAATTGCGGTTCTCCTTTGTGTGGAATCTGTCACCGGTCCCAGTCCTAGGAGGCAGGAATGCCAGTCGGGCCAGCCCGGAGGGAAGACACTCCCCTCCATGCCCAGCCAGGGGTTCCCCGCGAAAGAGAGTCCACCGCCCTGCCGCCACCCTGTCCCCTCGCCCAAGGTCCTCCCAAATCTCCTTCTGCAGCAGAGCCCGGTATTCTTCCTCGCTGAGGGGTGGTTCCAGCTCGAGCGGGTTTCCTCGCTCTCCGGATCCTGCAGCTCCCCGGGGGCCTCGGTTTCTAGGAAAGGGTGCGCCTGATGCAGAAACTCTGGGCACGCCAGGAGCTCATCCAGCAGCAGGCCGGACGGGAGTGGAGACGAGCGCCAGGGCTCCTGGGGTGGTGGGGAAGGTACCCGGACGGCTTGCATGTGCTGTGCGGCAGGCCCCGGGCCGGGGGGGGGGGAACCGGGATCCCACACCGCCCCGACGACCTGGGGCCCCTGGCCCCAGCCCCACCACGGACGGCCCGGGGATGTTGGTGGCGCAAGCACGCATTGGCCCTCTGGCCCAGCTTGAGCAGGCCCTGGCTGTCCCACCGCGCAGGGGCCCGGCAGGATGTCGCGCTGCGGGTCCCAGTCCACCGGGCATTTCCTCGGGCGGTGCGGAGGCCACCGAGGCATGTGAGGGTGGGAGAGGGCCCCTTCGGGAAGAGCCAGGGTGGCGTAGGGCAGAATCCCCGCCTGACTGGTCCACCACCTCAGGAGCAGTGGGTGACACCAGGGGCCACTGCAGGGGTCAGCCTGCATGCACCGGCGCCTGCCACCCGTCCCGGTGCCTGGCCCTTCTGTTCTGAAACCAGACGGAATCATGGGATCTCGGGAGGCCTGTCTCTCTGGCCAGTCCTTCCCTCGCGGGCTATGCCTGGGAAAGTTTCTATCCTTCTCAAAGGCTCGAGCAGCAGGGCCATCTGGGATGGGGTGACCGAACTGGCCACTGCCTTCTTGCGGGCCGATTCTCCCCATCCAGGGCGGAGATTCCCGCCGGTGCTGCCTCAGCTGGCATGACCTGTCGTTCTGAAACCAGATCTTGACTCTGGGATCCGGGAAAGCCGCACGGCCTGGGCCAGCCGCTCTCCTGCATGGCGTTCGGCACGAAGTTCCTCTCAAGGCAGGCTCGCAGGCCTCGCTTTGCCTCGAGGTACAGACGAGTCTCCTCCGCCGTCCTGTCCTCGGGCTTCCACGGGGAGGTTGCCGTTCGAAGATGTGGTGAGAGCCATTGCGGGGAGCAATGCACGGTGTTCCGGTACAGCCAGGAGGCCGGCGCAGACAGCCAGTGGCTCTTACGAAGGCCCACAGGCAGGGAGGCTCCACCCCTTCTTGTCTGCCGCTGAGCCCTGGGACAGTCCGCCCTCGCCTCCTCGAAAGTGGCTCCCCAGCACTGGATGCCCCCGGGGTGTGGTGGTGCTGGTGGGGGTGGGGGCATTGGGTGAGGTGTGTTTGGGGTGGTGGGAGGGGGGGGCCAGAGGCCAGAGAAACGTAGCAGAAGGGGGAGTGCGGGAAGGGGTGAGGGAGGTGGTCTTCATGTGGGGGCTGGCTCTCCGGGCCTCTTCAGGGATCCCCGGCAATCCGGCCAGCCCTGGGTTCTCACGCCTTCCTCGCAGGGAGAAACCAGCCTGGAAGGGTGGGAGAGTAGAACCCAACCTCCCAGTCTTGAGTTTTACAGGCCCCCTCTCAGTGAAGACACCCGATGCCTGTGGGTGTCGCCGTTGCCGTGACAGTCTCACCCACGCAGGTGTGTGGCTCCCGTTGAAGACCAGAGCGAAAGGCCAGAGACGAGATACATCCCCGGCGTGATGGCTTGACGATGGATTCCCGTGTCCCGCAAGGTGGGGAGTCTGCAGTGTTGCCGTTTTGGAGGGAGGACGAAGAGAGGATGCTGCTCTTCCTCCCTTCCCTGGATGTTTCTGGGTGCCCGCAGGGCTCCGGAAGCACACCGTCAACATGGTCAACCTCTCCGGGTGGGAGGGGCCGAGAGATGAGCTCCCGCCCCTGGGAGCAGGGAGGCCGGCGGACGCGGGAACCGGGCACCAGGCTTCAGTCCTCCTGAGTGTGGCTCCTCTGTGGTCGGTGGTCGGTTCTGTCGTCCTGGGCTCCGCTGCAGGGCTCGGCCTGGGGATGCGTGGTTGGTAAACCACGTGAGTGAATACCCCACGTCATCCCGAGTCCCCGTCTATTGTCTTAGAGGAAACCGCCCATTCCTTGGGCTACGAACGGAAGCAACCCACTGGCCCGCCGCCACCGCTTCAGCCCCCAGCCCGCTGGGTTTCCGTACCTTTATCGAGCGCCGGTTCGTTGTTGCTCCAGGAGTCTGGACCGGGCTTTTCCCTGCCTCTCCCTCCCTCCCTCCCTCCCTCCCTCCCTCCCTCCCTCCCTCCCTCCCTCCCTCCCTCCCTCCCTCCCTCCCTCCCTGCCCTCCCTCCGTCCCTCCCTCCCTCGCTCCCTCCATCCCACCCTCCCTGCTTTCCAAAGTCTCTCCGCCCATCCTTCCATCCTTCTAGGTCTCCCGTTCCTCTCTCCACCTTTGCCTGCCTTCCCTCCCGCCTGGAAGGGTCAGCATCCCGGGTGTGCCCAGGTCTCGGGTCTGTGTACAGCCGCCAGGTGCTCCACGGTGGCAGCTCCTGGGAGGCCGCAGAGGCAGGGGTTGGCGAGCGACAGTGGGCGGGAGTGCAGAGAAGTGCGAGCCTTGGGGGAGGAGAGGAATGGACTGCCCGTTTGGGGTTTCACAGGGGCGGGTCTCCACCAGCCAGGAAGGACATACTGTCGGGGCAGGGGTTAGCCGGTGGTCAGGCGGGGGTTTGGTGGCAGAAAGGCAAGAGAGCTCTGCCGGGCCTGCTCCCACAGGAGGCCAGGTGGATGCCCGCAAGCCCGCGCGTGCGCGGTATACGGCCCGCCTGCTGGTACCTTGGCCGTCTCCGATATCCCAGGGACGCCCAGGAAAGAATGGCAGTTCTCCTTTGTGCGGAGTCTCTCACCGGGCCCAGTCCTAGGAGGCAGGAATGCCAGTTGGGTCAGCCCGGAGGGAAGACACGCCCCTCCATGCTCAGCCCGGTGTTCCCCGAGAAAGAGAGGCCACCGGCCTGCCGCCACCCCATCCCCAGCCCGTGTCCTAAATCTCCTCCAGCAGAGCCCGGTATTCTTCCTCGCTGAGGGGTGGTTACAGCCCTTCGGGCTCTTCCGATTCCTGCTGCTCCCCCAGGGCCTCGGTTTCTAGGAAAGGGTGCGCCTGCTGCAAAAACTCTGGGCATGCCAGGAGCTCATCCAGCAGCAGGCCGGAGGGGAATGGAGATGAGCGCCGGGGCTCCTGGGGCGGTGAGGAGGGCGCCCGGACGGCTTGCATCTGCTCCTGTGGCGCGGAGCCCTCAGGGTGCACGGGCTGGGAAAGTGGAGCTGCCCTGCCTTGGTTACTATCACGCCTACCCCGGGTGACTCCAGTGGCCTGGACCCAGCCACACCAATGGACTGCCCTGGGATCGGGCATGCAAGCACGCCTTGGCCCTGGGGCGAAGCTTGAGCGGGCCCTGCTGTGCAACCCTGCAGGGGCCCGACAGGGTGTCGCGCTGCGGGTCCCGGTCCCCCGGGCATTTGCTCAGGGTGTGCGGAGGCCACCGAGGCGTCTGAGGGTGGGAGAGGGCCCCTTCGGGAGGAACCAGGGCAGCGTAGGCAAAGTCCCCGGCTCGCCGGGCCAAACCCACTGGAGCAGGGAGGACACCGGGAGTTATACAGGGGCCTGCACACGCTGGCGACTCAGCCACCCAGTCCCGGTGCCTGGCCTCGGTTCTGAAACCAGACCTGAATTCTGACCTCGAGGCACGCCTCTGGCCAATCCTTCCTGGTGGCGATGCCTGTTATGCTATCCTTCTCAAAGGCTCAGAGTAGCAGGGGCGGTCTGGGATGGGGTGACGGAGGTCCGCTTTGCCTGCCTTCAAGTGGGCCGCCTGTCGGGAAAGTGAGGAGATTCCCGCCGGTGCTACCTCAGCTGGCGTGACCTCTCATTCTGAAACCAGATCTGGACCCTGGGCTCCGGAACGCCGATGGCCTGGGCCAGATATACTCTGGTGGCTTTGCCCGGGTACGGGTTCCGCCAAAGCAGGCTCGCAGGGCCTCGCTTTGCCTCGGGGTCCAGACGAGTCTCCTCCGCCGTCCTCATCCTCGGTCTTCCCTGGGGAGGGTGCCTTTCGAATGTGTCGGGAGAGCCATCGCAGGGAGCACCGGACAGCATCTCGTCCAGCCACAGGAGGCCGATGCATTGCAGCCAGCTGCTCTAATGGGCCCACAGGCAGTGAGGCTCCACCCCTTCTGCCTGCCACTGAGCCCTGGGACAGCCAGCCCTCGCCCTCCGAGGGGCCCCAATGCACTGATACCCCCAGGGCGTGTTGGTGCTGGTGGTGTTGGGGGCAATGGGTGAGGTGGTGTTGGGGGTGGTGGGAGGGGTGGGGCTGGAGGCCAGAGAGACTCAGTGGAAGGGGGAGAGGGGGAAGGGGTGAGGGGCATGGGTTTCAGGCTGGGGCTGGCTCTGCGGGCCTCTCTGGGGATCCCGCGGGAACTGGAAGCCGCTCCCTGGGTTCCCACGCGCCTTCAGCAGGGAGAAACAAGCCTGGATAGGTGGAGTGGAGTGTGGAACTGAACCTCCGTGTGGGTCTTGAGTTTTACAGGCCCCCTCTCCATGAAGACACCCGATGCCTGTGGGTGTCGCCGTTACCGTGACAGTCTCACCCACGCAGGTATGTGGCTCCAGTCGAAGACCGGAGTGAAACCCCAGAGATAAGATACATCCCCGTCATGATGGCTTGACGATGGATTCCCGTGTCCTGCAACGTGGGGGGTCTGTGGTGTGGCCGGTTTGGAGGGATGGCGAAGAGAGGATGCTCCTCTTCCTCCCTTCCCTGGATGTTTCTGGGTGTCCGCAGGGCTCCAGAAGCAAACCGTCAACATGGTCAGACTCTCGGGGTGGGGGTGGGCCCAGAGAGACATGAGCTACCGGCACCCCTTGCGGACGGCCGAAGCGATGTGGGAATCCGAAAATCAGGCTTCAGTCCTCCTGAGCGGCTCCTCTGTGGTCGGTGGTCGGGCTGTCTCGCTCAGCCACCGCTGGGCTCGTCCTGGGATGCGTGGTTTGGCGAACCACGTATCACCCCATAGCAACCCGAAGTTCGTTTTGTCTTGAGGAAAACCGGCCCATTCCTGCGGATGGAAATGGCGACGTTCGCCGCCGCTTCAGTTTCCTCATTTTCGGCGCTTTACCATCGCTGTTATACCCGGAGTCCGAGACCGCCCCGCCTTCCTCCCTCGCTTTGTTCTCCCCTTCTCCCCTGTTCCTGTGTTCTCTGTTCTCCGCTCCACTTCCTCCCTTCTGTCTGTCGGTCGTCCTCACACCTCTCTCCTCCATCCCTCCCTCCCTGCCTTCCAAAATCTCTCTGCCAATCCTTCCTTCCTTCTAAGTCTCCCGTTCCTCTCCACCTGTGCCTGCCTTCCCTCCCGCCTGGAAGGGTCTGCATCCGAGTTGGGCCCGGGGTCTGTTGTCTGCGTACAGCCGCGAGGCGCTCCACGGTGGCAGCTCCTGGGAGGCCGCAGAGTCACGGGTTGGCGAGCGACGGTGGAGTGGAGGGCGCAGAGGGGGCGAGCCCCGGGAGGGAGAGAAGGCCTGGATGCTGCCCGGGCCCGGTGTTTCACGGGACGGGGGTCTCCACCCAGCCCGGGGAAGGACGCATACTGCCGGGGCGGGGGGTAGCCGGTGGTCAGGCGGGGGGGGTGGCGGAAAGGCAAGAGAGCTCTGCTGGGGCTGCTCCCACCGGAGGCCAGGTGGCTGCCGCCAAACCCGCACGTGCGGTAGACTGCCCGCCTGCTGGTACCTGGGCCGGATCTGGGATCCCCGGGACGCCCAGGAAAGAATGGCACTTGTCCTTTGTGCGGAGTCTCTCACTGAGCCCAGTACTAGGAGGCAGGATTGCCAGGCGGGTCAGCCCGGAGGGAAGACCTGCCCTCCACAGCACTCCAGGGTTCCCTGCCGAAGAGAGGCTGAATGACTCCGTCACACCCCGGCCCCCAGCCCAAGGCCCTAAAACTGCTCCAGCAGAACCCTGTATTCTTCCCTCGCTGGGAGGGGTGGTTCCCCGGCCCCAAGGGTTTCCCCTCCGAGCCTCCTGTGCCCCGGGCCTCGGTTTCTAGGAAAGTGTGTGCCTGCTGCAGAAACTCTGGGTACGCCAGGAGCTCGTCCAGCAGCAGGCCGGAGGGGAGTGGAGACGAGCACCCGGGCTCCTGGGGCGGTGGGTAGGGCACCCGGAAGACTTGCATCTGCTCCTGCGGCGCGGAGCCCTCCGGGTTCTCAGGCTGAGGAGGTGGAGCTGCCCCAGCTTGGGGTGTCCAAGCCGCCTCATGCACTTTGGGCCCCCCTGGCCAGTTTTCTCCCACCACGGACTGCCCCGGGATGTGGGTGGCGCAAGCACGCCTTGGCCCTGTGGCACAGCTGGAGCGGATCCTGGCTGTCCCACCGCGCAGGGACCGGGCAGGCCGTCACGCTGCTTGTCCCTGTCCTCCGGGCATTTGCTCGGGGGGTGCGGAGGCCACCGAGGCATCTGAGGTTTGGAGAGGGCCCCTTCAGGAGGAACCAGGGCGGCGTATGCAAAATTCCCGCCTGTCGGGGCCACTGAACAGGGAGCAGTGTGACACCCACCAGGGGTCGCGTTGCAGTGGCCGCCTGTTTGTGCCAGCACCATGCTACCCGGTCCCGGGTGCCTGGCCCTTCGGTTCTGAAACCAGACGTGAATCCTCTGACCTCGGGAGGTCTTCTCTCTGGGCTGTCCCTCCCTTGGTGGCGGCCTGAAAGCAATGCTTCTCAAAGCCTTGGAGAAACAGGGGTCGCCTGGGAAGGTGTGACGAGTTCCGCCAGCCTGCCTCTATGGCTGTGTCTCCCCTGGCCAGGGCGGAGATTCCCTCCCGGTGCTGCCTCAGCTGGCATGACCTCTCGTTCTGAAACCAGATCTGGACCCTGGGCTATGGAACGCCAATGGCCTGGGCCAGACGTTCTCTGTTGGCGAAGCCCGGGTACCGGTTGCGCTCAAAGAAGGCTCGCAGGGCCTCGCCTTGCCTCAGGGTCCAGACCTAGCCTCCCACCGCCCCCACCTTGGGCTTCCTCGCTGGGAGGGTGTCGCCCGAACGCACGGGAGAGCCAATGGGAGCCAGGAGGCCGCAGACAGCCAGCAGCTCTATGAAGTCCCACAGGCAGGGAGGCTTCACCCATTATTGCCTGCCACTGAGCCCTGGGACAGCCCGCCTCAGCCTCTGAGAGGGGCCCCAGGCACTGACAGTTCCTTGCATGCAGGGTGCTGGTGGGCGTGGGTGTTTGCTGAGGTGGGGTTGGGGGGAGTGGGAAGGGTGGGGCCGGAGGTCAGAGAGACGCAGCGGAAGGGGGAGAGGGGGAAGGGGTGAGGGGGGTGGGTTTCGGGCAGGGGCTGGCTCTCCGGGCCTCTCCAGGGATCCCGCGGGAACTGGAAGCCACTCGCTGTGTTCCCACGCACCTTCAGCAGGGAGAAACCAGCCTGGAAGTGTGGAGTGGAGCGTGGAACTGAACCTCTGTGTGGCTCTTGAGTTTTACAGGCCCCCTCTCCACGAAGACACCCGATGCCTGTGGGTGTCGCCATTGCCGGGACAGTCTCACCCACGCAGGTGTGTGGCTTCCGTCGAAGACCAGAGCAAAACTCCAGAGAAATGATACATCCCCGGCGTGATGGCTTGACGATGGATTTCCCAGTCCCACAACGTGGGGAGTCTGCGGTGTGGCCGGTTTGGAGGGAGGGCGAAGAGAGGATGTTGCTCTTCCTCCCTTCCCTGGATGTTTCTGGGTGCCCGCAGGGCTCCGGAAGCAAACGGTCAACATGGTCAGCTCTCGGGTGGGTGGCACGGAGGGACGGAGGCCACCGGGTTCCCTTGTAGAGGACCGAGCGACGTGGAATCTGAAATAAGGCTTCAGAACTCCTGAGCGTGGCTCCTCTGTGGTCGGTGGTCGGGGCAGTCGGCCTGGCGCTCTGCTGCGGGGCTCGTCCTGGGAATGTGTGGTCAGTAAACCACGTGGGTGAAAATCCCACAGCATCCCGAGTCACCGTCTTTTGTCTTTGAGAAAACCGCCCATTCCTTGGGCGACGGAACAGGGGCGAACAGGCTCAGCGGCCGCCACCCGCCCTCAGATTCCAGTCAAGCGCCACCGCTTTCCCAGAAGCGCTGGGCTGCTTGCTGCTCCAGGAGTCCCGTGAGAGTGCCCCCCTGTTTTCCTCAGTTCTTGCTCCTCCCACCTCCTTCATCCCTGTCCTCTGTTCTTTCTCCTCCTCGCTCACTGCCTCCTCTCTGTCGGTTTGTCCCTCCCTCCCTCCTCCTCCATCCCTCCTCCTCCTGCCTTCCAAAGTCTTCCTGTCCTTCCGTCTTTTCTATGTCTCCCCCATCTTCTCCTCCCGGCCTGGAAGAGCCCAGCATCCCTGGTGTCTGTCTGGTTCAGAGCACAGCCACTGCGCCCCTCCATGGTGGAAGCTCCTGGAGGCTGCAGATCGCACGTGGTTGAGGATGACAGGGTAGAGGTAGAGGGAGTCTGAGCATTGACCTGCCCGGGTCTGCGTGTGGCTTCCGCTGGATGTGGGTCTCCACCTGCCTTGGAAGGATGCATACTGTCAAGGGTAGCTGGTGGTCATGGTGGGGTGGTGGAAAGGGGAGCTCTGCCCTGGCTGCCCCCCCCCTGAGGCCAGGTGGCTGCCTGCAAAACCCCAAGATCAGGCAGCAGACGCCCGGGCCCACTTCAGGCCCCTGGGCTGGCTCCGGGATACCCGGGATGCCCAGGAAAGAATGGCAGTTTCCTTAGGCGGGAGTCTCTCACCGGCCCAACTTAGAGGCAGGAATGCCAGGCGGGTCAGCCCGGAGGGAAGACACGCCCCTCCATGCCCAGCCAGGTGTTCCCCGCTAAAGAGACGCCACCGCTTTGTCACACTCTGCCCCAGCCCGCATCCCAATCTCCTGCAGAGCCTCGTATTCTTCCTCGCTGAGGGTGGTTCCAGTCCGGCTGGCTCTTCCCATTCTGCAGCTCCCCGGGGCCTCGAGCCTAGGGAGTGGTGCCTGGATGCAGAAACTGGGCACGCCAGGAGCTCATCCAGCAGCAGGCTTGACGGGAGGAGATGAGCCAGGGCTCCTGGGTGGTGGGAAGGTCGATGGTCTTGCATCTGTTTGTGCACGGACTGGGGCTCGGGCTGGGGAGGTGGAGCTTCCCCGGCTTCGGGATCCAATGCCGCCCCGACGACTTGGGGCCCCTGGCCCCAGCCCCACAACGGACTGCACCGGGACGTGGGAGGCGCAAGCAGGCATTGGCCGTTTGGCACAGCTTGAGCGGGCCCTGGCTGTCCCACCGCACAGGGGCCCGGCAGGATGTCACGCTGCGGGGCCCAGGCCCCCGGGCATTTGCTCGGGTGGTGTGGAGGCCACCAAGGCGTGTGAGGGTGGGAGAAGGCCCCTTCGGGAAGAGCCAGGGCGGCGTAGGCAAAATCCCTGCCTGACGGGTCCACTGAGCAGGGAGCAGGTAGACACCCGACGGGGGCCGCGTTGCAGGGGCAGCCTGCATGCCGGCGCCCTGCCACCCGGTCCCGGGTGCCTGGCCCTCCTTCTTGTTCTGAAACCAGACGGGAATTTGCTGGACTCTTGGGAGGCCTCGCCTGTGGCTAGTCTCAGGAGCATGCCTGGAAAGCTTATCCTTCTCAAAGCCTCTCGGAGCAGCAGGGCCGCCTGGGATGGGGTGACGAGGTCCGCCTGCCTCGGCCGCCTCCATCCAGGGATGGAGATTCCCGCCGGTGCTGCCTCAGCTACGCGGACCTCTCGCTCTGAAACCAGATCTCAACTTGGGATCCAGAAAGCCATACCTGGCCGCCATTCTGGTGGCAATGCCCGGGCACAGGTTCCTGTTTCCAAGCAGGCTCGCAGGCTCCGCTTTACTCCTCGGGGTCCAGGACGTAGTCTCCTCCTCGGCTGTCCCGCCCCTCGGCTTCCAAGGGAGGTTGCTGCTCAAGGTGTGGTGAGATCCATTGCGGGGAGCAACGCACGGCGTTCCTGTACAGCCAGGAGGCCGGGCCAGACAGCCAGCGGGTTTCCACTTAAGGCCCACAGGCAGGGAGGCTCCACTTTCTGTTGCCTGCCGCTGAGCCCTGGGAAAGCCCGCCCTCGCCCTCCGAGTGGTCCCAGCGCACTGATGCCTCCGGGGCGTGGTGGTGCTGGTGGGGGTGGGGGCATAGGGTGAGGTTGGTTTGGGGGGGCGGGTGGGGTGGGGCCGGAGGCCAGAGAGACACAGCGGAAGGTGGAGGGGGGAAGGGGTGAGAGGGGTGGGTTTTGGGCGTTGGCTGGCTCTCCGGGCCTCTCCAGGGATCCCACCGGAACTGGAAGCCTCTGGGTTCCCACTGCGTTCTTCAGTAAGGAGCAGAAACCAGCCTGGAAGCGTGGGAGTGGAGTGTGTGGAACTGGAACATCCGTGGTGGGTCTTGAGTTTTGCCAGGCTCCCTCTCCGCTGAAGACACCCTCGGCTGCCTGTGTGGGTGACGCTGTCGCGGACAGACTCTCAGCCACGCAGGTGTGTGGCCACCGTCTAAGACCAGAGCAAAACCACAGAGACAAGATCCATCCCCGGCGTAGATGGCTTGACGATGGATTCCCCGTGGTCCTGCAACACGGGGAGTCTGCGGTGTGGCCGGGTTTTGAGGGAGGGCGAAGAGAGGATGCTGCTCTTCCTCCCTTTCCTGGATGTTTCTGGGTGCCTGCAGGGCTCCGGAAGCAAACCGTCAAGATGGTCAGCTCTCGGGTTGTGGTAGCCGAGACGCGAGCTACTGCCCTTGCAGAGGGCTTCTGAAAGACGTGGAATCTCGAAATCAGGCTTCAGTCCTCCTGAGTGTGGCTCCCCTCTGTGGTCGGTGGTCGGTTTGTCGGTCTGGCGCCCGCTTTGGCCCGCCTGGAGATTTTGTAGGTGTAAACCACGGGCACAGCTCCACGCAACCTCAATCCCCGCTCTTTGACTTCTGGAGGAAAACCGCCCATTCCCTTGAGACGGAACGGGCTAACGAAAGGCTCCCGCCTCCGGCCAGCTTCAGACTCTCAGACCGCCGTCAAGCATTCTGCCCCGAGCCGGGCTCCTTGTTGCACCTGTGGGAGCCCCGAGACCGCTTTCTCCCCTGCCTCCTCCCTCCCCTGAATCCCTTGTTCCCTCCCTGCCCCCTTTGTCCCTGTGTTCCTCTCTTCTGTTCTTCCTCCATTCTCACTCACATCCCTTCTCTCTTTCTGTCGTCAGTTCCTCCTTCCTCCCCTCCTCTCCATTCCTCCATTGCTCCCTCTCCCTGCCTTCCAAAGTCTCTCCGCCCCATCTTTCCCCAGGTCTCCCGCTTCTCTCCACCTTTGTCTGCCTTCCCTCGCGCCTGGAAGGGTCAGCATCCCGGGTGTGAACGGGGTCTGGGGTCTGTGTACAGCCCCCAGGCGCTCCCCTGTGACAGCTCCTGTTAGGCCGCAGAGGCACGGATTGGCGAGCGACGGTGGAGCAGAGGCACAGAGGCGGAGAGCCCCGGCAGGGAGAGAATGCCTGGACGCTACCCGGGCCCGGCAGCCAAGGGGACGGGGTCTCCACCCAACCCGGCGATGATACTGCCGGGCGGGAGAGGTGGTCAGGGTGGCGGAAAGGCAAGAGCTCTGCCGGGCTGCGCCCGAGGACAGGTGGCTGCCTGACAAACATGCGCCGCAGATTTCGTGCCGGTACTCCAGCCGGGTTCCCGATCCTTCGATGCCCAGGAGAATGGCATTCCTCCTCAGGCAGCAAAGCCACCGGGCTCCAGTTCTAGGGAGGGGACGTTGTATCGCCTCGACGCTCCATACCTTCCAGGTACCGGTAGGCCAATGCTCATCACGTAATTCACCGCTGCCTTTCAAGTTTTCCAGCAGAGCCTGCCGCTGAGGGTGGTTCCAGCTCGCGGGTTTTCCTTATTTCGCAGCCAGCCCCGCTTCTAGGATAGGTGCCAGCCGCAGAAACCTGGCACGCCAGGAGCTCATCCAGCAGCAGGCCGGAGGGGAGCGGAGACGAGCCTGGGCCCCGGGGCGTAAAAGCGGAGGGGGCCCGACGCGAGCCGCCCCGCGTGAGCCCTCCTGGGGTGTGTGGGTTGGGGAGGTGAGCCGTTCCCGCCTGGGTGCCTCTTCCCCGCACCTGGGCCCCTGGCCCTGCTCACCACGACTGCCCTGGGGGGCCAGTTACCTGGGTTCCTGTGGCTCAAAGCAGCCGGCCCCGGACGACTGCTAGGTAACTGCAGGCCCACATGCCACGGGTTCCTCACACCTCAAGTATTTCACTGGGTTATGAGCCATCGGCATGCCTGGGAGGGCGGGGAGAGGCCTCCTTTGGGAGGAGCCAGGCGGCGCAGGCACCCCACCCGCCGGGTCCACCCACCAAGCGAGCAGGGCTACACCCGGGTCGCTGCTAGGATGCCTGCATGCCGGGCGCCTGCCATGGCCCGTGGGTACCTGGCCCCTGCCCCGGAAACCAGAGATCGAATCTCAGGTCCGGAGGCCTGTCTCTCTGGGCTGTCCTTCCTGCATGCATGCCTGGAAAGCCATCCCCAAACCAACCCTCAACCTTCTCCCACTCTCCCCTCTTCCCCTGCATCTCTGGCCTCCAGCCCAACCTCCTCTCCTCCCCACCCCCCCCAAACCCACCTCATCCAATGCCCCCACCTCCACCAGCACCACCTCATGCCCAGGCATCAGTGGGTCAGCCCCCGGAGGGCGAGGGCGGGCTGTCCCAGAGGTCAGCTGCAGGCAAGTGGAGCCTCCCCTGAATGTGGCTCCTCGTAAGAGCCCTCTGCTGCTCATGCTCGGCCTCCTCTCTGGACCGGGAATGCCGTAAGTGGTAAGCTCCCCCAAGGGGATGGTTCTTTTCCCTCCGACACCGGGTTAACCAGCAACTCCCCAGTCGGAGCACTCCAGGGACGGTGGAGGAGACTCATGTGGACCCCGAGGCAAAGCCGGTGGCCCCGCAGCCCGCTTGAGCATAACCCATAATCCGCACGCCACCAGAGAACGGCTGGCCCAGCAAGGGCGCCCGGAGCCCAGGGTCCAGATCTGGTTTCAGAACGAGGTCACGCCAGCGAGGCAGCAGCAGCGGGAATCTCCGCCTGGTCAGGAGACGCGCCCCGAAGAAGGCACGTAAAGCGAACTCCGCCACCCTATCCCAGTCGCCCGCTGCCGCGGCGCCTTCGTGCGATCGCTGTCCAGGCATCGCCACCAGGAAGGAATGGCCAGAGAGAAG
>JAKGGE010002861.1:0-107497 GCA_023748175.1 Hoolock leuconedys | reverse complement strand
ATCTGCGGGAGGCTGAGGCAGGAGAATGACGTGAACCCGGGAGGCGGAGCTTGCAGTGAGCCGAGATTGCGCCACTGCACTCCGCCTGGGCGACAGAGCGAGACTCCGTCTCCAAAAAAAAAAAAATTCTCTGAGTGTTGTAAAAAGAGCTCATCTAGTTTATCTAAGATGGCAAACAGTATGGAGAACCCAGGAAGGCAATGCCTTCAATTACAGTGTTGTAGCTGTTGCTCTGGCAGTATTGTGGAGGACTGCATGTGGAAGTTGCAAGTAGGGCTAGTCTGGAGAAAGAATAATTAGAAATCAAATACCATGGTGAGCACAAAGGGCTGAGAAGAGAGAGAATGTGAGATATTAGAAGAAGAATTGCGGTAGTTGGTGATTGATTGGGTCTGTGGTAAGAGTCTAGGCTTTGGATCACCCTGCCAGTCACCAAATCTGAGAGAATTGTTTTTGACTTACTTTATCAAGATAGCAGCCATTTTCCTTCCTTCTTCAGCTTCCTGTTCGATTGTTTTGCTAACATTTGTATATTTTCCAAATTATCCATATTGACAATACATTATTCTTTTATTTGCAAAGTGGAGTAGGTGGTAAAAATGAAATCACAGCATATAGGCAACTCACTAAAAATTATTGAGTTAATCAGAAAAAGCATGTTGGTAATTAATATACATGTGAAAAAATGTCCCACCTTAATCATAACTGTTTAAAAATGTCAATTGAAACAATAAGAATGTCAGATTAACAAAAATTTTAGTTGTAAAACATTCAATTTTAGCAAAGATAAAGGTAAGAACCATGCTAATGCACTACCTGTGAGACTATAATAGGTCCAAATTTCTGAAGAGCCATTGCAAATATCTGGCAAATTAAAATGCTCACTTCCTTTCATCCAGCAACGGCACCACTAATAATTTACACTAAGAATCAATCTAGATGAATATATATGAAGATGCTTATTACAGTATTATTTATAATAGCAAAAAAGTCCATTAATATAAGCTCATTAGCTACACTATAAAATGACCGTTCCATGGAATATTATGCAGATGTTATAAAGAATATGTTAATATAAATGTGGTTAATAAATATTGCATTATAAAAAGAAGAGCAGAAATTGAGTTTGTAGAGAATAATTTCATCACCACATAATGAGAGTATATATACACTGAAAATTTCTGAAAGGATCCATCCAAAACTGCTAACATTATTTACCACTGGGGCTTGAAAAATCACAGAGATTTGCTCTTGTCATTTATTTTTTTCCCCAGGAACAACAGTAATTTGGCCATAAAATTAATGAAAAGAAAAGGGCATTAACAAGATAACTGAGGGACAGTGTTTAGTTTTTACATGTTTGTGGAAGGAGGAGATGTTAAAACTTTATATAATTCTGTTGAAATAAAATAAAAATAAAATCCTTATAGTCACAACTCTAAGAAAGGAAAAGTACTTACAGATAGGAAAATAGAGGCTAATCTCACATCCTGTAAGTGTCAAACCAAGGACTAGGATTCAGCTCTCCTGACCCTTGCCCCAGTGCTCTTTCTATGATCCTAAGCAATAGTATATCTATGCCTAGAAAATCAAGCCAACTGAGGTGGAAAAGATCTCAGCCATTATTTCTGTCTTCTCTGAATATACAGGATTGATTCTGAGTTCATAAATAAATAAGAAATGTTGAAGGGTTGTCCATGGGACACTAAAGTTCCACTGTATTCTCAACCAGAATTTCTTAATTCAGTACCATTGCTCTAAAAGGATGCTTTCTCAAGCACTGAAAAATATGGTTCCATTTATGCCCCTAATTTAAGGGAAGAGACATTTTGAATTGGAGGCAAATAATCTATGTTGTAACACTTCAAAGCTAGGTCAGGAAGCTTATGCTAAATGCCTTATGTGTACTTGTGATTTTTGTATTCTGACCCTGAATGTATTTCACAGATAAGCTGACCTGTCTCCAATAATTTTCCTCCTAAGTACGGTATAAATGAAATATTAGCACATATTATTTCGGCACCCCACCAACTGATCAGTTTGTTGCTATAAAGTGCAAATGCCCAATCATATAAAATTCCAAGCATTGCTCTGCTGAAAATAAGAAGGCATCACTAGAATGTGAGTGAAAAGAATATTATGTGCTTCCATTTTCTGTATGTTAGATTGCTTCACATTGAAAAAATAAGTTCACTCTGGGAGGCCGAGGCGGGCGGATCACAAGGTCAAGAGATCGAGACTATCCTGGCCAACATGGTGAAACCCTGTCTCTACTAAAAATACAAAAATTAGCTGGGCGTGGTGACATACGACTGTAGTCCCAGCTACTCGGGAGGCTGAGGCAGGAGAATCGCTTGAACCCAGGAGTCAGAGGTTGCAGCGAGCCAAGATCATAAATAGGCTGCACTCCAGCCTGGCGACAGAGAGAGCCTCCATCTCAAAAAAATTAAAAAATTAAATAAATAAAAAATAAAAAATAAGTTAAATAACATACTAACCAAAAACTTGTAAATTACTTTATCCATCTACTTCTAGGAAATTACAAAGAACAAATTTCATTATTTTAGCATAACAGGGATGGATTTTCTTTTGTAATTTTCAATATATTAACACTAGATTTTTTTCCTAGTGTTCTTTAGGATACTTCCTGCAATGCTTCATTCAAGTTATCAGTGATTTTTACTATGTATTGTAAATGATACATAGGCACCATATATAAATATTTGCTGAATTCAAGATTACCAAGTTAAGAAACTGGGGTAAATAAAATGGAAACAGGACATCCGTGAATATTTAAGGATATAATCTCACAATTGCATGTTTCTGCTGGCTTTTCATAATATAATAAACCTTGTTTTTTCTTCTAATTTAAAAATGCTATCAATAATAAAAAAATAAAAAAAAAAAAAAAAAAAAAAAAAAAAAAAAAAAAAAAAAAAAAAAAAAAAAAAAAAAAAAAAAAAAAAAAAAAAATTAAAAATTAAATAAATAAAAATAAAAAAATAAGTTCACTCTGGGAGGCCGAGGCTATGGATCACAAGGTCAAGAGATCGAGACTATCCTGGCCAACATGGTGAAACCCTGTCTCTACTAAAAAATACAGAATTTGTGTAATCTAGAGAGGGAGAGGAATTGATAATGCAGAGAGCACTTGGAAAGTAACACTATGGAAAAGAGGCCATAGTATGGACCAGAGGTAATTACCTGATCACTAAAAAAAAGAGAGAAGAGAAAGAAAAGACATAGGAAAACAGGGAGTCAGAGGTTGCAGCGAGCCAAGATCATAAATAGGCTGCACTCCAGCCTGGGCGACAGAGCGAGAGCCTCCATCTCAAAAAAAAAAAAAAAAAAAAAAAAAAAAAAAAAAATTAAAAATTAAATAAATAAAAAAATAAGTTCACTCTGGGAGGCCGAGGCTATGGATCACAAGGTCAAGAGATCGAGACTATCCTGGCCAACATGGTGAAACCCTGTCTCTACTAAAAAATACAGAATTTGTGTAATCTAGAGAGGGAGAGGAATTGATAATGCAGAGAGCACTTGGAAAGTAACACTATGGAAAAGAGGCCATAGTATGGACCAGAGGTAATTACCTGATCACTAAAAAAGAGAGAAGAGAAAGAAAAGACATAGGAAAACAGGGAGTCAGAGGTTGCAGCGAGCCAAGATCATAAATAGGCTGCACTCCAGCCTGGCGACAGAGAGAGCCTCCATCTCAAAAAAATTAAAAAATTAAATAAATAAAAAATAAAAAATAAGTTAAATAACATACTAACCAAAAACTTGTAAATTACTTTATCCATCTACTTCTAGGAAATTACAAAGAACAAATTTCATTATTTTAGCATAACAGGGATGGATTTTCTTTTGTAATTTTCAATATATTAACACTAGATTTTTTTCCTAGTGTTCTTTAGGATTCCTTTTGCTCTCAGTATTGACTACTGTCATTGTAGAAGTTCTGATAATATGATGATTATATGAAGACTCTGAGTTCAAATGCATCATCCTAAGGCAATGAAAACATATTTTCTAGGGATTTCAAGTGAGCAAAAATTGTCAAGAAATAAAATCCGTCAGGAATAATGTCTGCTTTGCCTATGAATCGTAGACACACTTAAGATAACATTTTAGTTAGAGCTATAAATGATCTTTGCTTTAAAATTTAAAAATGTGTTTTCTTTAAACTTTGGGTTCATTTTCTTAGGCATTTATTCAAATAATACATATGTGTGAATGTATGTGATTTTTAGACTATAAAATACTTTGAAACTGTTAAATAAATCTTTGCTAATAATACATTTTGTTATGGAAGAATTTTAGGATTCCTTTTGCTCTCAGTATTGACTACTGTCATTGTAGAAGTTCTGATAATATGATGATTATATGAAGACTCTGAGTTCAAATGCATCATCCTAAGGCAATGAAAACATATTTTCTAGGGATTTCAAGTGAGCAAAAATTGTCAAGAAATAAAATCCGTCAGGAATAATGTCTGCTTTGCCTATGAATCGTAGACACACTTAAGATAACATTTTAGTTAGAGCTATAAATGATCTTTGCTTTAAAATTTAAAAATGTGTTTTCTTTAAACTTTGGGTTCATTTTCTTAGGCATTTATTCAAATAATACATATGTGTGAATGTATGTGATTTTTAGACTATAAAATACTTTGAAACTGTTAAATAAATCTTTGCTAATAATACATTTTGTTATGGAAGAATTTTAGGATTCCTTTTGCTCTCAGTATTGACTACTGTCATTGTAGAAGTTCTGATAATATGATGATTATATGAAGACTCTGAGTTCAAATGCATCATCCTAAGGCAATGAAAACATATTTTCTAGGGATTTCAAGTGAGCAAAAATTGTCAAGAAATAAAATCCGTCAGGAATAATGTCTGCTTTGCCTATGAATCGTAGACACACTTAAGATAACATTTTAGTTAGAGCTATAAATGATCTTTGCTTTAAAATTTAAAAATGCTATCAATAATAAAATGCTAATTATACATAATCAATATTTTATACATATATTAATTCTTAAAATATTCTAATTTCAGTTTAGTAAATTGATGTGTAAATATACTTTGTAAGACAGACAATTTTATAAGAAGATTAACTTGAAGTTGTAAGTGGACTAGTGAATTAAAATTTCCATTTCCTATGCTGCAGAGCACTTTTAATGCAATTTGGAGGGAGAACATTGGTGTTCAGCATTTATAATTTATCATTTGACATTTGGACTAAAAACTCCAAGTGTATAGAATAACTTCATATATTTCTTAAATTTCCAATACTGCACATGCTACCATAATGCAGGGTTTTACAAAAAGATTAGTGTAATTCAATGGTTAATCATATTTCAAAAAAGAGCTCTATTGTGGACCTTATATTCCCCTCGTAGTTGCTTCAGGAAGGGATCTCATTTGTCACTCCTTCTCGGCACTGGGTTCTATTCAGTTCTTAACTGAAAATGGGAAAAAATGCTACCCTATACTGAAGCATTTCAACACAATTGGAAACGTTATGCATAATTTTCAATAGATGAGGGTATACATTTACAAAGTATTCACAAAAAGGTATTTTTGTCCAAAATTTGAATTTGTTGAAAGAAAGTACATCTCTGATCTACTTTTTTAGAATCTTCTGGGTTTCAAGGTCTTTAACAGAGGTGTGTGTGTGTGTGTGTGTGTGTGTGCATGTGTGTGTGTGTGTGTGTGTGTGTGTGTGTGTGTGTGTGTGTGTGTGTGTGTGTGCATGTGTGTGTCTGTGTGTGTATGGAAATGTACTGTGTTCATAAAAATGCCACTGTTGGTGTTTCCAAAATGAAGCTACTAAAAAATACAGAATTTGTGTAATCTAGAGAGGGAGAGGAATTGATAATGCAGAGAGCACTTGGAAAGTAACACTATGGAAAAGAGGCCATAGTATGGACCAGAGGTAATTACCTGATCACTAAAAAAGAGAGAAGAGAAAGAAAAAGACATAGGAAAACAGGGTCAGAGAGGCAGAAAGTGAAAACCAAACAAAACAAGCCTACAACACTACTTCTTTAGTTCTGAAGCACTGTAAAGCATATTTCTGCTGGCTTTCATAATATAATAAACCTTGTTTTTTCTTCTAATTTAAAAAATGCTATCAATAATAAAAGTACTAATTATACATAATCAATATTTTTATACATATATTAATTCTTAAAAATATTCTAATTTCAGTTTAGTAAATTGATGTGTAAATATACTTTGTAAGACAGACAATTTTTTTCTATTTGTAGGTATTTTATTTTTATGATATTGTAAATAATATATTTTTATTTATTTTTGAGACAGAGTCTTGCTCTGTTGCCAAGCTGGAGTGTGGTGGCACAATGTCAGCTCAATGCAACCTCCGCCTCCTGGGTTCAAGCGATTCTCCTGCCTCAGCCTCCCAAGTAGCTGGGACTATAGGCGCGTGCCACCACACCCAGCTAATTTTTTGTAGTTTTAGTAGAGACAGGGTTTCACCATGTTGGCCAGGATGGTCTCGATCTCTTGACCTCATGATCTGCCCACCTCGGCCTCCCAAAGTGCTGGGATTACAGGCATTTGTATTTTTCAGAGTACCAGTAGGAAATAGATGGAACATGCAATTTAAATTATTTGAGAATAATAAAAGGACTTTACCCAAGTATGGCCTAGGGTGGGAAAATCACAGGGATGGATAATACAGTATCCTGAAGGGGTGACATTGGGGTTATAGTTACAACCTCTGGGTCTAAAAGGGCAAAGGAAGGAGCAACTGCAGAAAGCCTGCACCAGAGGATCACTTGAGGCCAGGAGTTCAAGACCAGCCTGGGCAACAGAGCAAGACTCAAACTCTACAGAAAATTTAAAAAAATTAGCTGGACATGGGGCACCCACCTGTAGTCCCAGCTACTCTGGAGGATTGCTTGAACCCGGAGTTCAAGGTTGCAGCGAGCAGATTACAGCTGCACTCTCCAGCCTGGGTGACAGTGAGACCCTGTCTCAAAAAAAACCAAACAAAAACAAGCCTACAACACTACTTCTTTAGTTCTGAAGCACTGTAAAGCATATTTTAGATTAATAATTTCCAAATCAAGAAAATGAAAGCCTAAATTAATTATAAGACCCCAAACAGAAAAAATCTTGTAAAACAATCAAGACCATAACATTCACATACCTTCTATTTGGTCAATGCAGAGACACAGATCTTTGTTCCGAAGTTTGAATTTAAATGCAAAGCTTCAGAGCCTGAAAATGTCTAAAATTATATCCATGACTGACAACTGGCCTAGGCTCAATGTCTTTGGAATGTGCTCTACTAAATTTGCTACCATTTGAATGTGTTGCCTCCAAAATTCAGGTGTTGCCAATGTGATGATATTAAAAGGCAGGACCTTTAGGAGGTGATTAGGCCATGAGGGCTCCTTCCTCCTTAATGGGATTAAGGCCCTGATGAATGAGGCTTCGCACATCGGACTAGCTTGCTCTGCTGCCCTTCTGCCTGCTACCATGTGAGGATGCAACAAGAAGGCCCTCAGAGCCTGGAAGGTGGCATTTTCATCTTGGACTTCCCAGTCTCCAGAACTGTCAGAAAATAAATGTCTGTTCTTTATAAATTACCGAGTCTCTGGTATTCTGTTATAGCAGCATAAAACAGACTAAGAGAAAATTCCTTGACGATTTTTCAACAAGAGACAGTGTCACTAGTTCTGGTGAGTAGTCCCTAACATGTTCTCAAATTCTCCTTTATGCAAACATAACATTTTTTAAACTTAGTAGTTCCTTTTCCTAAAAATAACCAAATACAGGTTAAGGACCGATTAGTATTAAATATAAGTACAACTTTGGTGCTAAAAGTTAAGAGCTTTTGTTTTCCATAAAATCAAATCCAAAGAATTCAGATAAAGCAATTTTTTCAAAGGTGTATCATCAGTTAGAGGTAAAGCCAGAGGCGAGAAATTATATTCCATTCCAAATACAATGTGCTTTCAATTATTCCACATTAATAGTAGTTTACAAAGCAGATTTAGAGAATTCCTCAAATCAAAAATGACATTTATGAAATGTCATTCTTATATAAAATACCTACTTCAGCCATCTCCTCTTCTTCTTCTTCCTCTGAAGTCACTTCTTCTGTTGTCCCATCTGAAATAGAGAAAGAATCTGCCAGGGCTACATAGGCTGAATACAGGGTGAGTCCATTAGAAGACCGGTGCCATAGCTTTAGGGACAAACTCTCAACCATCTGTCACTGCAGTGCCACTACCAGAGAGCTTATTAAAATTAAATGTTTATTTTTAAATCCAACTTTGATTTGACAAACAACAGTTATCAGCTTTTGAAAATGGAACAAAGAATAAAAGAATTAGGAATAAAGAAAAGCAATCAGTCAAATACAAAGCAAAACCGAAAAAATGTTAAAACATAATCTAATTTAAAATCAGAAAACATTTTACTTACATGGCTATGTGTATAAGATCAATGGCTTATTTTGTTTAAAATAAATATTATTTGAAGTGTTTATAAGATCAGAAAACAAATGAAAAGATTCATGGTTATACATCAATAATTGCTTATAGTGTAAATGAAACAATTTGTTAATTTCTAGAAATTTATTGCATATTTGATTCTACTTTCTAGGCAATATTCCCACGTTTTAAGTTTGTCTTCATTTTAATAAAACTGTATCCAGAAAAATAATAAAACTATAATTTGAATATACAAAAATTTCAAATAATGACTCCATATATGCTCAGTAAGTTTAATGTCTTGACTTTAGTCATACCAAAGACTTCTTATATTAATATAATTTTTTTTTGTATTTTTAGTAGAGACAGGGTTTCACCATGTAGGCCAGGATGGTCTCGATCTCTTGACCTTGTGATCCGCCCGCCTTGGCCTCCCAAAGTGCTGGGATTACAGGCATTTGTATTTTTCAGAGTACCAGTAGGAAATAGATGGAACACGCAATTTAAATTATTTGAGAATAATAAAAGGACTTTTACCCAAGTATGGCCTAGGGTGGGAAAATCACAGGGATGGATAATACAGTATCCTGAAGGGTGACGTTGGGGTTATAGTTACAACCTCTGGGTCTAAAAGGGCAAAGGAAGGAGCAACTGCAGAAAGCCTGCACCAGAGGATCACTTGAGGCCAGGAGTTCAAGACCAGCCTGGGCAACAGAGCAAGACTCAAACTCTACAGAAAATTAAAAAATTAAATAAATAAAATAAAAATAAGTTAAAATAACATACTAACCAAAAACTTGTAGAATTACTTTATCCATCTAGCTAAAGTACAAAGAACAAATTTCATTATTTTAGCATAACAGGGATGGATTTTCTTTTGTAATTTTCAATATATTAACACTAGATTTTTTTCCTAGTGTTCTTTAGGATACTTCCTGCAATGCTTCATTCAAGTTATCAGTGATTTTTACTATGTATTGTAAATGATACATAGGCACCATATATAAATATTTGCTGAATTCAAGATTAGCAAGTTAAGAAACTGGGGTAAATAAAATGGAAACAGGACATCCGTGAATATTTAAGGATATAATCTCACAATTGCATATTTCTGCTGGCTTTTCATAATATAATAAACCTTGTTTTTTCTTCTAATTTAAAAAATGCTATCAATAATAAAAATGCTAATTATACATAATCAATATTTTTATACATATATTAATTCTTAAAAATATTCTAATTTCAGTTTAGTAAATTGATGTGTAAATATACTTTGTAAGACAGACAATTTTTTTCTATTTGTAGGTATTTTATTTTTATGATATTGTAAATAATATATTTTTATTTATTTTTGAGACAGAGTCTTGCTCTGTTGCCAAGCTGGAGTGTGGTGGCACGATCTCAGCTCACTGCCACCTCCGCCTCCTGGGTTCAAGCGATTCTCCTGCCTCAGCCTCCCAAGTAGCTGGGACTATAGGCGCGTGCCACCACACCCAGCTAATTTTTGTATTTTTAGTAGAGACGGGGTTTCACCATGTAGGCCAGGATGGTCTCGATCTCTTAACCTCATGATCTGCCCACCTCGGCCTCCCAAAGTGCTGGGATTACAGTCCCACCACCACACCCAGCTAATTTTTTGTATTTTTAGTAGAGATGAGATTTCACCATCTTGGCCAGGCTGGTCTTGGAACCCCTGACCTCATGATCCATCCCCTCGGCCTCCCAAAGTGCTGGGATTACAGGCGCCCACCACCACACCCAGCTAATTTTTTGTATTTTTAGTAGAGATGAGATTTCACCATCTTGGCCAGGCTGGTCTTGGAACCCCTGACCTCATGATCTGCCCACCTCGGCCTCCCAAAGTGCTGGGATTACAGGCGCCCACCACCACACCCAGCTAATTTTTTGTATTTTTAGTAGAGATGAGATTTCACCATCTTGGCCAGGCTGGTCTTGGAACCCCTGACCTCATGATCTGCCCACCTCGGCCTCCCAAAGTGCTGGGATTACAGGCGCCCACCACCACACCCAGCTAATTTTTTGTATTTTTAGTAGAGATGAGATTTCACCATCTTGGCCAGGCTGGTCTTGGATCTCTTGACCTTGTGATCCGCCCGCCTTGGCCTCCCAAAGTGCTGGGATTACAGGCATTTGTATTTTTCAGAGTACCAGTAGGAAATAGATGGAACACGCAATTTAAATTATTTGAGAATAATAAAAGGACTTTTACCCAAGTATGGCCTAGGGTGGGAAAATCACAGGGATGGATAATACAGTATCCTGAAGGGTGACATTGGGGTTATAGTTACAACCTCTGGGTCTAAAAGGGCAAAGGAAGGAGCAACTGCAGAAAGCCTGCACCAGAGGATCACTTGAGGCCAGGAGTTCAAGACCAGCCTGGGCAACAGAGCAAGACTCAAACTCTACAGAAAATTTAAAAAATTAGCTGGACATGGGGCACCCACCTGTAGTCCCAGCTACTCTGGAGGATTGCTTGAACCTGGGAGTTCAAGGTTGCAGCGAGCAGATTACAGCTGCACCTCCAGCCTGGGTGACAGTGAGACCCTGTCTCAAAAAAACCAAACAAAAACAAGCCTACAACACTACTTCTTTAGTTCTGAAGCACTGTAAAGCATATTTTAGATTAATAATTTCCAAATCAAGAAAATGAAAGCCTAAATTAATTATAAGACCCCAAACAGAAAAATCTTGGAAAACAATCAAGACCATAACATTCACATACCTTCTATTTGGTCAATGCAGAGACACAGATCTTTGTTCCGAAGTTTGAATTTAAATGCAAAGCTTCAGAGCCTGAAAATGTCTAAAATTATATCCATGACTGACAACTGGCCTAGGCTCAATGTCTTTGGAATGTGCTCTACTAAATTTGCTACCATTTGAATGTGTTGCCTCCAAAATTCAGGTGTTGCCAATGTGATGATATTAAAAGGCAGGACCTTTAGGAGGTGATTAGGCCATGAGGGCTCCTTCCTCCTTAATGGGATTAAGGCCCTGATGAATGAGGCTTCGCACATCGGACTAGCTTGCTCTGCTGCCCTTCTGCCTGCTACCATGTGAGGATGCAACAAGAAGGCCCTCAGACACCAAACGGTGGCATTTTCATCTTGGACTTCCCAGTCTCCAGAACTGTCAGAAAATAAATGTCTGTTCTTTATAAATTACCGAGTCTCTGGTATTCTGTTATAGCAGCATAAAACAGACTAAGAGAAAATTCCTTGACGATTTTTCAACAAGAGACAGTGTCACTAGTTCTGGTGAGTAGTCCCTAACATGTTCTCAAATTCTCCTTTTATGCAAACATAACATTTTTTAAACTTAGTAGTTCCTTTTCCTAAAAATAACCAAATACAGGTTAAGGACCGATTAGTATTAAATATAAGTACAACTTTGGTGCTAAAAGTTAAGAGCTTTTGTTTTCCATAAAATCAAATCCAAAGAATTCAGATAAAGCAATTTTTTCAAAGGTGTATCATCAGTTAGAGGTAAAGCCAGAGGCGAGAAATTATATTCCATTCCAAATACAATGTGCTTTCAATTATTCCACATTAATAGTAGTTTACAAAGCAGATTTAGAGAATTCTTCAAATCAAAAATGACATTTATGAAATGTCATTCTTATATAAAATACCTACTTCAGCCATCTCCTCTTCTTCTTCTTCCTCTGAAGTCACTTCTTCTGTTGTCCCATCTGAAATAGAGAAAGAATCTGCCAGGGCTACATAGGCTGAATACAGGGTGAGTCCATTAGAAGACCGGTGCCATAGCTTTAGGGACAAACTCTCAACCATCTGTCACTGCAGTGCCACTACCAGAGAGCTTATTAAAATTAAATGTTTATTTTTAAATCCAACTTTGATTTGACAAACAACAGTTATCAGCTTTTGAAAATGGAACAAAGAATAAAAGAATTAGGAATAAAGAAAAGCAATCAGTCAAATACAAAGCAAAACCGAAAATGTCTTACTGCTCAGATGGGACTCTTCCCTAGGCACCCTAATTAGAAGGCGTGCTGAGCGGGGTGGGGAAGCACAACTTCAGAGTGTAAGGGTATGGACCATTGGGTTTTTCATCTGGCAATGGTTCAGGAATCTCAGAGTCTCCAGAGCATCGCTCTTGGATTCCCACTCCAGCAGTCCAGAGGAGCTGCGCTCACTTTTGCCTGAGAATACTTTCACAGAAGATGGCCACTTCACTCCCAGCTTCATCGCAGATCTCAAAGAAGTTCTCCTCGGTCACCTCCAGCGGGGCGTTGAAGAAGTGCAGCACGTTGCTGGGGTGCTGGATGCGGTTCTTGGCTGCCTGCTCTGGGGTGGAGAACCGATTGTTCCGGGATTCACTAAGTCTTTGTAACTGCAAGACCCGTCTTCCAACTCGTATGACTGACCGGGCATGATGGCTGGCTGCTTGGAGACACAGACATTCAGCTTCTGCCCAAACATGAAGTTGTTGTTGAGGTGGGTAATGGCCCGGTCCATAGCGTAGCCATCAGCCATCTCCACCATCACTCCCGACCGCCTGGGCTGCTCCTCCGGCTGCTGCCTCTGCTCCAGCCGCCGACGCCGCTTCTCCCGGGAAATTTTTCTTAGTTTGGTAAAGTTTAAAAGGGTCGTACTTTATCCTGTAGACAATTGAGAGTAGTTTCTGTATTTAAGAAGGATAAACTGTTCTGTGTGCAGGGCGGATTAGAAATAGAAGACATTGGAAGCAGAGAGAAGTTAAGGAAGAATGTTGACATTATCTTCAAGTGTTAAGAACCTGAACGAAACTCATTGCAAAATCATTGCCAGGGAATACAGTGCAGGGCCACTGACTGACTCTAGTAGTGGATGAGGACAACTCCCAGAGAGAAATCTGACAATCCATGTTTAGCAGAGGGAAGGAAGCCAGAAATAGTTATTAATAAGTGCAAGACTTCAGTTTTGTTGGTTTTTTTTTACTCCCAGCAAGCTAAATTTGACAATAATGTAGCTCAGTTTCTCCCAATCTCATTTTGTTTATCTCTATAATCTTGCCCCAGAAAAGCCATTTATACCCCAGCTCAGAAAATTCTGTATTAATTTGTCTTCATAAGATTGTAAAAATTTCAAAACTGTCTGTTCATGATAATTAGAGAAATACAAATCAAGACCACAATGAGATACCATCTTACACCAACCAGAATGGCTATTACTAAAAAGTCAAAAAATAACAGATGCTGGCGAAGTTGTGAAGAAAAAGGGATGCTTATACCCTGTTGGTGGGAGTGTAAATTAGTTCATCCATTGTGGAAGACAGTGTGGCAATTCCTCCACAGCCTAAAGACAGAAATAGCATTTGACCCTGCAATCCCATTACTGGGTATATACTTAAAGGAATATAAATCATTCTATTATAAAGACACATGCATGCATATGTATTATTTCTGTCATTGGTTGTGTCCTTGCCCCTTTTTCCTCAGTCATACTCAATGGTATTTATCAATTTCATAAGTAATAAGATTGGTATTATTCTTTCTTATATATTTAGTAAAATTTACTGGTAGAAGCCTCTAGGTCTGGAGATATTGCAGAAGTAATATAAAAAAGTATTTTCTTATTACCATTGGATTATTAAAATTGTAATTTAAAAATGTATTTTCTAATATGTCTTATGTCAGTGTTGGTATGTTACATTCAAATTTTGAAAGGAACCACTTTTGGCCTTATTAAACCTATTACATGTTGTTTATGTTTATTAATTAATTAATATATTTATTTATTTTTGAGATAGAGTCTTGCTCTGTTGCCAAGCTGGAGTGTGGTGGCACAATGTCAGCTCAATGCAACCTCCGCCTCCTGGGTTCAAGAGATTCTCCTGCCTCAGCCTCCCGAGTAGTTGGGACTACAAGCAGATGCCACCTTTTTTTTTTTTTTTTGAGATGGAGTCTTGCTCTGTCACCCAGGCTGGAGTGTAGGCATGCTGATCTCAGTCACTGCAACCTCCTACTCCCAGGTTCAAGCACCTCCCCGCCCCTGAGCTGTATTTTACAGGCCCACCACCACACCCAGCTAATTTTTTGTATTTTTAGTAGAGATGAGATTTCACCATCTTGGCCAGGCTGGTCTTGGAACCCCTGACCTCATGATCCGCCCACCTTGGCCTCCCAAAGTGCTGGGATTACAGGCATTTGTATTTTTCAGAGTACCAGTAGGAAATAGATGGAACACGCAATTTAAATTATTTGAGAATAATAAAAGGACTTTTACCCAAGTATGGCCTAGGGTGGGAAAATCACAGGGATGGATAATACAGTATCCTGAAGGGTGACGTTGGGGTTATAGTTACAACCTCTGGGTCTAAAAGGGCAAAGGAAGGAGCAACTGCAGAAAGCCTGCACCAGAGGATCACTTGAGGCCAGGAGTTCAAGACCAGCCTGGGCAACAGAGCAAGACTCAAACTCTACAGAAAATTTAAAAAATTAGCTGGACATGGGGCACCCACCTGTAGTCCCAGCTACTCTGGAGGATTGCTTGAACCCGGGAGTTCAAGGTTGCAGTGAGCCGTTACCACGCTACTGCACTCCAGCCTGGGTGACAGTGAGACCCTGTCTCAAAAAAACAAACAAAAACAAGCCTACAACACTACTTCTTTAGTTCTGAAGCACTGTAAAGCATATTTTAGATTAATAATTTCCAAATCAAGAAAATGAAAGCCTAAATTAATTATAAGACCCCAAACAGAAAAAATCTTGGAAAACAATCAAGACCATAACATTCACATACCTTCTATTTGGTCAATGCAGAGACACAGATCTTTGTTCCGAAGTTTGAATTTAAATGCAAAGCTTCAGAGCCTGAAAATGTCTAAAATTATATCCATGACTGACAACTGGCCTAGGCTCAATGTCTTTGGAATGTGCTCTACTAAATTTGCTACCATTTGAATGTGTTGCCTCCAAAATTCAGGTGTTGCCAATGTGATGATATTAAAAGGCAGGACCTTTAGGAGGTGATTAGGCCATGAGGGCTCCTTCCTCCTTAATGGGATTAAGGCCCTGATGAATGAGGCTTCGCACATCGGACTAGCTTGCTCTGCTGCCCTTCTGCCTGCTACCATGTGAGGATGCAACAAGAAGGCCCTCAGACACCAAATGGTGGCATTTTCATCTTGGACTTCCCAGTCTCCAGAACTGTCAGAAAATAAATGTCTGTTCTTTATAAATTACCGAGTCTCTGGTATTCTGTTATAGCAGCATAAAAACAGACTAAGAGAAAATTCCTTGACGATTTTTCAACAAGAGACAGTGTCACTAGTTCTGGTGAGTAGTCCCTAACATGTTCTCAAATTCTCCTTTTATGCAAACATAAGATTTTTTAAACTTAGTAGTTCCTTTTCCTAAAAAAAACCAAATACAGGTTAAGGACTGATTAGTATTAAATATAAGTACAACTTTGGTGCTAAAAGTTAAGAGCTTTTGTTTTCCAGAAAATCAAATCCAAAGAATTCAGATAAAGCAATTTTCTCAAAGGTGTATCATCAGTTAGAGGTAAAGCCAGAGGCGAGAAATTATATTCCATTCCAAATACAATGTGCTTTCAATTATTCCACATTAATAGTAGTTTACAAAGCAGATTTAGAGAATTCTTCAAATCAAAAATGACATTTATGAAATGTCATTCTTATATAAAATACCTACTTCAGCCATCTCCTCTTCTTCTTCTTCCTCTGAAGTCACTTCTTCTGTTGTCCCATCTGAAATAGAGAAAGAATCTGCCAGGGCTACATAGGCTGAATACAGGGTGAGTCCATTAGAAGACCGGTGCCATAGCTTTAGGGACAAACTCTCAACCATCTGTCACTGCAGTGCCACTACCAGAGAGCTTATTAAAATTAAATGTTTATTTTTAAATCCAACTTTGATTTGACAAACAACAGTTATCAGCTTTTGAAAATGGAACAAAGAATAAAAGAATTAGGAATAAAGAAAAGCAATCAGTCAAATACAAAGCAAAACCGAAAAAATGTTAAACATAATCTAATTTAAAATCAGAAAACATTTTACTTACATGGCTATGTGTATAAGATCAATGGCTTATTTTGTTTAAAATAAATATTATTTGAAGTGTTTATAAGATCAGAAAACAAATGAAAAGATTCATGGTTATACATCAATAATTGCTTATAGTGTAAATGAAACAATTTGTTAATTTCTAGAAATTTATTGCATATTTGATTCTACTTTCTAGGCAATATTCCCACGTTTTAAGTTTGTCTTCATTTTAATAAAACTGTATCCAGAAAAATAATAAAACTATACACACACACACACACACACACACACACACACACACACACACACACACACACACACACACACACACACACACACACACACACACACACACACACACACACACACACACACACACACACACACACACACACACACACACACACACACACACACACACACACACACACACACACACACACACACACACACACACACACACACACACACACACACACACACACACACACACACACACACACACACACACACACACACACACACACACACACACACACACACACACACACACACACACACACACACACACACACACACACACACACACACACACACACACACACACACACACACACACACACACACACACACACACACACACACACACACACACACACACACACACACACACACACACACACACACACACACACACACACACACACACACATACACACACACACACACACACACACACACACTCTTACTTTCACAAATATGTGGTAAGGGGAACAGTGTTGCTACATTTATATTACTCTTGACAGATGAAACTGGGCACCTGTTTGCTGTATATCATAGGCTTGGCCAACATCAGGCAGATGCTGCCCAGATGGCCTTTCTTTATCTAGAAACATGGAGCCATGCTGGCCACCTCACTTTCCTCACACCCTCAACCTAATTGTCCCCAGGTCCCAATCAGCAGTTGAATCCATTTCCTTTCCTTCATTTTCCTTTCTGCTATCCAGGCATTTGTTCTCTTGGAAAGCAAGACGAAGCCTTCCTACCTCATGCTTAATCTGCTCCAGTGGCATGAGCCTACACTCATTCCTCAGAGAGAACAGATCCTTCCTAACTCAGAATTTCACACAAGGCACATACCCAGGAGTCCTCACCACTCCTATTCAACATAGTGTTGGAAGTTCTGGACAGGGCAATCAGGCAGGAGAAAGAAAAAGGGTATTCAATTAGGAAAAGAGGAAGTCAAATTGTCCCTGTTTGCAGATGACATGACTGTATATTTAGAAAATCCCATCATCTCAGTCCAAAATCTCCTCAAGTTGATAAGCAACTTCAGCAAAGTCTCAGGATACAAAATCAATGTGCAAAAATCACAAGCATTCTTATACACCAATAACAGACAAACAGAGAGGCAAATCATGAGTGGACTCCATTCACAATTGCTTCAAAGAGAATAAAATACCTAGGAATCCAGCTTACAAGGGATGTGAAGGACTTCTTCAAGGAGAACTACAAACCACTGCTGAACGAAATAAAAGAGGACACAAACAAATGGAAGAACATTCCATGCTCATGGATAGGAAGACTCGATATCATGAAAATGGCCATATTGCCCAAGGTAATTTATAGATTCAATGCCATCCCCATCAAGCTACCAAAGACTTTGGTTGCATCAGTGATTGAAAGAGCATTTTTGAAATGCTCACTTCAAAGCATACCCAGAGAATCTGTTTTTAAAAAGCTCTCTGAGGTGATTCTGACATGCATCCACGTCTGTAACCATCAGCCCAGTTACTATCCTTCATTTTGCAAATGATAAAGCTGAGCCCCCACCCTTCAAAAAGGGTAATTTAAACAAAACAAAAAGTGAGTTAGAGTTGTAAAATCCTAAGATGAATTTCATTTCAAGATGTGGCCTGGTCCTCTTCCAAAACCCCACCAAAATGACACAGTATTTTAATAAAAGGCAAATTTTAGTTTTAAAAACATGTTATTTACTACAAACTACCTCCCTACAAGGCAGAATTTACCAACTGACACAATTTACAATGATGAAGTTTAGAAATGAATTTAATGGGATTTTAGGAAGGGCCTTCATACCCAGTTTGGGCAAAGTTCAAAAGATAAGCTTCCTGGCCTGGGCACAGTATACAAATGCATCTTTAACCATGAAGGCCAGTACTGGTTAAAACCCAGAATATGTAGAAGATCAAGAAACTAGGATCCACAGATCAAGTAAGACCAACAAAGGTCTCAGCAGTATCTAAGCGTCTGTTCTTAGATACTCTGATGGAGTAATTCTTAAGAAAAACAAACCCATGATCACAGAGAGTGTTAGAACTCTTCTGGATTAGTCAGCTGGAGAAAGCCATGTAGATAAATACACCCATGCAGAATTAACTTATATTTCCTTTAAATCTGCATCTCTTTAGACATTCTTTGTTTTCTAAAAACCAAATGGGAAAAGGAAGCAAGCAGCAGCTTCCAAAATGTAATTCACCCTTTCTTCATTTCCCTAAACTGTTATATTCCAAATTAAACTATTCTGGGTATCTAAAGAATATATACTTAGCCTAAAAGTCCCAAAGACTTTGGTTGCATCAGTGATTGAAAGAGCATTTTTGAAATGCTCATTTCAAAGCCTACCCAGAGAATCTGTTTTTAAAAAGCTCTCTGAGGTGATTCTGACATGCATCCACGTCTGTAACCATCAGCCCAGTTACTATCCTTCATTTTGCAAATGATAAAGCTGAGCCCCCACCCTTCAAAAAGGGTAATTTAAACAAAACAAAAAGTGAGTTAGAGTTGTAAAATCCTAAGATGAATTTCATTTCAAGATGTGGCCTGGTCCTCTTTCCAAAACCCCACCAAAATGACAGTATTTTAATAAAAGGCAAATTTTAGTTTTAAAAACATGTTATTTACTACAAAATACCTCCCTACAAGGCAGAATTTACCAACTGACACAATTTACAATGATGAAGTTTAGAAATGAATTTAATGGGATTTTAGGAAGGGCCTTCATACCCAGTTTGGGCAAAGTTCAAAAGATAAGCTTCCTGGCCTGGGCACAGTATACAAATGCATCTTTAACCATGAAGGCCAGTACTGGTTAAAACCCAGAATATGTAGAAGATCAAGAAACTAGGATCCACAGATCAAGTAAGACCAACAAAGGTCTCAGCAGTATCTAAGCGTCTGTTCTTAGATACTCTGATGGAGTAATTCTTAAGAAAAACAAACCCATGATCACAGAGAGTGTTAGAACTCTTCTGGATTAGTCAGCTGGAGAAAGCCATGTAGATAAATACACCCATGCAGAATTAACTTATATTTCCTTTAAATCTGCATCTCTTTAGACATTCTTTGTTTTCTAAAAACCAAATGGGAAAAGGAAGCAAGCAGCAGCTTCCAAAATGTAATTCACCCTTTCTTCATTTCCCTAAACTGTTATATTCCAAATTAAACTATTCTGGGTATCTAAAGGATATATACTTAGCCTAAAAGTCCCAAAGACTTTGGTTGCATCAGTGATTGAAAGAGCATTTTTGAAATGCTCACTTCAAAGCATACCCAGAGAATCTGTTTTTGTTTTTTTTTTTTGAGACAGAGTCTTGCTCTGTTGCCAGGCTGGAGTGCAGTGGCACGATCTCAGCTCACTGCCACCTCCGCCTCCTGGGTTCAAGCGATTCTCCTGCCTCAGCCTCCCAAGTAGCTGGGACTATAGGCGCGTGCCACCATACCCAGCTAATTTTTGTAGTTTTAGTAGAGACAGGGTTTCACCATGTTGGCCAGGCTGGTTTCGAACACCGAAAATCTTAAAGGCCTTTGCCCTTCCCCTGCCTGGGCTCAAAAGCCGCCACGCCCCGCCAAAAAAAAAAAAAAAAAAAAAAAAAAAAAAAAAAAAAAAAAAAAAAAAAAAAAAAAAAAAAAAAAAAAAAAAAAAAAAAAAAAAAAAAAAAAAAAAAAAAAAAAAAAAAAAAAAAAAAAAAAAAAAAAAAAAAAAAAAAAAAAAAAAAAAAAAAAAAAAAAAAAAAAAAAAAAAAAAAAAAAAAAAAAAAAAAAAAAAAAAAAAAAAAAAAAAAAAAAAAAAAAAAAAAAAAAAAAAAAAAAAAAAAAAAAAAAAAAAAAAAAAAAAAAAAAAAAAAAAAAAAAAAAAAAAAAAAAAAAAAAAAACACACAAAACAACTTTTTTTTTTTTTTTTTTTTTTGAGAGAAGTCTCTCTCTTACCTCCCAGGTTTGAGTGCAGTGGCGCAATCTCGGCTCACTGCAACCTCCGCCTCCCGGGTTCAAACGATTCTCCTGCCTCTGCCTCCCAAGTAGCTGGGATTAAGTCGCCTGCCAACACGCCGGACTAATTTTTGTATTTTTTAGTAGAAATGGGGTTTCACCATGTTAGCCAGGCTGGTTTCGAACACCGAAAATCTTAAAGGCCTTTGCCCTTCCCCGCCTGGGCTCAAAAGCCGCCACGCCCCGCCCTGTCGCGGTCCCCGGAGCAGGCCGGCTGACTGAGGGCGACCACGGGTCCCGAGAAGGCTCCCGCCACCGCGGGCTCCCACCTCGGGGCGCGGCGACGGGGCTGAGAGGGGCCAGTAGCCCCCAAGACAGCCCCATGCGAGGAGCCGGAGAGACAGACGCGCCCTCCGCCTCCTCCCACCCAAGCCTCCCAGTCCCGGGGCGGGGCCGGGCCAGTTGCGGGAGAAAGGGGCGGGGAGCCTCTCCGGGGCAGGTTCCCCTTGGTCCCGGGACTCTGGGCGCCCCCTCTCTGCCCTCGTCCTGCCCCGCGAGGCCGCCGCCGGGCGCCTCACCTCATGTTGCAGTGGAGCATGAGCCGCAGCTGAGCCTCCTGATTCGTGTGGAAGATAGACGCCAGCAACTTCAGTTTGGCCTTGAATCTTGACACAGACATCTTCCCCTCATCTCCGGCGGGAAGGGCGTGGAAGGAGAGCCGTCTGGAGCCGCTGTCATGGCCGCGACCACCCCGCGGGGCCGCCTGGCCGAGCTCTTGTGAGCCGCAAGACCCGCCTCTCCCTGCCGCCTCGACCCTCCTGGGAGCCCGGCTGGAAAATGGCAAGGGGCACGAGGCCTTGGCGGGAGACTGTGTGGCGGCCTGGGGGGCTGCTCCCTTTGTAACAGACTCCACCGACCCCCTGTCAAGCCGCAGCTTTAAAGGGCAACAGGGCAACAGCACCACCGTCCCCGCTACCGCCTGGGAAAGGGCTGCCCCTACCCCGCCCCCGACCCCGTCGACCCTACCCCCTCGGCGCACCCTTTTCCGCGGGTGCACAAGTCCAGAGGTGCGCGCGCTCCCGACTGCTCCCTCCTCCCTTCACCCAGCACCTTTCAGCGGACCCATCTGGTCAGCCTCGCCGACTGGAGGCTCAGGGCGGCACAACCACCAACTGTGTGTGTGTGTGTGTGTGTGCCATTTAAACTATAGTTGAAAATGTGTACACTTTAGTTTTGTGTAGCCAACACTGGATAATGGGTAAGGGCACAGGATCCTGGGGCTAGACTGCCTGGGTTCAAGTTCCAACTTAGCCACTTGCTGGCTGTGAAATACTTGCTTTAAGCAAGTATTTAAGCCTCAGTTTCTTTCTTTTTTTTTTTTAACTTAATCCCAAATGTGATAGTAAGTCTCAGTCTGTTGATCTGAAAAACAGAAATTATTTGATGAGAGTCTATGTGAAAACTTTAAAGTTTTTAAAGCCACTGCCTGGCTCAGGAAAGTCCTCAGCTTTAGCCGTTATCAGCTATGATTATTATTGTGTTGGCTACACGTGTATTGAGGCAGCAAAATGCTCAAGGATAACAAGCAAGTATCCAAATTCTCTCATCAGACCCAGCGACAGGCATATGTGTGCATGCCCATGTTTCAGCTCAGAGCCCTTTGTCTAGAACTCAGAGGCCCAGGCACTATCAACTTGACTTTGCAGTGGAGCCATCACTTTTGTTGATCAATGAAGTTGACATAATGCTCTTTTTTTTTTTTTTTTAACACCAACCGTGTGCCTCGAGCTAAGTGTGTCAAGAAGAGCATGCTTCAGTTGGCTGGAGTGAGCAATTCAACTTGTGGAGGAATGAGAAATGTTAGTGCCGAGAATAGAAACATAAAACCCCGGGGTAAGGTAGGAACCTACCTCAGGACCTTGGGCGAGTCACCCACCCGTTGGGGGCTCCCTGTGCCTCAATGGAGTGAAGAATTTTCCCTTCCTCGCCTTGCTGCCTCCTGGGAAAGTCGATAAGAATCAAGTGAAATTAAGACTGTCAGGCTGTCATTGTCATCCCTATCAGGGGAAGGGTCCTCTGGGGCCTGAGGGGGCTCTGAGTGAAGCACAGCTGTGTTTTCTCCAAGGACCCACCGTGTTCCCATCCTCTCCCATTTTGGCCCAGCCTCTGCCTGTGCAAATGTTACTCGATCCTTCCACAGGCCATCAGAATTCCACTTCCGCCCAAGAGGGGAAAGGGCACATTGGAGGCAGCATAGACATTAAACACAGTATTTTCAGAAGGAGCAGACATAACCTTGCAGAAGTGCTTTATTTTCTGTAATTAGACTTTATTTTACTGGAGGCAGCTTTGTGTAAGGCTCAGGCGTCTCTTGGTCCATTTTATCAGAAGGAACCATGGGGGTCATTTCATCCATCCCTTTTCATCTAAGCAGCACTACATTCCAACTGTGAAGGCATAAGCTTTCCCTGTCAAGCAGGATGCTGCCCCAGACCCTTAGCATCAGGAAACCCCAAAGTCAAACCTGAATCCAGCCTGCTGAATGAAATTTCAGTCCCATCCTCCCTCCTCCTAGCAAAAGAAGGTTTGGGGGAGATTTCAAAACAGAAGCACTTCTCTCTCTCCCCGGGGAGAAACCGAAGAGGAGCAGCAGGTACTGCTCTTCAGCCAGCACACCCATCTCAGGTGACAGGTCCCCTCCTCAGTGTGGGGTGACGTGGTGGGGGTAGGTTACGGGAGTAGCAGAGTTGGGGGAAACCCCTGGTGCCCTCCTGCTGAGCATCTGACCTTGAGCCCTTTACCTCAGGTCCCCCTTTCCATCTGAAGAACAGTGAGGGGTCAGCAGACCTGACTAGAGGGTCTCAGGCATGGGTGTCCTCTCCCCCAGCCCACACATGAACACACGCACACACCCTTCCCAACACCCAGGTATGCAGATGCACACTCCCCCACAGGACAAGCAGCCTGGAAATCCCTGAATCAGCTTTTCTGCCGTCCAGGGTCTGTGACAAGCAAGCTGCTGCCCTTCTGAAGAGAGGCTCCAGGCCGGCCAGGAGCCGCGGGTGCTGCAGCACTGCAGTCCCTGGCTTCCGGAGTGAGGTCTATGTCCTGGGGCGGGGGATGCCTGGAGGAGGGGAGGAAGGGGGATTCACTGCGGGTATTGGGAATTTCCTAGTTCCCCAGACTCTGTGGGGATGAGAACCCCTGGAAAGCCCTGAATGACTGCCCCCCCCCCCCCACCGCCCAACACACATGCACACAGGATTTTTGTGTGTGTGTGTGTGTGTGTGTGTGTGTGTGTGTGTGTGTGTGTGTGTGTGTGTGTGTGTGTGTGTGTGTGTGTGTGTGTGTGTGTGTGTGTTTGTGTGTGTGTGGGTTGGGGGATAAGGAATGTCACTTCCTGGGTCAAACACCAAACCCCAGTCCTGGTCCTGAGTGTGCAGAGCAGAAGGCAAACAGAAAGCAGCTGCATGGAGGGTGAAGGAGAGGCTGAGGGGAGACGGCGAGGATGGGGTGGAGCTGGGAAGGTCAGGGGCAGTTAATGGCCAGACAGCAGCAGAAATTCCACCTGGCGAGCTGGGGCCCCGAGGTCTTATCGGGTGAGGTTGGGGGTTGAGGGTGAGGCCCAAGGATGAGACTGAGGCACAGGAGTGCTGCCCAGGCTCTCGGTTCTTCCTGCCCCTCCTGGTGCTCACAGTGGGTGTCAGCCTCGCTTTTCCCAAGTGGGAGAAAGCAGATCTGCGGAGGTGGGAGGTGTTGGGTCCATGGCAGAGCCCTTCTGCTGGGTTCCTATCTGGGAGCAGGCAGAGGGTCCTGTGCCAGCAGACGCTCTTCCTCCTCTCCCCCAAACTTCTGCAGGACCGCGCCAGTTTAAACCCCTCTCCCCCAGCCTAGTCCCTCCCGCACACACTTCCCCTTCCCCTGTCGTCCATTTCCCCCTCCACGGCAGTCTGGACTGGAGAAGGGGGGCGTGGGCGCGAGGAGGCGGCCTCTCCCGCAGCGGGGATTGCCTGGGGCGGGGACCCTGCGTCGCGGTTTGCGGGGATCGCCCTCGGAGGGGCCGCACGAGCTGTGTGCAGGCGGATGTGAGGAACATCTCAATAGGCGGGCGGGGGAAGCGGGATCAGGTTGTTACTACTGCAGAAAGAGAGAGAGAGAGAGAGGAAAAGAAGAGAGAGAGGGAGAGAATCGAGAGCGAGCGAGCGCGGGAGCGAGGGCTGCAGCGGCCCTGGCAGGGCCGGCGGGGAAGTGGGAAGAGGGACCTGGACTTCGGGACCCCAGCCGTCCCCGCCCCCGCCCTCTCCACCAGCTCAGGCTGAACGCGCCCGGAACGTCCCAGGGTGAGAGGGAACCCCAGGCGGGGCACCCCACGAGGGCAGCCAGTAGTCCCGAGCCAAGCCGTGCCTCCACCGACAGTGGCCACGTCTAGGGCCTGAGGCGCGGGCGGACGCGGGATCGCCAAACGGTGACACTTCGACTTTTGGGGCTTGGCGCTCACCGCGGGATAAACTAAGAGTAGGACTGAGCCCGCGGTGGGAACTGTAATCCGGAAATCCATGGGCGTCGGAATTACCTGGCTAGACCCAGAGGAGGTGTCCTGAATTATCTCGGGAACCCCTCGCCCCCAACCTATTTCTCCCCGTGGAGAGCCCGGGTCCAACGCGGAGGGAAGGCGAGAGAAGCCGCGGTGCCTTAGCGCTGGGACCGGGGACCTGCGGGGAAGCAAAGGCGACTCGCCGCAGAGAAGCCGTGGGAAGGGCGCGGGAAGGTGCATGAAGTGGGCGTGCGGAGAGAAGTGGGTGCGGGGCGCGTGGGACCCCGCCGCGCCTGCTTCGCTGAGGAGGAGCTGGAAGACCATGCTCGCGCGACACTTGGGAGCCCCTGGCGCAGAGTGGGGTGTGCCGGAGGCACCCGCGGTGCGCAGGACTGGCTGCCTTTCTGAGCGCCCCCGACTTGCCGCAGCCGTCCAGGGTTGAGATGAGCGTCTGCATTTTCCACCCCTTCCTCTCCCAGGAGCTTTCCCACACTTTGACACGCGCCACGGCTCTGTGCATTGGAGGAAGCAGGCTCCCGGGGATCCTGGATATATCTAGGTTCCCATCTTGGCTTGCTCCTTAATATCTGTGTGAATTCAGGCAAATTACCAACCTCTCTGAGCCTCAATTATCTCATCTGTGAAAAGGGAATATTACCAACCTGCAATAGGAAGTCCGTAGTGTGATATTGACTAATGCACAAGGAATGGGTTTTTAAGGTTCTATGTTATCACAGAGAGGGCTCAAGTTAGAGGAGGAGCAGGGATACAGTTCACAGTCCTGCAGTTGTCACCATGCACACGATCCCCCAAAATGCCCCAATGTCCTGTGTCCTCCTCCTGCTGTGCACTGGCCACAGGCTCCAGGAGTTTGCATGATCTGGTCTTCGTCATGGGGCCTGGAGAAAGGAAGAGCTCAGCCACAAAGGCCAAAGGCCAAGCAAGTATGAGTCTGAGCAAAGTGTGGCTCTTGATGATGAAGGAACACGAGCCAGCGGCATGGCATCCCTCCATTCAAGGTTAGTCATGCGGAAAGGCTGTGAGATGCAGCCTTGGAGAAAAGCTGAAGGAGCGGGGGACATCGCCTTCCACAGGGATGTGTTAGATGAGTGACACGGCAGGACGAGGCACTGAAAGGGGCTGTGGGATCATCTCATCCAGCCCTCTGTTTTGATTATGGGGAAACTGAGGCTTAGAGAGGGGGAGCTCCTTGCCCAGGATCACACAGCATGTTAGTACCAGCGATGGAGCTTGCCAGTCATTGTAGACCCTTAATCCAACACTCTTTCCTTCCTCCCTGTTAAGCACCAAGCAGTTATTTTCCATTTTTTCTAAAATCAGAGCACAAGGTAAAATGCCTTGACTGCAGCAGAAAGGACATGGGTCCTGATAGGAAGGAACTTCCTGATCTAGATACTGAGATCATGAGGTCCAACCTTCCCATTTTGCAGAATAGAACACGGAAGCCCAAGAAAATTAAAGAACTAGCATAAGGTGACTCGGTATCAGACACTTGAATTCCCAGGCCTGAGCTCTCTCAGTTATGCCAGCTATGCCACGCTGCTGCTCTTGAGCCAGACAGGGCAGCAGGTTAGCCAAACGTGAAAAAAATAAACCCAGATGGGCTTGGGGAAGGGAGGGAGGACAGAAAGACAAAAGACCAAAAGAGAGAAATATTACTTCCAAGACCACGCTTTTCTTTCTCAGCTTGTCTCAGTTGGCCCCTGCTCAGAGCTGTTGAGGCTGACAGCTTGCTTTGCCCTCTGAGAGGAGAGAGGAGGGAGACAATAGCCAGCCCCATTGGTCTCACTTCCATTGACACGGCTGAGTGAAAGAAAGTCAATATTTGCCCAGTGGCAAAGGACGGGGAGTAAGTCTGACTTGGGATGGGGCAGGGTAGGGGCGAACAGGGTAGGGTGATGGGGCTTTTGTGATTGCTGTGTTGCTCATGGAATCAGATCTTGGCAATTTAACAAAGGGTGCGTTTGGAAGCAGAAGGCTTTCTAGTAAAAGGTAATGTGGCTATACTGCAGCAGGAAGGGCTCATGTGAGCTACAAGGAAGGACTTCCTACCGGGGAATTGCCCGCTGTTGGCAAATATGCTAGGTGGAAAACCGTGGGAGTTGATCCACCGGACTCCCTTACTCTCTTGGGAATGAGCCAGATTTGTTACCTGCCCCTGAAGGGGCCACAGTGACATTCCTGGAGGTCAGTGCTGCCACCCAAGACTAAACCTGGTCCCACAGCCACCAAATTGATCATCAGGGCTGGCAGTCTTTGGAGACCAGAAAGCCAGAGTAGCTTCCTAAGCCCTTAGTTTGGCCCTGGGCACTGAGGGAGGGGCAGAGGGTGAAAGGGAGAAGGAAGGCCCTTGGCCTGGCCTCAGCCCAGCCAGCCCTGAAGCCAGGAGAGATACTGCAGCACCTATGAGCAGCCAGCAGGAGAGTCTCTCAAAGCTGCTGCTCACAGTGGGGCAGATGGAGCCTGCCAGCTCCAAGCCTGCCTTCAGCCTGCTCCCCACTGCTCGGCTGGGCTGGGACTTGAGGGGAGCCGGCTGCTCAGAGACAGATTGCAGCCTGTCCCCCGTCCCTGTCCCCAGCACATGGCTCCTGGGTGAGAGCACAGCCCAGCTTCTGGACTTAGGTGGACTTCCTGCATGCATACTTCGTCCTGAGCCAACTAGCGTGCCCCTAGTCCGTGGTTTTTGGTTTTGGTTTTCAGGTTTTTTGAGACAGGGTCTCACTGTCGCCCAGGCTGGAGTGCAGTGGTGTGATCAGGGCTCACTGCAGCCTCAACCTCCTGAGGCTCAGGTGATCCTCCCACCTCAGCATCCCACATAGCTGGGACTACAGTATGCACCGCCGTGCCTGGATAATTTTTGTTTTGGGAGATTTTTCTTTGTTTTTGTTGTTGTTGTTGTTGTTGTTGTTTTGGTAGAGACATGGTTTCATCATGTTGCCGAGGCTGGGCTCGAACTCCTGGGCTCAAGCAATCCTCCTACCTCAGCCTCCAAAACGTGCTGGGATTATAGGCGTGAGCCACCACACTAGGGATAGGTTTTGGCTGGGACATCCTTGGGGGGTCTGGGCAACCTCACCTCTTCACATCCCAGTGTTGTCATCTATAGGATGGGAGTGGCAGCTAGAGGAAGACCAGCTAGACTCTGCTGACTTCTGAGAGGAGGATGTGGTCAGATACCCACAAATGAGAACTTGAGAATTAGAGCAACCAACATAGAGACTCAGCAGCCACGGTTGGAGAAGCCACGGCTGCTGAGAGGCCTGAGTACTGGGAAAGGTGGGCTGGAGGACAGGGAAAGGCTTGGCAGTATCTGGACACAGGGGCAGGAAAGAAGCCAGGGATAGTGCAATGGCTCAGAAGAGAGGGCTTGCCCAGAGGTGGGCATCAAGAAGGCCGTCTGGGCTGGAGCTAAAGGCATGGGTAGAAGGAGGACCATTTATTAAGAGAGGCCTGAATTATCCCAGGAAATTCAAAAAAAAAAGGGTGGCTTAACCTGGTCCTTAACGGGGGGTTAGCAGAGAGGCTGCCCCACCTCTCCACTGGAGCCATCCCTGTGTGCTTCTGACAGGCCCGTGCCCAGCCTGGCTCAGGAACCGGCCATGGACATAATGCCGTGCTTTACATACAGTGCTCCTAAGCCTCGCAGCCCTGCGCAGCAGCTTCCATGATCATTCCCATTATGCAGATGGAGTGCTGAGGCCAAGAGAGATTAAGCAACCTGCTCCAGTTCCCATGGCTAAAAGTGACACAGCCGAGACTCCAGTCCAGGTCAGTCTGCCCAGAGCCCAGGTGCTAATTCACCCCACTTGGCTGCACCTGGTGTTTCACTTGGCTCCTCTTCCTCAGCGGAGCTGTCTTCTAGGTTTGGATCCACATAGAATTCCAAGCTGAGGTTTTCCAATTTGGAATTCTCCCGCTCGTTGCTCCCCTCCTCCAGCCCGTGGGTGTTTTGAGGCCATGGATCATCCCTCGTGGCCCCTATCTCCCATGCCTGTCCCCACCCCCAGTCAGGCAGGAGAGAGCTGGCTTCTTTGGAGCACCTAATTGTGCCCCCGGGACTTGCATGCTCCTCTTTAGTTTCTGGAGACCACGAGCTGTCATAGGTGTTGGTGATAATGGGCATCTCTGTCTGAAGAGTGATGGGCACATCTCTGTCCCTGGGGCCTGGCCAGCATCTGGAAGGACGGAGGTGCCCTTGGAAACGGAAGGACCAGACTGCACCTTCCTTGGCTGGCTCCCTGCCTGGGGTGCTGGCTCCCAGCTCCCACTGAGAGCAGGCTGGGCTCCCCAGATGTCTCATGACCTCTCCCAGGTCCCGGTGTGGCCCAAAGCGAACTCCTCTGCTACCTGGGAGTACAGCTCTTTCCATCCTCTGGGGAAGGGTGCTGTGAGTGAGCCACCTGTTTCGCTCCCCCTGAGGCCCAGTTTCCTCAATTACAACATGGCAATCACTGTCCCCACCTCACAGGGCCTGGATGAAATGAAATGCGCCGCTGGCATGGAGTGGGCACAGTGGAGGTCTCCCTCCCTGTCCCCGGCACCCACCTCTGAGCCAGGTGCCTTTGTGATCTTCCCGTTAGACCCACCTTCCCAGTGTGCTTGAGGAGCTCCCTGGGGCTCTTTGTTGGGAAGGAAAGAGCCCTGGGCTGGGTACTAGGAAGTCAGGTGCACTGTGAGACCTTGGGCAAGCTGATCTCTGAGCCTTAGTTGTCTCCTCTGTCAAGGGGCAGAACCACATCTGCTGCACCTCCCAAAGGCCTGAGCTCTATTGTCTCCCCGTGCGCTGCTTCAGGATGGGGTTGGGTTTTATTCATCTTGTATTCCCAGCACTTAGCATGGAGCCTGACATAGGATTTGGGGGGAACGAAAGTGAAGATCAGATGAAAGAGTGGATTTTTAAGCAATTAAACATGCTAGGGGTTATTTTCAAGGTCGGGTAAGGCAGACAACTCCTGGTCAAACCCTCATTAACCAGGGAAGTGGTCTTCATGCCCTTCCTTCACGCATTACTCTGCAGAGAACCTGAGCTGCACTGGACCTCCTTTCCCCATGGGGAGCCACGGGCCTGCCTACCTATAGTGGAGCACCGCAAGGCAGTGCGCCTGCGCGTCCACACCCCACCCATGACCACTCAGGCCCTAGGTGTCAGGGTCTGACCTAGACAGGGTGCCTCTTTCGGCTTTGGGGTTTCTCTTCTCTCCTTTAGCAGGGAGCTTGATGGGACGGAGGTTGCCAGAGTTGGGGGGCAGTGGCTGGTGAGATCCCCCACCTCCTCCATTACCTGCTACCAGGCTCAGCAATCAGGCTGCTCCTCTGGGAGCTGGCAGGAAATGCAGTCATAAACAAGACACGTTCCCACCTCACAGCCCTAGTGGTCCTCTGGGAGCTGAGCTGCTTATACAAGTACCTTTGACACCAGGAAGAAGTGACGCAGTCTCTGCAAGAGGAACACACAGAGCCAGGGAAGAGAATTCTGGGCCTCAGGCTCCCCAGCCGCACAACCTCTGCAGCAACTCTTGCCCTCCTGAACAGAGCCTGGGCTGGCTCAGAGTCCCTGACTTGGCAAGCACTGCACCCCTCGTTGTGGGTAACAGAAGGTTTGTCCTTGAGTCCATGGTCAGCATGGACTCGGCCTAGCCCCGCTGAGAGGAGAACTGAGGAAAGGAAATGAATATTTATTTAGGGTCCACTTTGTGCCAGCACATGTGGCCTCTTCAATCCTCATGACATCCGTGTGAGACAGGCACCTGATCCTCGGTTTGTAGCTAAGAAATGATCCCAGGGAAATGAACTCATCTCCCAGGGCTGCAGAGCTGCTAAGTATCAGGTTGGAAAGCAGCCCTGGCTGTTCTAAAGCCCATGTTCTCTCATGACCCCACTACCCTTTGTGCCGCTCGCCTTCAGAGGTAGAACTCTCCAAGCATCTCGGAAGGCTGGGTTCTTAAAGCTGAGAGGCTATCTAGGCCGCATGCGATGGCTCAGGCCTGTAATCTCAGCCCTTTGGGAGGCTGAGGCAGGTGAATTGCTTGAGCCCAGGAGTTTGAGACCATCCTGGGCAACATAATGAGACCCCTTCTCTACAAAAAAGAGCCGGGCATGGTGGTGCGCCTGTAGTCCCAGCTACTCGTGGGGGTCGAGGCTGCAGTGAGCTGTGATTGCGCCAGTGCTCTCCAGCCTGGGCGACAGAGTGAGACTCTGTCTCAAAAAAAAAAAAAAAAAAAAGAAAGCTGAGAGGCTATCTTGGGAGATACAAAGCCACTTTCCAAAGGATGGAAAGAAGTGGAGAGAAACCAGGTCTCCTGATGCCTCTTTCAGGTCCCAGACCTCTTGCCACCTTTGGAGATAGAGGGTCTGGCAAGAGATGCCGCTGCAGAGGGAGGGTGGGGAGTGGTGACCCTGTGGTCTCTTCCAACCCCGAGGCTGTAAGGTGACCCGCACCGTAGTCCACCCCCTCCCATTACCCAAGTATAGGGCCTATAGCTATCACCCCAGCTTCCTGGACTAGTGGTGTGGCCCGAGACCCCCAGCCCTCCCTTCCCTGGGGCTTCCCACATTTCTACATATGGCAGTGTAATGCACCTGCACACAATGTTTGCATACATGTTCACAGTGCCGGTTCATGCATGTTTATACATTCATACATGGTGTTTATACACATGGCGTTCACGTGCACCCACATACACATACACAGCCTTTCTGGCATTCTCTGCCGTGTCCCAGTACTGGCTGCTGTCACCCATTTCAGCTGGGCCTGAGAGATGGAGACAGGACCCCCTCCTCGGTGCTCCGGCTAGCAGATGCCACGATGCTGATGTTCTGCTCCATTACTGGGTTAATGGAGCCTCCTTCTGCCTCCGGCCTCCCACCGGTTGCCCACCTCCTCCTTTCCAGGGTGTGAGCGTTGACTGGGGGCCTGGGAGGCAGTGAGCCTGGCGGGGGTGCGGCTGTGTGCGGCCGTGGGCCTGGCTTGGGTGGAGATGGGCTGGAGGCAGGCGGCAGGCTCCTGGACGGACAGCAGGGGGCACCACTAGGTCTCCTCCCCGGGCCATCAGGCTGGGGAGGAGGCTGCGGTCTCTCCAGTTACTCTCCCCCAGCTTGAGCGGGGGCACCTGCCACCCAGCCCGGGCTCCTGCCCCTGCCCCCTTCCCCCTCCCCGCACACTGGCAACACCCCCTCCCCTTACACTCCCAGTCCACGCCACACACACACCCTACTACACACCACACACACCACACAGACACACACCACACACACACCACACACCCTACTACATGCCACACACACCACACACCCTACTACATGCCACACACACCACACACACACCATGCTACATGCCATACACACCACACACCCTACTACACACCAGACACCACACACACCCTATGACACCACACACACCCTACTACATGCCACACACACCACACACACACCCTATGACACCACACACACACCCTATGACACCACACACACCACACATACACACCCTACTACACACCACACACACACACCCTACTACATGCCACACACACCACACAGACACACACCACACACACACCCTATTACACGCCACACACACCACACACAAACCACACACACACACACCCTACTACACACCACACACACACACACTACACACACCACACACACACACACCACACACACACCACACAGACACACATCACACACACACACACCCTACTACACACCACACACACACCACACAACACCACACACACACACTACACACCCCACACACTACTAAACACCACACACAGCACACGCACATCCACACTCTACTACACACCACACAGACACACACCATACACACCTTACACACACCCTACTACACACTACACGCACCACACAACACACACCACACACACCACACACACCCTACTACACACCACACACATACCTCACTACACACCACACACACCCTACTACACACCACACAGACACACACCACACAGACACACATCACACACACACACCCTACTACACACCACACACCCTACTAGACACCACACACACCCCACCACACACATGCACACACCACACACACACACCATACACACCACACACACACACTCTACTACACACCAACACACCCTACTACACACCAGACACCATGCTACATGCCATACCAGACACCATGCTACATGCCATACACACCACACACACACCATGCTACATGCCATACACACCACACACACCACACACACACACCTCTACTACACACCAGACACCACACACACACCCTATGACACCACACACACACACACACCATGCTACATGCCATACACACCACACAGACACACACACCACATGCACACACCACACAGACACACATCGCACACACACACTTTCCGTATCCTACACCAGGCAGCCCAGGGCCCGCTGGTCCCCAAGCCTCCATCTGTCCCCACTCAATCACTCATTCGGGGTCCCCCACCCTTCCTGGCATGCTCCTAAGCATCTTGACACCCGACCAGCGGAAGACCCTCTCCTCCGCCCCAGGACAGCTGCCTGTGGGTTTGGGAGATGTTGTGGGGTGCTGGGGAGTGGGGAACCCTGGAGGCCCAAGATTCTGAGTCTCTGGAGAAGGAGGTGGGAAGGCAGCCTGTCTGGGGGCCAGAGGCAGCCCCCTGGGCTGGGAGCAGCTGGGGGCCCCAGCAGGCAGCTCAGGGCTGGCCAGGCGGCTGGACCGTGACTCAGCAGCTTCTCCGCCTTGGCCTGAGTGCGCCGTGCTGCAGTATTAAACTCTGTCTCCAGGGAGCCTGGACTCCAGCTCCTCTCCCACGGGGATGGCGGGCTCCTCTGTCCTGTTTCAAGTTGTGATCCTGGCTGGGGTGGCAGAGCGGAGGGTGTGCTGAGGGGCTTGCCTGGCCAGGGCATCCCTCTGCCCCCTCACCACTGCTACCCCTGCACTCTACAAGAGTTAGCCAAGGATCAAATGGAGCCAGGGCTTGGTGGGGTGGCCTAAGGGGCGACAAAGGCCTGGAATCCAGGATTTGACAACTCAGGCAGTGCTGCCACCATTTAGCGGTGTTGTTTGTGTGATGGAGGTAAGCCACCTCCCTTTGGGGCCTCGATTGCTTTGTTTTTGAAAAGAGGCTGTGGACTGCATTGTCTGTAAGAGTCCCTCAGCCCTCACAGGCTGGGTTTTATTAATATTTGTCTGTGATTTAAGGGTATCCATGCCTGGGGTCTAGGTTCAAAAAGGAATAATCCGAGGCAGGTGTGAGGTGCTGCAGATTTACAGATCCTTACTCAGGAACCTTCACCTTCGATCATGGAAGCTGTCCTTAAGGCAGGGAGGGCAGGGATGCTTAACCCTCACACACAGCTGCGCAAGCGCAGGGAGGCTAACAGGCCAGCCCAAGACTGATGCAGGCAGGGCTCAATCCTCAGCCAGTGGATTCTGAGGCGCCCATCAGGTGGCCTGGGATTGCTGATCTCAGCATAGATGCAAGAGAAGGAAAACGAGTGCTGCCACAGCAAGAGAGATTGAAGTTAGACACTAGAAGGACGTTCCAACTCTCAGGAACCTGGGAGTTGTTAGCTTCCCCAGGGCCAGTCAAGAACAGACTCTGCTTCCATGTGTGCGGAATGACAACCTCGCTCCAAAGTGGAGGTGTGCGTGGACTGACCAAGAAGGCTTATCAGGCCTCGGTACACAAGGAACTCAAAGAAATGGGTAATTTATTTTCAGAATGAGCTAGAAAATTAATTCATTAAAACTTTATCTTCAGCCTCCCAGGACCAAATGTTGGACTGAAGCATTGGTGCAAAACATAGAGACATACATTTCTCCTTAAGTATTGATCTTTTTAGCCTGTGAGCTTCGGTGACAGGTGTCTTGCTGGTTAACCTATTTCCATCTCATTACTTTGGCTTCTGCAAATACAATGCCGGGAAAGATTAAACACTGTAAGCTGTATCCAGTCGGCTCTCCATCATCTGCATTAATCGAGGCCAGTACTGAGTGGGATAATCCATGGAAGTGCCTAGTCCCCAGATCATATTTAATTGGTTTGGGGTGGCAGTTGATGGTGAGTGAGTGTGTGTACACGTGTGCACATGCACACACATATGCTTTTGGTGAGGGTGAGGATCGAACTTACTCATCTTTGATGTGGCATCAGGGTCCCATTTTGGAGGCAGTCTCATTTGGGGGCACACCAAGGGAATCCCAGAAGCCTGCTAGAGGAGACAGCAGGGCTTCCAGTCTCCTGACTTTTTGTAGGGAAGAAGAGAGGCAAGGTGAGAGCCCAGGTGTTCTCTGAGGGTGAGGGGGGCAGGTCCTGGTGGCATTCTCCCTGCAGCATGCCTCCCACCTGGAGCAGGTCAGGCAATTTATGGGTGAACTACAGAAACCCACTCATTTGTTCTCTCTTTTGGCTGGTCACAGTGGCTCATGCCTGTAATCCCAGCAGTTTGGGAGGTCAAGACGGCAAGATCACATGAGGCCAGGAGTTCAAGACCAGCCTGAGCAACATAGCGGTACCCTGTCTCTACAAAAAATTTTAAAACTAGCCAGTCATGGTGGCACATGTGTGTGGTCCTAGCTCCTTGGGAGGCTGAGGTAGGAGGATTGCTTGGGCCCAGGAGTTTGAAGGCTGCAGTGAGCTATGATCACACCCCTGTATTCCAGCCTGAGCAACAGAGTGAGACGCTGTCTGTAAAAAATAACAAAATAAATTTAAAAACACACAAACCCCCCCTCATTTTTTTTCTCCTTCGCAAGGCTGAGGATCCAGCTCCAGGGTTCTGAAGTACCAGAGGGTGGAAGAGACAGGCAGATTTTCGTGGGGTTCAAAATTTTAAAGGTACAGAAAGATACCCAGTGAAATATTTTCCAGCCCCTCCTTTCCCAACTCCGCTCCCCAGAAGCAACTACAACTAATGTCATCAATTCCTTATGCACCTTTCCAGAGCCATGCTGTGAATATAGAAGCATGCAAGCATACATATACTTCTCCCCCACTCTTTCACACAGGTATCATGCTCATTCCCCTGCACACCAATTCTTCCACTATCTCCCTTGGAGATCATTCCCTGTTCACCCACACAGAGCAAAGCTCCAGGGCATCTGGGCCTTCTGTGATTCTCCCACGTGGGCTGACCATGGGCAGAGTGAAGACCCTCAAAGCAGAACATCACAGAACTACTGAGAGTGTGAGGGTGAGTGTGCGAGGTCATCTCACCCCACCTACCTCCTCCAGCCTAGCTCCCCTTCCTTCCTACTCAACTTGATTGTCAATCAAGTCTCCCTTTAGTTTAGGTACAAGAACTGTGGCTGAGCTCTGAGCACATCCGGGCATTTGGAGTTAAGGAAACAGAGCGCCTCTAGACATGTTTCTGCTTGTTATAAGAGGGCTCATAACAGGGAGAGAGATGGTGGCCCCTTCCCCCTGCACTCCCCATCCCGGTGTATCCCTAGGCTCTCTGTTGAGAGCATTCTTTTTGATACTCACCTGAAGTCCTGCTTTCTGCCCTGACAGCTCTCTACATGATAGAAAGAAAAGGATAAGATACAGGATAAGCCAACTAGGTTGTCACCTGCTCCCCAACTCCTCACCCACCCCAGGCCAAATGTGGCTGTTCTCCCTAGCAAAGGGGGCCAGAGGCAGTTAACTAGTACTCCGAGACCCCAGCATGTTCTAGGGTCTGTGCAGGGACATGCATGCCAAGCATGGTTCCTCCTGGACCCATTGCTCCCAGCCCTGGGGCCACTTGCAGAGGCCTGAGTGCTTGGGACTGACACTGTCACAGGGGCCAAGTGGCCATCCTGGGCAGACAGAAGGACAGTGGCCAGTGGACCAGGGAGAGAAGGGAATTCCTGGGTGGATTCTGTTTAGTGACCTTGCTTCTGGTCTGCCCCTGCTTCTCCAGCATCGTTTCTCACTATTGGAGACTCCCCCTTCCTGAGCTTTCCCTGAGGACTGGGCCCCCTACCTTGCTCCTGAGCAGGAGACCTGGCCTCAGTCAGATTTAGACCCGGATCTTTACTCTGATCAACTGTGTGACCTTGGGCAGGTCACTTACTACCTGGCTGAGCAGAATTTGCCTTGTCTTTGAAATGATGCTGGTAATTGTGCCCTCCTCCCAGGTGGGTTAGATGAGAACATCTGTGTGCTCACCAAACAGAGCTATGGTGATTGAACCTGTTGTTGCCACCAGTGTCCTCCTGCCTGCCCTGCCCTGATGCCCTCCAGGTCCGCAGTGCCTTTGAGGCTTATTTTACTTCCAGCAACTGGGCTTGGACTTTGACCTCTCTGGCAAGTCTTTCTGAATTACTTAGAACCTCATTTTTTCAAAGTGTGGTGCCCAGATCACCTGCACAAGAGGAAATGGGGGTGCTTGTTACAATGCAGATCCCTGGGCACATTCCAGTCCACTGAGTTTTCTGAGTTAGGCTCTGGGAGACAGGGTGCAATGGCAGAGGGTCTACATTTTAACAAACTCCCCAGGGGGTCTTGATGCAGGCCAAGCCTGACAGACCCTTGGTCAGTCCCTTCCCTTGTATGTCTTCTCCCTTGTTGGGGCCTCCCAGGCCCCTACCTCTTCAGACCTTGACCTGTGGCCCTGCAAGCTGGGAGCAGGCATCTCTCCCCACCCCCAGCCTCCCTCCCCAGACAGCTGCAGCCTTCACCTAATGGAGCCATTTCATGCTTTCCTGTTCGGGTGATTCTGACCAGACACAGGAGTTCACTCTGTCCTGGGAGTCCTGGCACCCTGATCCATTTATCATCAAGTCTTCCAGCTGGCTGCTGTCCCCGGGACTGCAGCTCCCAGCCATGCGGGAGGCGAGGCAGCTGTGAGTTCCTGATAACTCTGGCTCTCCCCCTCACACCGTTCTGCCAGCACATTCCTCCCCAGTTGAAGTGGCAGCCCTGCCTCCTAGAGTGGGGGAAATAGTCCTGGAGGCAGAGGAGGGCTGGTGGGCTGTGGAAGGAAGCACTGGACTAGGAGTCCAGGGATTTCGATTCTTCCTCCACCAAATGCCTGTGAGACCTTGGACAACTGGCTTCACTTCTCCGGGCCTCCAGGAGTCTTGGGTGGCATGCGGAGTAGGAAAGCGTTCCTGCTGTTTTCCTTCTTTTTACATTTTTTTTTCTCTGACTCTAGAAGGGACAGCACAGCTGGGTGATAGGGGGTCACATCAGAAGGAGAGTCAGCCGAGGGAATCTTGGTCTCTCAGCTACTGGCGTGTCTCCCAGGGAAAATGGAAATGCAACCCAAGGGCAGCCTTGGAAAAATAAGCAGTGGTTCTCTACATGCTGGGCAGATGTGGGCTGTGGGAAGGCATGCGGTCTCCACCCATGCAGCATCTCATTTAATCCCAGCCTCACCTTGAGGGTTTAGGAATAAAAGCTGCATTCCAATAGTTAAGAAGTCTGACACTCAGAGAGGTAAAGAAACCACGTGAGGTGAAATGGCTTATAAGGGGGTACGTCTGACTCTCTATGGTCCTAGGCCTGCTGCAAGAGGAGAGGAAGGGTGGGCAGTTCCCAAAGCTGTGCGCAATGCCCCCACTTCCCATGCTAGCTTTGGGGTCTCACTGTACACACACACACACTCACACCAGGCCTTGGTTCCTTCCCAATCTATGCTTGGGTGGGTGCCCCTGGATATAGCCTGATGATGACTGAGTCTTAACATGGTTTGTGGAAAGAGCCCTGGGCCCAGAGCCAGCCTGTACTGCACAGGGGGACCCTGGGAAGGCCACTTCCCCACAGAATTCAGTGTCTTCTGTGAAATGACATAATGTGACCCAATCTCAAGTCTGTCCTGCTTGATCATTTACAGACCCACATATTTATTGAATGTGAGCAGATTACTTGAAGTCAGGAGTTCGAGACCACCCTGGCCAACATGGTGAAACCCCATCTCTACAAAACTACAACAAATTAGCCGGGCGTGGTGGTGAGCACCTGTAATCCCAGCTACTTGGGAGACCGAGGCAGGAGAATCGCTTGAACCCGGGAGGCAGAGGTTGCAGTGAGCCAAGATCGTGCCACTGCACTCCAGCCTGGCAGAAAGCGAGACTCAGTCTCAACAACAACAACAACAACAATAAATGCATAAACAAGTGAGTGTCCCAACAAAATTTTATTTAAAAAATTAGGTGGGGGACTGGATTTAGTCCCTGGACTGCCGTTGGCCAACGCCTGCACCAGAGCAACAGCAGTGAGCAAGAGAAATGAGGTGGCTGCTTATACAGTCACAAGTGCATGAGTGCCATGGGGATGAGAACGGAGAGCCAGGAAAGCAGGTGTTGGGGCCTTGATGCAGGGAAGGGGAGGAGGGAGTCATGGGTGTGGGGAGGAAGGCATTCTTGGAAGTGCTGTTTGAGCTGAGAAAGATGTGTGGACTGTATTCGTCTGATCTTGCACTGCTACAAAGGAACACCTAAGGCTGGGTAATTTATAAAGAAAAGAGGTTTAATTGGCTCAAAGTTCCACAGGCTATACAGGAAGTATGATGCTGGCATCTGCTCGGCTTCTGGAGAGGCCTCAGGAAACTTAGAATCATGGGGGAAGGTGAAGAGGGAGCCAGCACTTCACATGGCCAGAGCAGGAGGAAGAGGCAGGGGAGTGGGGGTTGGGGGGTGCTACACACTTTTAAATGACCAGTCTCATGAGAACCCACTATCACTAGATCTGACCCTGTGATCCAATCACCTCTCATCAGGCCTCACCTCCAACATCAGGGATTACAATATGACATGAGATTTGGGCAGGGACACAGATCCAAACTGTATCATAGGCTTTGGCTCCATGAAGGGGGCACGGCATGTGCAAAGGCCCCAAGGAGGGTAATACAGTGTATTAGGGGAAACAAAAGTAGGAGTATGGGCTGGTGTTAGCAACCCAGGGAGGGAAAGCCGAGGTGCTGCTGGATGGAGAGCATGAGGGGCTGCAGGCCACGCTAGGGCTTTTGGCCTGTCTCCCTGGGATGGCTTCTCATAATGGCGACATGACCGGCTTTGCATTTTATGAAGATTGCCTTGGTGGCAAATACGGAACTGACTGGAGGTGAGCAAGAGGAGACCCAGGTCAGGCGGCTATGTCGGGGGCCAGCTGCCCTGTGGGCCTGGAGCTCAGAAGTGGCTTGACTCTGACAGAAGAGGATGGCACTGATGCCAGGGTGCAGAAGGGAACACCCGGGGAGACGCCGTGGCTGAGGAGGGAAGGGCCTCAAGGGCAAGCCTGGGGCAACCGAAGGAGGAGTAGTCACAGTTATGACGAAAGCAGGCAGCGGCCAGCTGGTGACCACAGCTCAGGGGTCCAGCTCAAGGAAAATGAAAATGTGCCCTGGGTTTAGTGACCTTGTGTTCATCATCCATGACTTTACAAAGAGCTACTTCAGCAGAGGGATAGGGCAGAAGCCACAACAGAGGGGCTGACGAGTGAGGTGGACGTGACGAAATGGGGACCATGTGTGCGTGTATGTGTGTGCGTGTGTGTGCACACGTGTGTATATGTGTGTGCATATGTGTATGTGCAAGTGTGCGTGCGTGGTCACAAAGGGAAGGGGAGAACAAGGCAGCAGATGGGGCTCATTTTTGGTGGGTGATGTGATAAACTGGACCGGTCCAGCCTCAGCCGAGGGAAGGGGGAAATGTTAGGCACAAGAAAGGGCAGGGATGGCAAAGACTTCCTGAGGAGGCGGGAGGGATCCTGCGCAGGAGTGGGAACTGGCTTAACCGGAGGAAAAGCCTTCAACTGAGAAGGGGTCAGGTGGAAAGGTCTGTGGTTTGACCCGAGGTTGGGACATTTTGAGAGATTTCTCACTTCTATTTTTCTTTAAAATAACAGCAAAGAGAGAGGAGGGGTGTGAGGGAGCCACAAGCCTGCGGAAACTGGAGGAGGAGGCAAAGCTGGTGGGGAGGCGTTTCCTGCAGTTTCTGTGCAGTGCGGAGGGCCTGGGTGATCCTGGGGACTGATGGGGCACGGGCTGCCCTCGTACTGTGGGGGGACTCCCACCAGGGGGCTCAGCAGTCGGGGGTAGCCATGGAGAAGGAGAAAGCTGTCAGTGGGATTTCTCCAGGGCTGGCGCTTTGCCAGGTGAATACCACAAAAATGCCAAGGGGGTGCAGGGAATTGCGAACAAGCTGTAGGCACCACGGACCATGGTGGGAAAAGAAGACTAGAGGGGCTGATGGTGGCCCGGGGAGGTCAGGGAGATTTCTCCAGGAAGAGCATTCTGGGCTGAGGGAGAATAAGTACCGAGGCTGTGGGATGAGGGTCTGTTTGGTGGGTTTGTGGCTGGTAGCAAGAGGCCAACATGGCAGGAACTGAGTGACTGAGAGCAGGGACAGGAAATGCCTGTGGGAGCCAGCCAGGGGCCAGGCCAGGCAGGGATCTTATTCTAAATGTGACAAGAAGCCACAGGAGGGTTTTAAATAGATCAGTCTGGCTGCAATGTGGAGATCAGGCTGAGTGGAGGGGAGTGGAAATTTCCAGATAGGAGGCTACTGTGGTACTCCAGGTGGAGGGTGGAAAGTGGCCAGATTTGGAAGGCATTGTGGGTTGTTGATGAGTTTGCAGACACCTGGGATGTGGGGGGTGACCCCACATGGATGGGAAGGATGACCCCGAGGCTTCTGGTCTCAGCACCTGGTGCCATGTACTGGGTGCATAACTGAGAGGTGGGCCCTGAATCCACCCCATCCACTCTCTGGGCCCACTGTCCATGCCTGCCTTTGACCAAAAGCCTCCTTCTCAGGCATCTTCTATTCCCTTGCTGTCTGGGCAGCTATAGCCTCCCGGTTTTGGTGGAGTCTGGAAAAGCCTCCAATCTGCTGCTGTTACTTCGTGGACTCCCCACATTCCCTCTCTGCAGCTCTAAGTCAGTTTCCTCTGGCGGATTCCCCGGGAACGCTGTCTGTCTTTCATAAGAGCTCGGGGATGACATTTGTTATTGGCTGTTTTCAACTCTTTCTCCCCTTTCCTCTGGAGTTATGTTCCATCCGAGTCTTTTTACTCATGACAGCCAAAGTGAAACTTTCAAAATATACATTTGTACATGTTACCCCTGCCCCCACCCTAAAAGGCCTCCCACAGCTTCTCATTCCTCTTTGGGAAAGACGAAACTCCCTGATGCAGCCTATGGTGCCCCGATCCTGCCCTGCCCGGCCTGCCAGCCTCACCCTGAACCATGCTCCATCCACTCCAGCTGCCCTGGCCTCCTCTCAGTCTTTGGACTTAACCACTCTGCATCCCACCTCTGGGCCTTTGCATAGGCTGTGCTCTCTGCCTAGGCTGCCCTTTCATCTCCTCTTTACCTGGATAAACATTCACCCTTCAGGTCTCAGTTCAATCATCAATTTTTCAAGAAAGCACTTTTGCTTTCCCAGATTAGTTCAGGTATGCCCCATTATAAATGCTCAGCACCACCAGATGGCTCTCCTTTCTTGCACTTCTCATAATTACAATTTTATATGCACTTATGTGAAGTGCATGGTAAATTCCATGAGGGAAGCATGATATGAGCTCAATAAATACTTGAGTGAGTGAATGAATGAATGAATGTGTCTCTCACATCTGTTCTCTCTACTATAACAAATGTTATATACCAAATGGATATCCACATACAAACGAATGAATGTGAACCTAGTGCAGGTCTTTACCGTTTCTGGTATGTGGAACCAGCCTCCCTGCTCCACTCCCCATGGAGCTAACTTCACAAACCCCACTTATAACTGCTCAGCACTCTTCAGTGGTTCCTGCTGGGTATAGAGGGAAGTCTAATCTCCTTTTCTTGGACTCCAACACTCCTGAGATGCAGTTCTCCCCCTTCATTCCTGGCCTGCAGGTTCCCTGAACCTCTGGAGCATTAAGCATCTTCATTCCTGGCTGGTTTATTTTCACTCCAAGCAGCTTTACTTTGCTACAGGACCATTTCTGGATGGTCAGTCTTGGAGAGAAAGCCCGCATCCACCATGAACCTTGGGTTCCTCTACGGTGCCAGGGCCACTTCCAGGTGCCTCAGATAAGGTTCAATGAACACTTCTCAGATTCACATCCAACCCACATTTATTGAATGCCCTCTATGTGCCAGACACAACCCAATTTATTGTTAAATTTTTCACAGCAGTTCTGAAAAGTAGGTATTATTTTCCACAGTTTTATATTGAAGAAATCAAGTTTCACAAAGGGATTTGTTTGGAGTCAAATGACAAGTGGTTGGCATTCTTGGGACTACATTCAGCCTCTTCCCCCAGCCTGTGCTGCCTCCTGCCCACCCTGCAGTGGAGAGTGAGAGGGTGAGGTGCTGTAGGGACCGTGGACTGGCTATGGGGAGCTGTCTGCAGAAAGGGGAGGAGGACAGCCAACCCAGGGGCAAGGGTGGAATGGAGGAGCTAGGCTCAACCTGATAAATGGCATCTACAAAAAGCCCACAGCTAACATTATATTAAATGAAGAAAGATTGAAAGATTTTCCCCAAAGATCAGAAAAAAAAAAAAAGAACCAGTGAGTTAGGCAATGTGGCAGGGTACAAGACTGAGATACAAAAATCTATTATATTTCTATACACTAGCAATGAACAATCTGAAGGTGAAATTAAGAAAACAATTCCATTTATAATGACATCAAAAAGAATAAGATACCCAGGAACAAAAGAAGTGCAAGATTTGTAGTTGAAAACTACAAAACAATCTTGAAGGAAATTAAAGGTCTAAATAAGTGGAAAAATAGTGGAAAACTCAATATTGTTGATATGATCCCTGAGCTGATCTGCAGATTCAACACAATGCCTATCAAAATTCCAGCTATTTTGTAGAAATTAACAAGCTGGTCTTAAAATTCATATGGAAATGCAAGGAACCCAGAATAGCCAAAACACCCTGATTAAAGAAGAACAAGCCTGGTGCAGTGGCTCATGCCTGTAATCCCAGCACTTTGGGAGGTGGAGACAGGTGGATCACCTGAGGTCAGGAGTTCAAGACCAGCCTGGCCAACATGGTGGAACCCTGTTTCTACTAAAAATACAAAAATTAGCCGGGCGTGGTGGCAAATGCCTATAATCCCAGCTACTAGAGAGCCTGAGGCATGAGAATTGCTTGAGCCCAGGAGGCGGAGGTTGCAGTGAGCCAAGATTGCACCACTGCTCTCCAGCCTGGGCGATAGAGCGAGCTCTGTCTGAAAAAAAAAAAAAAAAGAACCAGTGAGTTAGGCAATGTGGCAGGGTACAAGACTGAGATACAAAAATCTATTATATTTCTATACACCAGCAATGAACAATCTGAAGGTGAAATTAAGAAAACAATTCCATTTATAATGACATCAAAAAGAATAAGATACCCAGGAACAAAAGAAGTGCAAGATTTGTAGTTGAAAACTACAAAACAATCTTGAAGGAAATTAAAGGTCTAAATAAGTGGAAAAATAGTGGAAAACTCAATATTGTTGATATGATCCCTGAGCTGATCTGCAGATTCAACACAATGCCTATCAAAATTCCAGCTATTTTGTAGAAATTAACAAGCTGGTCTTAAAATTCATATGGAAATGCAAGGAACCCAGAATAGCCAAAACACCCTGATTAAAGAAGAACAAGCCTGGTGCAGTGGTTCATGCCTGTAGTACCAGCACTTTGGGAGACCAAGGTGGGTGGATTGCATGAGCCAAGGACTTCGAGACCAGCCTGGGCAGCATGGTGAAACCCCTTCTCTACAAAAATACAAAAATTAGCCAGGCATGGTGGTAAGCACCTATAATAATCCCAGCTACTTGGGTGGCTGAGGTTGGTGGATCACTTGAGCTCAGGAGGTCAAGGCTGCAGTGAGCCATGTTCACACCTCTGTACTCCAGCCTGGGTGACAGAGTGAGACCTTGGCTCAAAAAACAAATAAAAACAAAGTTGGAAGACCCATTCTGCCTGATTTCAAAACTTACTACAAAGCTACAGTAATCAAGACAGTATGGTCAATAGTAGGCAGGTGCTATTAAAAAAATAATAAAAAATAAAACCAGTGTGGTATTGCCATGAGGTTAGACACACAGATAGAACTGCGAGTCCAGAAATAAACCCTCATATTTGTGGTCAGTTGATATTTTACAAGGGAACTAAGACAATTGGATGGAGGACAGAATAGTCTTTTCAATAAATGTTATATACCAAATGGATATCCACATACAAACGAATGAATGTGAACCCCTTCCTTATGCCATACTCAAAGTGGATTGTAGACACATAGTGGAACCTAATTTCTAGAAGAAAATTAAAAATTAGCCAGGCATGGTGGTAAGCACCTATAATAGTCCTAGCTACTCGGGAGGCTGAGGCTGGAGGATCACTTGAGCTCAGGAGGCCATGGCTGCAGTGAGCCATGATCATGCCACTGCACTTCAGCCTGGGTGACAAAGTGAGATCCTGCCTTAAAAACTAAGTGGATTGTAGACTTGAATGTGAGAGCTAAAACTATACAACTCCCATAAGAAAACAAAGAGGTAAGATTTGTAGTTGAAAACTACAAAACAATCTTGAAGGAAATTAAAGGTCTAAATAAGTGGAAAAATAGTGGAAAACTCAATATTGTTGATATGATCCCTGAGCTGATCTGCAGATTCAACACAATGCCTATCAAAATTCCAGCTATTTTGTAGAAATTAACAAGCTGGTCTTAAAATTCATATGGAAATGCAAGGAACCCAGAATAGCCAAAACACCCTGATTAAAGAAGAACAAGCCTGGTGCAGTGGTTCGTGCCTGTAATCCCAGCACTCTGGGAGGCCGAAGAGGCTGGATCAACTGAGGTCAGGAGTTTGGGACCAGCCTGGCCAACATGGTGAAACCCCATCTCTACTAAAAATACAAAAATTAGCCAGGCATGGTGGTAAGCACCTATAATAATCCCAGCTACTTGGGAGGCTGAGGCAGGAGAATCACTTGAACCTGGGAGGCAGAGGTTGCAGTGAGCTGAGATTGTGCCATTGCACTCTAGCCTGGGCAACAAGAGTGAAACTCCATCTCAAAACAAATAAAACAAAGTTGAAGACCCATTCTGCCTGATTTCAAAACTTACTACAAAGCTACAGTAATCAAGACAGTATGGTCAATAGTAGGCAGGTGCTATTAAAAAAATAATAATAAATAAAACCAGTGTGGTATTGCCATGAGGTTAGATACACAGATAGAACTGCGAGTCCAGAAATAAACCCTCATATTTGTGGTCAGTTGATATTTTACAAGGGAACTAAGACAATTGGATGGAGGACAGAATAGTCTTTTCAATAAATGTTATATACCAAATGGATATCCACATACAAACGAATGAATGTGAACCCCTTCCTTATGCCATACTCAAAGTGGATGGTAGACACATAGTGGAACCTAATTTCTAGAAGAAAATTAAAAATTAGCCAGGCATGGTGGTAAGCACCTATAATAATCCCAGCTACTTGGGAGGCTGAGGCAGGAGAATCACTTGAACCTGGGAGGCAGAGGTTGCAGTGAGCTGAGATTGTGCCATTGCACTCTAGCCTGGGCAACAAGAGTGAAACTCCATCTCAAAAACAACAAAAAAACACCACACACACAAAATGAAAATCTAACCCTAGAATGGGAGAAAATATTTTCAAATTATACGTTCAACAAGGAACTGGTATGCAGAATATATAAAAATTCTTACAACTCAATAATAAAAAGACAAAATATTTTAAGATGACCAAAGGATTTGAGTAGGTATTTCTCTATGGAAGACATACAAATGGCCCATAAGCACATGAAAAGATATGCAACATCATTAGACATCAGGGAAATGCAAATCAAAACTACAATGAAATGCCACTTCACCTCCACTAGGATTATTATAAACATAAAGACATAATAACAAGTGTTGTCCTTTTGGCTTAGGATTGACTTGGCAATGCGGGCTCTTTTTGGGTTCCATATGAACTTTAAAGTAGTTTTTTCCACTTCTGTGAAGAAAGTCATTGGTAGCTTGTTGGGGATGGCACTGAATATATAAATTACCTTGGGCAGTATGGCCATTTTCACGATATTGATTCTTCCTACCCATGAGCATGGAATGTTCTTCCATTTGTTTGTATCCTCTTTTACTTCATTGAGCAGTGGTTTATAGTTCTCCTTGAAGAGGCCCTTCACGTCCCTTGTAAGTTGGATTCCTAGGTATTTTATTCTCTTTGAAGCAATTGTGAATGGAAGTTCACTCACGATTTGGCTCTCTGTCTGTCTGTTATTGGTGTATAAGAATGCTTGTGATTTTTGCACATTGATTTTGTATCCTGACACTTTGCTGAAGTTGCTTATCAGCTTAAGGAGATTTTGGGTTGAGACGATGGGGTTTTCTAGATATACAATCATGTCATCTGCAAACAGGGACAATTTGACTTCCTCTTTTCTGAATTGAATACCCTTTATTTCCTTCTCCTGCCTGATTGCCCTGGCCAGAACTTCCAACACTATGTTGAATAGGAGTGGTGAGAGAGGGCATCCCTGTCTTGTGCCAGTTTTCAAAGGGAATGCTTCCAGTTTTTGCCCATTCAGTATGATATTGGCTGTGGGTTTGTCATAGATAGCAAAGCTGGAGGCATCATGCTACCTGACTTCAAACTATACTACAAGGCTACAGTAACCAAAACAGCATGGTACTGGTACCAAAACAGAGATATAGACCAATGGAACAGAACAGAGCCCTCAGAAATAATGCCACATATCTACAACCATCTGATCTTTGACAAACCTGACAAAAACAAGAAATGGGGAAATGATTCCCTATTTAATAAATGGTGCTGGGAAAACTGGCTAGCCATATGTAGAAAGCTGAAACTGGATCCCTTCCTTACACCTTATACAAAAATTAATTCAAGATGGATTAAAGACTTAAATGTTAGACCTAAAACCATAAAAACCCTATAAGAAAACCTAGGCAATACCATCAAGGACATAGGCATGGGCAAGGACTTCATGTCTAAAACACCAAAAGCAATGGCAACAAAAGCCAGAATTGACAAATGGGATCTAATTTAAACTAAAGAGCTTCTGCACAGCAAAAGAAACTACCATCAGAGTGAAGAGGCAACTTTGGGAGACCAAGGTGGGTGGATTGCATACAGAATGGGAGAAAATTTTTGCAATCTACTCACCTGACAAAGGGCTAATATCCAGAATCTACAATGAACTCAAACAAATTTACAAGGAAAAAACAAACAACCCCATCAAAAAGTGGGTGAAGGATATGAACAGACACTTCTCGAAAGAAGACATTTATGCAGCCAAAAGACACATGAAAAAATGCTCATCATCACTGGCCATCAGAGAAATGCAAATCAAAACCACAATGAGATACCATCTCACACCAGTTAGAATGGCGATCATTAAAAAGTCAGGAAACAACAGGTGCTGGAGAGGATGTGGAGAAATAGGAACACTTTTACACTGTTGGTGGGACTGTAAACTAGTTCAACCATTGTGGAAGTCAGGGTGGTGATTCCTCAGGGATCTAGAACTAGAAATACCATTTGACCCAGCAATCCCATTACTGGGTATATACCCAAAGGATTATAAATCATGCTGCTATAAAGACACATGCACACGTGTATTTATTGTGGCACTATTCACAATAGCAAAGACAGAACCAAGCCAAATGTCCAACAATGATAAGACTGGATTAAGAAAATGTGGCACATATACACCATGGAATACTATGCAGCCATAAAAAATGATGAGTTCATGTCCTTTGTAGGGACATGGATGAAGCTGGAAACCATCATTCTCAGCAAACTATCACAAGGACAAAAAACCAAACACCGCATGTTCTCACTCATAGGTGGGAATTGAACCATGAGAACACATGGACACAGGAATGGGAACACCACACACTGGGGCCTGTTGTGGGGTGGGGGGGGGGAGGGAGGGATAGCATTAGGAGATATACCTAATGTTAAATGACGAGTTACTGGGTGCAGCACACCAACATGGAACAGGTATACATATGTAACTAACCTGCACGTTGTGCACATGTACCCTAAAACTTAAAGTATAATAAAAAAAAAGTAAGAAGTGTTGTCTGGGATGTGGAAAACTTGGAACCCTCATACACTGCTGACGGGAACATAAATTGGTGCTGGCACCTTAAAATGTCAAACATAGTTATGACCCAGCAATTCCATACCTACGTATATACCCAAGAGAAATGAAAGCATATGTCCACGCAAAAACTTATACATGGATGTTCATAGCAGCATTATTCATAATATCCCACAAGTGGGATATTATTAGCTATATTTAGTTTTAAAATAGCCCAAAGTGGAAATAACCCAAATGTTTATAAATTGATGAATGGATAAATATAAAAGATGTTCTAGGCAAGGTGCGATGGCTCATGCCTGTAATGCCAATGTTTCAGAGGCTGAAGTGAGAGGATTGCTTGAGGCCAGGAGCTCGAGACCAGCCTGGGCAATATAGGGAGACTCCATATCTACAAAAAATTAAAAAATTAGCCTGGTGTGATGGCATGCACCTGTAGTCCCAGCTACTCAGGAAGCTGAGGTGGGGACGATCACTTGAGCCCTGGAGGTGGAGGCTGTAGTAAGCCATGGTTGCACCACTGCACTCCAGCTGGGAGACAGAGTGAGATCCTGTCTCAAAAAAAAAAAAAAAAAGTGTTCTACCTACACAATGGAATATAACGTGGCAATAAAAAGGGAATGAGATACTGATACATGCTACAACATGGATGAACCCTGAAAACATCATACTAAATGAAAGAAGCCAGTTACAAAGACCACATATTTTATAATTCCATTGATAGGAAATGTTTAGGATAGACAAATCTATAGAGTCAGAAAGTAGATCAGTGGTTGCTGGAGCTGGGAAGAGGTTGGGAATTCAGAGTGTCTGCTAATGGGACTGGGTTTCTTTTGGAAGTGGCAAAAATGTTCTAACTTAGGTTATGCTAATTGTTCCACAATTCTGTGAATACAATAAAATGCACTGAACTGTATACTTTAATGGGTGGCATATATGAATTACATCTCAATAAAGCTGTTTTTTAAAAAATGGTCACAGAGCCCTGAACAGTTTGGTAGAAGTGAGGGGAGATGTACATGGTGGAAGGCCCTGGACACACATCTTTATCCCCTTGTGTGGCTATTTGCAGTTCCCGCCAAACCCGACCCATCTCTTTGTCCCCAGAAGCGAAGTCCAGTGGACGTTGGTTTTTCACTTCAAGACAGTTTTGGGGTCAAGGCTATTTCAGCGTGGCAGGTAGTAAGAGTTTAATAAATGCTTGGTGAATGAGACTACATTGCATCAATGTACAGGTCACCAGAAGTACTTAAGGCTGGATCAGTATCCAGGGCTGGGGAGGGGATCTCAGCAGGTTTTTAAAGGAAGGGACAGAACTTAAGAGCTCCTAAAATGTTCCTTCAGAAGAACTCTGAGTCCGGAGGAGAGTTAACTCATCCCTAACATGCAGTGAGGAAAGTCTCACATTTTTTCTTTAAATTCTTGTGCTGTATGCATCCTACTCTATATTTCCAGCTTGTTTTAATTTAAAAATACTGTAAATTGCCATTCAGTAAAACGGATGCCTCAGGGATTTGTGCTGTTTATTCTTGCATCCTGGAATACCTGTGGGTGTATGCTGCTATGTTGCCTCAGAGGAGCTCAGTCAACAAATACCCCGAGTGCCCGCTGTGTGCTTGGCACGAGGGGTGCTGTTGCCAACACAGGGTCTGCCCTCATGGGACTTTCAGTTGAGAAATGAGTGCATAGCCCCAAGGAGCAGAAAGACCTTGGTGGAAGGGACAGAACTTAAGAGCTCCTAAAATGTTCCTTCAGAAGAACTCTGAGTCCGGAGGAGAGTTAACTCATCCCTAACATGCAGTGAGAAAAGTCTCACATTTTTTCTTTAAATTCTTGTGCTGTATGCATCCTACTCTATATTTCCAGCTTGTTTTAATTTAAAAATACTGTAAATTGCCATTCAGTAAAACGGATGCCTCAGGGATTTGTGCTGTTTATTCTTGCATCCTGGAATACCTGTGGGTGTATGCTGCTATGTTGCCTCAGAGGAGCTCAGTCAACAAATACCCCGAGTGCCCGCTGTGTGCTTGGCACGAGGGGTGCTGTTGCCAACACAGGGTCTGCCCTCATGGGACTTTCAGTTGAGAAATGAGTGCATAGCCCCAAGGAGCAGAAAGACCTTGGTGGAGAGGATAGAATTATGGGGGGATTTCTCTCTCTCTCCCCAAATTTTCTACAGTAAGTCTGGGTTATGTTATTAATAAACATCACATCTTTGATGCGGGAAGGCTAATGTGCAGCTGCATGTGGGGGCAGGGCTAGAGATGAACCTGGAGTAGGGACTACAGAGTAGACCCGAGAGAAAAGGGCTAGAGTTGGAGATGAGGGTGCTGTCTTCCTACAGGAGAGGTCAAAACAAACCCTGAGTGGGCACCGAGGGAGCCCGTGAAGAAACTGCAGAGGGCTGAGGAGTCTCGGAGGGCAGGAGGAGGAATTGGAGTCAGGGATGAGGAGAGTTCAAGTGTCATGGAGCTGGGCAGAGATTCTAGGCAGAGTAATATCTAGAACTCCTTGGAAGTCAAGGAGAGAGGTTGAAAGAGGAGCCCTCAGTGTAAAACCTTGTCTCCTTCCTACAGTGGCGAGGTTAGATTTAAATGAAATATAGGGGAGTGATTAGCTATACAGGCTCCGGAGTTGGGCAGATCAGTTCAAGCCTCAGTTTCAGAACTTACAGCTAAGTGACCTTGGAAAAACTGTCTAACCTCTCTGAACCTGTTTCCCCATCTGTTAAATGGAAACAATAAAAACCATTAGGTTATTTTTTGGATTAGATGAATAATGCATGGAAAGTGCTTTGCATAGTGCTTGGCACATATGTGTACTACTATTTTTTTTAAGAGACAGAACCTTACTTAGTCACCCATAGCTCATGTAACCTCAAACTCCTGGACTCAAGTGATCCTGTCACTTCAGCCTTCACCATGCCTAATTAAAAAAAACAATTCTAAAGATAGGGTCTTGCTATGCTGCCCAGGCTGACTGTGTACTAATAGGATGATGTCTATTATTATTGGTTCACTACAGTTGTTAATCTTATGCAAAATATCTTTGATCTATAAAGAGCTTCTCCTGGTCCTTTGGGCAGGGCTTTCTGAGGGGAAGACGACCTCCGGGATGCTCACCCTGCCCTCTTCCCCTCTCATCCCCAGCTGTTCCCTCTGCCACCATGAGGGACATTTTCAAGAGGAACCAGGAGCCTATTGTGGCTCCTGCCAGCACCACCGCCACGATGCCCATTGGACCCGTGGACAACTCCACCAAGAGTGGGGGTGCTGGGGAGAGCCAGGAGGACATGTTTGCCAAACTGAAGGAGAAGTTCTTCAATGAGATCAACAAGATTCCCTGTGAGTGTCCCTGGTGGCTGAGAGGGTGCGGCAAGGCTAGAGTCTGGGAGAGGTGAAGAAGGGTGGGGATACCACTGGGATGTGATTGGCTGGGCTCTTTCCTCATGCTTAGATTTCAGGCTGGGTTTTTGGGGAGCCCCTGCAGGAATCAGGGAGGGGAAAGTAGGGTCTGCCACTAATGTGGCAAACAAGGGGGTTTATATGTGTCAGCTTCTCAGGGGAATAAAAGTTCTTATAACTTAAAAAACTGTCTAAAGATGAAACCAAAAGGCGATGAAAAATTATGAAACAGAAGTCACTATTCAAGTTTGCCAATAATACTTTGAAATTTATTTTGGAAGATAGAAAATAAAAGCCCTCTCTGCTTTCGAATTTCTGGCAGAGGCTGTATAGGAGACACCAGAGATGCAGATTAAGGGGGAGCAGCCACACTGGTGGGAGATGGTGCTTCAGAACCACAGAGAGCAGCCCAGGACCTATCCCCAGTTGGGTTTTGCAAAGCCCAGCAGCGGTCTAGGTCTAGACTCAATCTTAAGTCCACTCCATGGACCCACAGCTGGAGCGGCAAATGGAAACCACGCAGAACCTGGTGGACTCCTGCATGGCCATTGTCAACAATACCGTGTGGGACCTCATGGTTGGTGTCATGCCTAAGACCATCATGCACGTCATGATCAACAACGTGCATGCACCGCCTCATAGGAGCAGGGGGCTCCTGTGGCACTGGGGATGCAGGTGGCCATGTTGGCCTGGGGGAGATGACAACCAACCCTATGGGACCAGGTCCAGGGAGGGAGGCACAGTTCAGACCAGAGCTGTCTCATAGAAATATAACGTGGGACTGGGGAGAGTGGCCCATGCCTGTAATCCCAGCACTTTGGGAGGCCAAGGCAGGAGGATAGCTTGAGCCCAGGAGTTCGAGACCAGTTTGGACAACATAGTGAGAACTGGTCTCTACACAAAAATTTTAAAAATAGCTGAGCTTGGTGGTGGCACGTGCCTATAGTCCTAGCTACTCGACAGGCTGACATTGGAGGGTCACTTTGAGCCCAAGAGGTTGAGGCTGCAGTGAGCAGTGATCTCACCCACTGTACTCCAGCCTAGCAACAGAGCGAGATCTCCAAAAATTTTAAAAATAGCTGGGCTTGGTGGTGGCACGTGCCTATAGTCCTAGCTACTCGACAGGCTGACATTGGAGGGTCACTTTGAGCCCAAGAGGTTGAGACTACAGTGAGCAGTGATCTCACCCACTGTACTCCAGCCTAGCAACAGAGCCAGATCTCCAAAAAATTTTTAAAAAACTGAGTAGACCGGTGTCCGGGTGGCATGATAGGTCCTGGGTCCCCTCCCAGATCTGTGACCTTGGACAGGTGACTTTTCCTTTGGACCTCAGAGTCTGTATCTGAGTGAGAAAAGGGCGGTGGGGAGGCAGATCTTTGAGTCTAAGTGGTGTAGAAGCCGCGTCTGAAAAGCCATACTCAGGGCTCCAAGTCCAGCACACAGTCCCAGCAGGGCCTGGCAGGAGGCCAGGGCAGCACAGGCATCAGGTCCCAACCTCCTTCCCTCTTTGCCCACTCTCAGACCAAGGAGTTCATCTTCTCAGAGCTGCTGTCCAACTTGTACTCACGTGGGGACCAGAACACACTGAGGGAGGAGTTGGCAGAGCAGGCACAGCAGCGCAACAAGATGCTGCGCATGCACCACGTGCTGAAGGAGGCGCCCCAGCGTCATCGGCGACATCAACACGACCACCATCGGCACGACCCCGGGGGCCTGTGGACAACTCCTGGCTGTAGGTGCAGAGTATCCTTGCTGGACACAGGTACCAGGGCTGGCCCCATGGCTGAGCCTGGGGGCTCTTGGAACAGGCTCCGTGCCCAAGCTGGTAGACGTGGGTGCTCTCTGGAGCCATCAGAGGGCTCGTGGTTTGTGGTGTAAAGGCTGAGAGCTTGGAGGGGGTTGTGTGTGGGGCTGTACTCTGAGGCGGCCAGAGGCCTAGGAATGTCATCCTGTGCACACTGTACCTGTTATGCCGTCTGAGTCATGCTGCCAGGGCAGGGCATCCAGCTCCTAGCCTGGGAGTGCTGAGAGCCAAATCCACTGCAGAGCAGGGGTGATAGTCAGGGTCCCACCTCCTCTATCTGTCGGCAATCCAGTGGTGATCTAGGATAAAACCTTGAGAGTCCCATACACACGGTCAACCCACAACACACCTCACAGGCCAGGCAGGACACACAGGCCCCTTCCCTCCCTCCCAGGTACCATCATAGCTGCTAGCGTGTGACTGAAGGCAGGGTCCCTGGTCCCCGCTGAAGCACTATCGCCGGCCAGCAGGCTCACGCACCTTGGCCTGTTGCTCCTAGAGGTCGCCTCTGCTATTCAGCCAAGGGGGCCACAGTGCCTACTGGCCCAGCTGACCTCCGCCCAGCAAGCCCACCCACCTCCCCTGCCATGGACTCTCCCTCTTCTGCTTTTCCCAGCAGGAAGGGCCCAGCCCCCATGGCTGAGCCTGGGGGCTCTTGGAACAGGCTCCGTGCCCAAGCTGGTAGACGTGGGTGCTCTCTGGAGCCATCAGAGGGCTCGTGGTTTGTGGTGTAAAGGGCTGAGAGCTTGGAGGGGGTTGTGTGTGGGGCTGTACTCTGAGGCGCCAGAGGCCTAGGAATGTCATCCTGTGCACACTGTACCTGTTATGCCGTCTGAGTCATGCTGCCAGGGCAGGGCATCCAGCTCCTAGCCTGGGAGTGCTGAGAGCCAAATCCACTGCAGAGCAGGGGTGATAGTCAGGGTCCCACCTCCTCTATCTGTCGGCAATCCAGTGGTGATCTAGGATAAAACCTTGAGAGTCCCATACACACGGTCAACCCACAACACACCTCACAGGCCAGGCAGGAAACACAGGCCCCTTCCCTCCCTCCCAGGTACCATCATAGCTGCTAGCAGCGACCCCGGGGGCCCGTGGGCAACTCCTGGCTGTAGGTGCAGAGTATCCTTGCTGGACGCAGGTACCAGGGCTGGCCCCCATGGCCCCAAAGCCCCCCAGCCCCCATGGCTGAGCCTGGGGGCTCTTGGAACAGGCTCCGTGCCCAAGCTGGTAGACGTGGGTGCTCTCTGGAGCCATCAGAGGGCTCGTGGTTTGTGGTGTAAAGGGCTGAGAGCTTGGAGGGGGTTGTGTGTGGGGCTGTACTCTGAGGCGGCCAGAGGCCTAGGAATGTCATCCTGTGCACACTGTACCTGTTATGCCGTCTGAGTCATGCTGCCAGGGCAGGGCATCCAGCTCCTAGCCTGGGAGTGCTGAGAGCCAAATCCACTGCAGAGCAGGGGTGATAGTCAGGGTCCCACCTCCTCTATCTGTCGGCAATCCAGTGGTGGTCTAGGATAAAACCTTGAGAGTCCCATACACACGGTCAACCCACAACACACCTCACAGGCCAGGCAGGAAACACAGGCCCCTTCCCTCCCTCCCAGGTACCATCATAGCTGCTAGCGTGTGACTGAAGGCAGGGCCCCTGGTCCCCGCTGAAGCACTATCGCCGGCCAGCAGGCTCACGCACCTTGGCCTGTTGCTCCTAGAGGTCCCTCTGCTATTCAGCCAAGGGGGCCACAGTGCCTACTGGCCCAGCTGACCTCCGCCCAGCAAGCCCACCCACCTCCCCTGCCATGGACTCTCCCTCTTCTGCTTTTCCCAGCAGGAAGGGCCCAGCCTCACCTATGCGACCTGCAATCCCCAACAAGCTGAAGCTCCCCTCTTAGACTTATAAGTCTATAGCCAGTGGCATCCAGCTGCCTGACCTCCCTGCCTCCCCCACCAAGCATGGGAGTGCTGTGCAGGCAGCTGAGTGGCCTGACAGTCTCTACCAGTCCTGCTGTCCCTTGGCTGAGAATCAAACCCATTTCTGGATGGCGGGGAAGTGTGTCCTCTCCTGTGTTTTCTGTGGAGCTCAGGGGAGGGGAAAGGCCAAGCCATTTCTAGGGTGCTGTTGGAAGCGGCAAAAAGACCATACCCTTTCCAAGGGATACTTCTCCTGGAAAGCCCCTGGAGCTTAGCTGGCTCTTATCCTGTGAAGCTGGCTCTGGCCACCAGGGGGCAGGGCCATGAACTCTGCCTGGAGGGAGCCTGCAGGGCAGTCGGCACTCTGGAGGGACAGACAGAACAGGCCACCAGGTGCAGACAGGAGAGGGAGGCAAGGGGACAGAACGGCAGATGCCTGGGGTGGGTGGAAGTCAGTGCCCTGAGGTGCTGGTACCTGTCTTCCCGGCCACCGCTAGATCAGGCTTCTAGGCCTGTTGGCTGGCAGGGCCGGACTGCGCCCCATAGACACCATGGCAGTCCCCGTGGAATCCCCCAGGCACCATACAGGTAACACACCTGAAGGTCCCTAACAGCCTAGCTGGACATGCTCAAAACACTCCTGCCACAAACTCCAGGACCCAGTGAGGGAAACGCGAACACACCAGACCGAGCAGTAGGGCTAAATCCGTTTATTCCAAAATAAACAGGAGTCACATCACCAGGGAGCCATGAGCCCATCCCTGCCTCCTTCCTCTGTCCTATGCTAGCAATAAATAAGTTTCCCAGCCACAAATAATTATTAGAACATCCTCCCCATGTGCCAGCTCCAACCACCGCTAGGTATGATACAGGGGTGGCCCCTACCCTCTGGAATATACAAAACCTTACACAGACACAATATGTACACGGGGGAAGGGGGGCCACCCCAGCAGCCCGTGCCCTTGCCTGGTCCACAGTTAGCCCCACTGTCCTGCCTCAGCTACCTCTCTGAATAAGATGGGAGCCCCCCTGAGGGAAAAGTTGCTATGGTGAGAGTAAGGGGGCCATCAGGCCTCCTCCAAACAAACCAACTCCACCAGCCTCTGGCTCTTAAATAACAATCATCATCATCCAGAAATTTAGGGACTCAGCCCTGGTCAAGGTGGCAAAGGGTCTGTTTGTCTTTCCCCATTAGACAGAGGTCTTGTCCTGCTACCCTAATTGTAAAGGGGTGCCTGGGAAGGGGTGGTAGGGACATGGTGGCGGTGGAGACTCCAGCCCCACTTCTCCAGGCTTTGCTGACAGGGGCCTGCTTTTTTTATTTTTACTCCATGACTTTTAAAAAAAAATCCCATAACTTCTTTTTCATAACTTTTTTTTGTAACTTTTCATAAAATTTTTTCTACTTTTTTCCCACAAGTTTTTTTGCCACAACTTTTTTACATTTTTTATCCCATAACTTTTTCACCCCATAACTTTTTTAATCCCATAACTTTTTTATTTTGTGTTCTTTTAATAAACACTTGCATAGTTATAATACAATTTTGTAAAAATGAAACACATTATCTCATGGCAAGCATGCCCAGCATTTGCACAGTATCAATACCTTTAATACTATAGTTTTCAAGAAACGCAAAATAAAATTTTAAGGCAAAAACAACACTTTGAAACAATTTAATAATTTATTACATTACAGTAGCATCACACCAGCAGTCAATAATGCCACTCTAGGGAAAAATCTTTCAGTATTTCCATTACACATTCTGTTTACAAGAATTCATAAATTATAAAATTCATTCTAAGAAAACTTGGCAAATAAAGCTTTGGACTGGAATTGGCATTTCTTTCTCTGCTTTTCCTTCCCACCATTTCTTTCTTTTATACTACAGTATTCATATTTTAAAACGTTTTATTTCAGAACATTAAGATAGCAGTTACATTTTTTAATAGTTATATTATTTTAAAATGACTCTTTAACATAAAGTTTTAGAGAAACTATATTATGGATAGGGCTGATTTACATTTTCAAATTTTCTAAAAATCAGCTTTGGTTTTAGAGCTGATTTTTTTTCATTTCTGGAAAATCTATCAGGTTTAATCAAATACTTTTAAAATGATTATTATATATTGCAATCTTTAGGTGTTTTGATTCTTCCTACAGAAATTCAAATGTATTCAGTGGAACTCACATTTTAAAATTCTATGTTTCTGATGAACTCTAACATTCCAAAGTTGCCTTCAAAGCAAACTGAGAGCTGCCTTACACTGAATGAGGAAGAGCACAAATACTCGGCTGAATGAGGTATCGCAAAAGACGGCATGCACTTTGAAGAAAGACTTAAGTTATTCTCATACAATTTCCATTCTTTTTAGCTTTTTCTTAAATATATGACAAATACCTACACAAAGAGTGGTATTTCAGTCAATATAGTAAATTTATTTTCCAGACTGACCTTCAGCTTAAATATGCCAGTGTGTGATTTAATCCATAGGCACCTGATGAACACATTATTGTCAGATTGGTTACAGATGCTAAACGCTATCTGAAGGTCATTCCTAGTCACTGATATTTATCACGGTAAAAGTGAAGTGACTTCAACGATAAAAGTACCTTTGAAATAATTTATCAATGTATTAGATAAACCCAGTTTCAGAATGATAAAAGAAAAAACGTTAGACCAAATAATGTGGCTAATGAACAGCGGTCCGATTTCTAGCCGAGGGTTTAAAGTGCTCTTAAAGTAACTGTCTTTAAACTGAACTCAAAGAATGCAAAAGCGGCAAGTTCAGAAAATAAAAGGCAAGAACAGGACTTTAAGTGCATTTTAAACCCTCGGGCTAGAAATCGTACCACTGTTAATTAGCCGCATTATTTGGTCTAACATTTTTTCTTTATCATTCTGAAACTGGGTTTATCTAATACATTGATACATTCATAAAATTTGGAAGAGTCAGTTGAAGTCACAAGGACCGAATATTTGCCCTCGTTCAGTGAATGCCGGCAAATCTGTTATTCCATTGGTAAAATCATATTGTTGCTCTCCTGTTAATGTCATAGAAGTATCAGGAGGATGCCAAATGCTAAATCTGGAGATGGTCTAGTAACTAGAAATCCCCACCCCAGGGAGCACACATACATATCTCCCTACCTCCTAATAATGTGATGTGTTCTGGAACACAGACATTAGAACTTCATGAAGTTTGAACTGTTGAGTCTTTCCCAAGTCATCAAGTTTTGATTTAGGCAATATATGACTGAAATGCATTCATTCATCACGCATAGGCACAGTCACATAAATATTGCACAAAACATGTCGCTAACTGAAACTGAGAGGTATAGAAACATATTTCTCTTTGTAAGGAAGTTTGTGAGAAAATATAACTGTGTGATTGTATAGACACGTTTCCTGATAATACATCGACATTCACAAGCAGTAGATTGCACTGCAGTTTATAAACATTTTAAGTTTCATAAACTTCTCCTTCATTTTCAAAGATAGTACAATACTGTCTACTAAAATTCCTTGTTTCAACTAAGTACTCTCACATATATTAGTTTATAATAATGTTTCTTATTATTTTTTAAAGTGTTTTCCATTCAAGGAAAAGAAGTAAATTCTTATGTCAGAGTAACCAAGGTGGTTGAAGAATAGGTATTAGCCAGAGAGGTCTAGATGGTAAAATCAATCTTCAAGCCTCAAAGAAGCTCCGTGGACAGAGAGGAATGCCAGGCGTCACACAGCTTTCCTTCACTCTAATTCATTCTTGGCTAGAGCCTGTATGCCTGTTCCAGGGACATTTGAACTCGTAAAGGATTTCTTATGATCTTCACTAAATACATTAAGAAGAATGCCAACCAGTGCCCTTTTGTGTACTGAGGCATGTAGTCATGTGATTAAAACAGGTAACATGAACTCTGACTTTAAAACGTATTATAGATACAAATGCTCTAAGCTAGGAAAGGTTTTCCACATCCACAGTCAATGATGGGAACCTTTCATTCCTCAGAAATCATCCCTTTTTAGGTCTTCGAAAAAGAGTACAACTGCTGCAGCTCATGATGCAGTATCTTCATGAGCCCAGAGCACATACAAATCCTAAGGGAATCACCATAATACAGCGCTAATTCTTGGCACCGGAACAGATGAAACACACTCTATCCTGCACATACCTGCCAGAGCAGGCCACTTTCCTCTTCTGTGAGATTTAAAAAGCTCCCCCAAAAGGTTATGACTCCCATCACCAATACACAGAAAATGGAGGAAAGGCTGTTTCCAGTTCTCGGCCTTTGAACAACTCTAAATGTCAGTACTCATAGTGGCATATTACAAAGTAATAAACAGTGCACACTTGGGGGCAGACCACATATTGAGCTAATGAAGAGCTCACTGTGATTGAGATCAAACACTAGCAGAACATAGGCAAATTTTATCTGAATTCTGTAATGAATATACATGCTGCAATAACATTAAAAAAGCATGGCAGCCTATTCCAAACCAACGAGAACAGTTTTGTTCAAAGAGTGGGTCTTTGCGTGTTTGAACTCCCACCACATAAGGGCAAACTCGATATGCATGCTAATGACCTACAATTATGAAATTAAAAAAGAAAAATACTAAAGGATGCCAGAGTGAACATCAGTGAAAGCCACAGAGACCCACTCTCTTTTAACTTTTTACAAATAAACTTAAACTATAAATTAGAAACACAAATAATCATGAGTGGCTCTAACATTCAAATGAACTAAATGAATTGTGTCGGAGATTAACCCCATAACTTGGTTTCTTATTTAAAAATTTCTTGGCCAGCTCTTTGATGATGATGATGTTTATCTCCGTCTTCTTGGCAGCCAAGCCCAGCAAAAGAATGGAAGACAGCCATTGCTGCCCAAGCCTGGGTGCTGCTGGTTCTGCTTGCTGGCAGCTTCCAGGCTCTCCTAAGGGCTGTGGAAAGAGTAGAAGGGATGGAGTTTGCCAGGTCGTCCCCTCATGGCCCCATCCTCGCAACTCCCTCCCCTGGGTCTCCTGCAACTATTGGTGGGCCATCTTGGCCACCGCTTTGCCCCAAGCTTCCTGCTGCTGCAGCTGGTTCATTAGCTGGGTCTGCTGCAGTCACTGCCTGTGCAGCACCTCCTTCTCAGAGGTCAGCTGCTGATAGGTGGCCACCTGCTGCTGATAGGTGGCCACGTACTGCTGCAGATGGCCCAGGTAAAGGTCTTGGCTAATTTTTTTTTTTTTGTAATTTTAGTAGAGATGAGGTTTTACCACATTGGCCAGGCTGGTCTCGAACTCCCGACCTCAAGCGATTCTCGTGCCTCAGCCTCCTGAGTAGGTGAAATTAGAGGCACGTGCACCATGCCCCGCTAATTTTTTTTTTTTTTTTTTTTTTTTTTTTTTTTTTTTTTTTTTTTTTTTTTTTTTTTTTTTTTTTTTTTTTTTTTTTTTTTTGTAATTTTAGTAGAGATGAGGTTTTACCACATTGGCCAGGCTGATCTCAAACTCCCGACCTCAAGCGATTCTCGTGCCTCAGCCTCCTGAGTAGGTGAAATTAGAGGCACGTGCACCATGCCCCGCTAATTTTTTTTTTTTTTTTTTTTTTTTTTTTTTTTTTTTTTTTTTTTTTTTTTTTTTTTTTTTTTTTTTTTTTTTTTTTTTTTTTTTTTTTTTTTTTTTTTTTTTTTTTTTTTTTTTTTTTTTTTTTTTTTTTTTTTTTTTTTTTTTTTTTTTTTTTTTTTTTTTTTTTTTTTTTTTTTTTTTTTTTTTTTTTTTTTTTTTTTTTTTTTTTTTTTTTTTTTTTTTTTTTTTTTTTTTTTTTTTTTTTTTTTTTTTTTTTTTTTTTTTTTTTTTTTTTTTTTTTTTTTTTTTTTTTTTTTTTTTTTTTTTTTTTTTTTTTTTTTTTTTTTTTTTTTTTTTTTTTTTTTTTTTTTTTTTTGTAATTTTAGTAGAGATGAGGTTTTACCACATTGGCCAGGCTGATCTCAAACTCCCGACCTCAAGCGATTCTCCTGCCTCAGCCTCCCAAAGTGCTGGGATTATAGGCATGAGCCGCTGCGCCTGGCATAAGGAGCCTGTTATACCACTGTCTCTTACCCTGTGACTGGGGGGCTCCATGCCTCTAGCTGGGATGATGATGTCCAGACCAGGAGGGCAGGGCTACCCACCTCCTAGGAAGTCGAAAGGAGGCGGGGAAGCAAGAAACAGCCACAGGACTGCCCTGGGGGGTGCTGTGGTCACCAGCCCCCAGGCTGGAGCTGCCTCTGGCCTGGCACCTCCCCTCCCCAGAGGCTAGTGCCCGCCTCCCAGCCCTTCTTGGATGGGGTGGAGGTTTCCATCTCCTTCACCTCATCCAGCTTCTCCTGTAGCTCCTTTACTTGCTGCTCCAAATGCAGAGTGCTCTTGTTCTCATTGTTCAGGACAGAGAAAAGCAATCAGCAACCACCCACTGCAGCTAGAGACCCCAGAACTTGGTGTCTGCCTCCCATGGCACCAGGAAGGGTGGAGGCAGGTTACAAAAATCATCCCCTCTCTCCCACAGCCACCTGGTTCACAGGTGCCTTTAAATGTTTTATTTCAACGTGAGGCTACACTGCCCGTTTTAGAGGTGGGGAAACAAAGGCCCGGAGGAGCTAGGGGGAGAGGGCAGGCTCCCCAGCTGGGGGCGCACCAGCTCTGAAGGCGTGTGGCTTGGCTACTGGCTTCTTCTGCTGTTCCTGAAGCCTCTCCTCCTGCTTCTGAAGCCTCTCATCTTGGACCCGGTTCAGGAGACTTATGCGCTGATTCTTTTCGACCTGGGCCTGGAGCTCTCCTGCCACTCTGTCGAGTTCCTTCCTCAGGTGCTGCAGCTCCACCTCAGAGGGCACTGCTGGGGGCTCCGGGGGCAGGGGTTCAGCTGAGAAAGGAAACAGACAATAAGGGCCTCTGGATTCTCAAACAAAACAAAACAAAACAAAAACCCTCCTCTTGGTGCACAGCTCCTCTCAGGCTCCCCAAACTTGGCCTCGCTGCTAATGATTCCTTGCACCTGGATGGTAGCCTGTCTTCAAAGCCACTTTCAGATAGAGAGAACTGTGGGTGGCTGACAATGGGCCCCCTTTGCTGATAGGGACACTGAGGCTCATAGAGATGACGACTTGCTGTCTCCTGGCACAGACCTCTTTCCCTCTGCCTCCCTCTCCCTTCCATCCACCCACCTCCCTAGGGCATTCTAAGCCACCCCCACAGCCCTCTGATGCCAGTCCTGCTCCCAGGTCATGCCAGCCCCATCTTACCCATCTGATTTTTGAGTTTGGACTGCAGCTCCTCTACCCGATGCGTATAGTGATTTTTTGACTTTTTCCAATGTGTCAATCTGCCCAAAGCACAGAGGGAAAGGGCCCTGGAGAGAGGGGCTGGTGGCTGGGCAGGCTCCCATCTCCCTCTCTGCCCCCACCCCCACAAAGCCCAGACCCATGACCACCTCTGGCCGTACTATTCTCATTTTACAGATGCCCAGAAAGATCTAGTGACCTATCTAAGGTGGGGTGGCCGAAGGGTCAGATCTCACCTCCCACATTTTGCTCATCCTCTGCTGCCACCGGCCCTCTCTCTCCTTCTATTTGGCAAGCATATTGATCTCGCTCTAATTGGACTTGGGTCAGCAACTCCTTCAACTGCAAGAATGGGCACAGAAGTTGGGAAGGGCTGTCACTGGTCCTCACCTGTCCCACAGCCACCTGGGGTCATCTTCCTTCCACATCCCTCCCTCTGCAAAAACCTCACCCGTGTTAGCTGTGTTTTCAGCCGTGCCTTCTCCTCTGTGGATTTCTTTAACCGCCAGCAGCTAAGTTCTCTACTGCGGCTCGAGAACTGGATGGTGAAGAGTGAGAAGTTTCGATCTGGGGAGCCCGGGACATTCCACAGAGTGCCCCTTAAAAGGGCCAGGGCTAGGCTCAATAAACAACTCGGTCAGTAAAGATCAAGGCATTTCCAAGCCCATAGTCTGGTTTTTAAAAGAACTCAGAAAAGTTGGAAGGGACAGGGAAAGAGATTGAATTTACAGCTGGCTAACAGAGGCCCAGAGAGATCAGATAATATTGCTATTGTTACTACTATTCTTATTACCACTGTTTGAACCTTTATGGAGGGCTTCAACAGGTACCATGCTAGCAATCCCATTTAATCCTCGCAACCACCACAGGAGACAGTTACTATGATTACCTCTATTGTGTATTTGAAAAAACAGGGAGTATTTGAGGTTAAGTGCTTGCCTAAGATCAATTAGGCAGAGCTGGGAGTTGAACACCCAGGTCTATCTGATTCTCTAAGCCCATTTTTCTTGCTGGGGGTGGGGGCACAGATAAGAAGGGGAAAATTAATCTTTATGTGCACTGTTTGAAACGATGATACATTCGCATAGTCCAAAACTCAGAAAGTACAGAAAGGAAGTATCTCCCAGCCACCCTGTTGCTCTCTCCTGAATTTTTTATGAACACTCTCAGGCATGTTTTATGTCTATTATCATAGTATGTACACAAACAGGCACACACACACACATTTCCCCTCTCTACAGAAATGGTAACATACTAAAGGTACTCTTCTGTACCTTCACAGTCTGAGAACAGCTACCCCACCTAGGACCTGGCCAAGACCACAGCCAGGTAAGGGCAGGGCAGGCACCTGGCCTCCAAGCTCTGTGTCCAGTGCTCACTCCCCACAGTGCCCCCCAACTCACCCACAGCAGCTGACTCAGCCCCATGCTGCCTCTAACAACCATAAACAAAAGCAGCGAGAAATGGCCATGCTGCCTTCTGGGCAGGACACTCCATCCTGCAGAAGGGACCTTTAGGCTCACTCCTCCATCTGTGAAGCCGGGCACCCAGGGGACAGGGCAAGTGGTTGAACTCACACTGATATCCTTCTTCTGTTTGGTGGCGACAGCAGAGAGAGCCCGCTCCAACTCTCCTACACACTGCGATGAGCATTGCAGGTGGCCTGCCAGATCCTTGGACTCTTCTGCAATGAGAGAGTTGAGATGGGACCCAAAGGACTCCCCCTGAAGACCTGTCAAAGTGCCAGGTTGAAGGATGACAGGGTGCCCAGATTCCTACCTTCAAAGTGTCTGAGAACACCTTTTGTTCGACACAGGTCCGTGTGGAGCTCATTATTCTCGGTGTTCAATATCGCGATTTGAAGCTTTGGGAGAAAAACAAAGCAAGTGCTGAAAGAGAAGGAAAGAAACATTCTCGGGAGGACAGGAGGAAACTTCACACCCTCCACTCACATTTAGCCCCCATTCGGCCTGCTGTCTCTTCTTGTTTTCTTTCTTTTCCTATAGGAAGAGGAAGACAGAGCTCTTACCAGGGGGAGGCAGAGATGGCACAGCAAGAGACACGCCCCCAGAATGCCACCAATGCCCCAGGACAGGCCCACCCATGGGACCAGGTTATGAGAGGCCCTGTGGGGATGGGGTGGAATGTGAGGAGTGAGCCTTCTTCCCCAGGCTGGGAGTGGGTGAGATGAGACTGAGGCCTCTATGTCTGAGTGCCCCCAAACCAGCCGGTCGTAGCCACGGCGAGGAAACGAAAATCACGTTACTTCTTCCAGTTGATGTTCCAGTTCTTTATTCTGTTGTTTCTGTGGGGAGAGTCAAATGAAGGTGATGGAGGGTGGCCCCCTCAACTCTATTCCCCAGACCAGGAAGCGGTAGGCAGGGGCCAGGAATGGATTTTAAAGGCAAAGTTCTCAGACATAATGGGAACATGAACCGGTAAACTCTCCTCAAGCTCCCAAGGACAGAGGATTTGGGTCTTTGTTGGCTTTTGCCCACAGCCACAGAACTCAAAGTCTGAATCAGGACTCTCTTGAGAGGACAGTAACATAAACCCCTAGAGATGGAGTTTGAGAAAGGCCCCTCCTTCTGGCAGCTTGTGATTTAGAAAAGTGCGTTCATTCAATAAACATTTACTGAGCACGTACGGGCCAGGTATGGTTCTTCACAGCAGATATTGGATGGAAAAGGACAGACAGAGCCCTTGGCCCTGAGGTTTCCATTCTAGGGGGCCTTTAAATCTCGGACTCTCAGAGCTAACAGAGACCTTTGATACTCACTACCTCCTCTGGAAACACAAGCCCAAAAAGGAGAGGTGGCTTGTCCAGAATCGAAGATCAAATTAGGGACTGAGTCACAGCAGAAATACAGGGCCCCTGACAACCAGTCAGGGTATTGCCAATTCCCGAGCCTTAGGTGTGTGGGACTCGAGCAGGGATGTCTGGAGAGGAGAGTGGCAAGAGGGCAGGAAAGAAGAGCCACGCTGCATGCTGTGGGGTCCCTCCAGGTGAGGCCTGGACACCCCAGCTCCCTATTTACCCTTGGCACCAGGGGCCCCCAGCTCTTTCTTCAGGGCCCTAAGGGGAAACCAGCCCAGGATTGGCAGCATGGAATCAGGGGTCCCCACTGAAATCTTACCAAAGATTCGATGGTGTTCTTCAGTTCGTTGACTTTTACGGACCTTGAATCCCAGACTACTGCCGGTTCTGCTTTTAGACTCTGAGAGCGCAATACAGAGAAGGAGGAGGTGGAGCAGGAGTTTGGGGAGAGGTAGAGAACAATCATGAGGGCTGGGGTGTGTGGGCTGTCTCAGCTGGCAGAGGGGCAGCTGGTCCCCGCTGTGTGAGGAGGTTGGAGGGCTGGCCTGCAGGGTCACTGCACCTCCACCCAGAGCCTCTTACCTCCAGATCCTTCAGGGTAGCCGATGATGTAGGGCCCTCCCCGTGGAAACCTGTTGCTGACTACAAGAGATGAGAGTGCATATGGAGATGTTCTGTCCCCCTCAGTGTCTGAGCCCTCTGACTTCCTTTCTTCCCCATCAACTGGCAACATTTTCTTTTCTGCCTATCTTGGACCTTTGTCCCATAACTCTGTGCCAACTTCTCTCATGGTTCTTATCTCCCCACCATCCCACCTGGGGGCCCTTTCAATGACTCCTGATGGCAAGTGACTGTTCTCATTGTCCTGGCTTCCCCTTGAGACTGGGGATGAGGAAAATCACACAGCAATGCTGGGTGTCCTGGGTGTTTACAACAGGCCATGTACTATGTACTAGGGATTAACATAAAACAACAATAACAAATCTCACTTAAACTTCACAAATGGAAGTCAAACAATACCACCTCTGTTATACAGACGTAAAAAGAGAGGCCCAAGAGCTCAAGCAAATTGCTGTAAATCATATCCCTCCCAGACGGAGAGGCAGGATTCAAACCCAGAATTCCTTTTTTTTTTTTTTGAGACAGAGTCTCGCTCTGTCTCCCGGGCTGGAGTGCAGTGGCACAATCTCGGCTCACTGCAAGCTCTGCCTCCCAGGTTCACGCCATTCTCCTGCCTCAGCCTCCCGAGTAGCTGGAACTACAGGCGCCCGCCACCATGCCTGGCAAATTTCTTTGTATTTTTTAGTAGAGACGGGGTTTCACCATGTTAGCCAGGATGCTCTCAATCTCCTGACCTCGTGATCTGCCTGCCTCGGTCTCCCAAAGTGCTGGGATTACAGGCGTGAGCCACCACATCCAGCCAAACCCAGAATTCTTAACCAGTACCCAACAGTCCATCCACAATTTTAACAATTACCCTCTACTGCCCCTTGGGCCCCCTGTCCCCAGGAGCCTGGCCAGCCAAGACTCACATCCCCAGGTGACTGGCAACCACCAAAAGTGGCTGTCTCAGGGATACTGCCATTTGTTTTCCTGTTCCTCTTCGCTCCTGCTGTAACTCTACAGCTCTTTCTCTGCCAATATTCTTTAAACTGTGGGAAAGAAGAGCAGTAATACTCATGAGAACTGTCAGCCCCTACAGCCACATCCTCCTTTACGGTTTTTACAAAATACTCTTATACACCATCTGATGTAATGACACCAACAACAGTACAAGGTGTTGTCACAATCTTTTAGTGACTGAGAGGGATTGATATCATGGCTAGGAAAAAGAAAAAGGCGATACTGGGACTTTGAAACTCAGTCTTCTGACTCCAAGCTCTGAGGTTTTGCCAAGAATCAGCAGCTGCCAGGGGCCAAAACCAGAGGCAGAGGTAGAAAAGTAAACATTAAGTAGGCAGGAACTGTATGCCGTGTGGTTTAGAGTCAGACATTCTCACACGTCTGTTAGTGTGAAGAAGTGCACCAGTACCTCTCAAACTTTTATATCAATGTGTCCTCATGGCAGAAGGCAGCCTTTTTGTTAAATCTGGGAATTTAGCAGAAAGAGGACAAACCAAGTCTTATTTCAGAGAGAAGTCTGGTATACTCTTAGAAACCTATGTGACTGTCATCCCTAAGTACATTCATGTTTTTTCTCTTGATCTCAAGAGAATCAAGGGAAACTGATGCTTCAGAAAGATGTCCCACATTTATCCTGTGGCACTCAAAGTACCCAAGGTGGAGATAATATGAGCAAGATTCAAGCTGTCAAGTTCAGTTTCCCAAGATCTATTCCACAGAAGATGAGCAAATCTCACTTCAGAGACCACTGACTGAAGGGCAGTCTGGTCCCAGAACCATGGAGAATTAGAATATGAGATAGAGAACTGAGAAAAGAATGTTGAAATCTCTCTGGAAAGTAGAAGCCTGGGAGAAAACCAAACCAAACCAATTCTCCCATTGCCACCCAGAGACACTGTGAACCTTTTGAGCTCATGGGGCAAGTGTAGGCTTTTCCCACTGTCAATGTCTATGTTAAGGTTAAGGCAGCCTGAAACCTCTTGCTCCTAGGTCCCATAATCTACATTCCCTTTGCAGCTGGAAATTTGTGCTGTGACCAGAGGAATCAGAAATGGGGTGACAACGCTTAGGGGACTGGGTCATAAGATCAAAGTCTGGTCTATGCGGTAACGACAGTTCCTAGGTGGATTGTGACATCACTATATTCCACTCCTCTGGTGAGGGGGAGGGACCACATCAGCACAATGTCCGAGTTGCTGCTCCCACAATGGGGAGGCTGGGGTTGGGACCCCAATCACTTAAGAATGCCAGCATAAAGAAACCCAGGAGGTCCACCTTGAGGCAGCAGGAGGGGAGGGCAGAGTCTGCAGCAGGGAGCTCCAGGAGTCACCAGCCCAAAGTCACCCAGGGATGACTGGCGAGGGCGGGGCCTGGGGCTGGGGGACCGAGGTCCTTGGAGATGTGAGCCAAAGAGACCAGGGAGGTCGAGTTTGGGGCAGCAGGGGAGTGAGGGGCCAATGTGGGCCGAGGGGAATCCCCAGGGTCACCACCTGCAAGAGAGTCACCCTGGGGTGACTGACGAGGGCAGGGACTGGGCTGCTTGCTTAAGGGGCAGGGCTGACTGACAAGACTTTGGTGGGTGGAGCCCAGAGGCGCCAGGGTTGGGGGGCCCAGTCCGGTGTGCCTCAGGAGTGGTATGGACTCTGGCAGTGGTCTTGTCATCGGAGGGGATCTGTGGCTGGGTTGGGGGGTGATGACCTGAATAGCGTTTTGCTGTCTTGGCTACAGCCAATTTGCTCTGTCGAGTTTCTTCTGCCATCTGGGGTGGGTAGGGAGGCAGGGTTGGGGCCACGTCAGCGAAATCCCAGCGAGCACTGGTGACGCTTGATCACCTGGGCAGCTGTGTGACTGAGCCAGAGGAGGCGTAACCAGGGCCACACTAGAATGCAGAATAGGGGTGTGGCCTTAATGCTCCAATCCCGATGGTGTGTAAAGATGAAAGGGAAAGGGGGTGTGGCTGGGCCCCAGTGTGTCCAGAGGGACCTGTGGCTCCTGGAGAAAACTGCCATACGGCCGCTGCCCTCACCCCACTTCTGTGGAAGGAGGAGCCAGCTTTGCTTTAAAATTTTTAAAAATGTTATGTGTGTATACTTTATATATATATATGTGTGTGTGTTTCTGTGTATGTGTATCTGTGTGTTCCTCCAGAGCTGTCTTCATTACCCAGCTTCTATGCAAGGTCTATGATTTTGGCCTATATTTTTCATCTTCAAATACAGGAAAAAAATTACCAGTACTACCTTAACTGAGATACATACAGATCCCCCAAAAAATGGAAAATCCATAGCATGCTTGATCATTAATGAAGCAGACTATATTATCCAACATTCCAATAAGATAAAATAATCACAATGATTCTCTTTGGTGGAAAAACGTTTATCTTATTCTCCTATGTTATTGTTAAGATTTTTTTTCTTAAACAAGAAACATGTCTAATATCTGTAAAAACACAAAGCTTTGGGGGTGGGTGCAGTGGCTCACGCCTGTAATCCCAGCACTTTGGGAGCCCAAGGCGGGTGGATGACCTGAGGTCAGGAGTTCGAGACCAGCCTGGCCAACAGGGTGAAACCCCATCTCTACTAAAAATACAAAACTAGCCAGGCGTGGTGGGTGCCTGTAATCCCAGCTTGCTATCAGGAGGCTGAGGCAGGAGAATCACTTGAACCCAGGAGATGGAGGTTGCAGTGAGCCAAGCTCACACCACTGCACTCCAGCCTGGGTGACAGAGCTTAGACGCTCTATCCCAAAAGAAATAAAATAAAATACAAAGTAAATTTTAAAAGTTTTCAATTTAATAAGCACTCAAAGCTCTTTACCAATTTAAAACAAATACAAGGTGCATTTTCTAGAATCACTTGGCTTCTCTAAGCCTTGCAGATGAAACTGAATTTCTCACTTGATACTTGGCTATGACTTGCAATCATGAAAACCAAGAATTGTTATGTCAATGCACCGTTTGTTACCCGTATTTCACACGGTGGGTTGGGATCAAGGGTCGAATCTTCTGTGATTTGCTCCACATAACCAAAGGCCTCTTATCCCAGACCAAACTAAGCTTTTGTTTAGAGTTCTACAATTTACAGTTAGTAGACAAGAGTGGTTCTCAGTAATGTAGTCTCTGGACTAGCAGCAGCAGCAGCACCTGAGAACTTTCTGTAAGTGCAAATTCTCAGGCCCTACCCTGGACCTGGTGAATCAGAATCTCTGGAGTAGGGCTCAGCAATCTGTGCTGCGGTAATCCCTCCAGGTGCTCAGGAACCTCTGGCATACAGCAGGTAGAAAAATGTGTTTCCTTCTGTAGGTCCAAAGCCAGGGATACTATAGGTTCTATCTCAATATGAAACAATGACATGCAATTAAAACACTCAACTCTCCTTCCTACTCCCACCCTCCATCCAATGTGTTTTATTTTTATGAGTTCAATAAGAAAACAAGTGGCAGTCAGAAGTTTAGTCTAAAACGTATATTTACAAGTATTAGTTCTCATCCAGCCTGACCTCATACAAAACCATTTACATCCTCTTACAGCTAAAATTTTAAAAATGTTTTGTGTGTATACTTTATATATATATATATATATGTGTGTTTCTGTGTATGTGTATCTGTGTGTTCCTCCAGAGCTGTCTTCATTACCCAGCTTCTATGCAAGGTCTATGATTTTGGCCTATATTTTTCATCTTCAAATACAGGAAAAAAATTACCAGTACTACCTTAACTGAGATACAGATCCTCTAAAAATGGAAAATCCATAGCATGCTTGATCATTAATGAAGCAGACTATATTATCCAACATTCCAATAAGATAAAATAATCACAATGATTCTCTTTGGTGGAAAAACGTTTATCTTATTCTCCTATGTTATTGTTAAGATTTTTTTTCTTAAACAAGAAACATGTCTAATATCTGTAAAAACACAAAGCTTTGGGGGTGGGTGCAGTGGCTCACGCCTGTAATCCCAGCACTTTGGGAGCCCAAGGCGGGTGGATGACCTGAGGTCAGGAGTTCGAGACCAGCCTGGCCAACAGGGTGAAACCCCATCTCTACTAAAAATACAAAACTAGCCAGGCGTGGTGGGTGGGTGCCTGTAATCCCAGCTATGGGAGGCTGAGGCAGGAGAATCACTTGAACCCAGGAGATGGAGGTTGCAGTGAGCCAAGCTCACACCACTGCACTCCAGCCTGGGTGACAAGCGAGCATGCATCTCAAAGAAATAAAATAAAATACAAAGTAAATTTTAAAAGTTTTCAATTTAATAAGCACTCAAAGCTCTTTACCAATTTAAAACAAATACAAGGTGCATTTTCTAGAATCACTTGGCTTCTCTAAGCCTTGCAGATGAAACTGAATTTCTCACTTGATACTTGGCTATGACTTGCAATCATAGAAACCAGAGGTATGTTATGTCACTGTGTTACTGCTTGTTACCTGTATTTCCTGAGGCTGGGATCAGGGTGAATCTTCATTGATTTGCTCCATAACCTGTGCGCTTCTTATCCCAGACCAAACTAAGCTTTTGTTTAGAGTTCTACAATTTACAGTTAGTAGACAAGAGTGGTTCTCAGTAATGTAGTCTCTGGACTAGCAGCAGCAGCAGCAGCAGCACCTGAGAACTTTCTGTAAGTGCAAATTCTCAGGCCCTACCCTGGACCTGGTGAATCAGAATCTCTGGAGTAGGGCTCAGCAATCTGTGCTGCAGTAATCCCTCCAGGTGCTCAGGAACCTCTGGCATACAGCAGGTAGAAAAATGTGTTTCCTTCTGTAGGTCCAAAGCCAGGGATACTATAGGTTCTATCTCAATATGAAACAATGACATGCAATTAAAACACTCAACTCTCCTTCCTACTCCCACCCTCCATCCAATGTGTTTTATTTTTATGAGTTCAATAAGAAAACAAGTGGCAGTCATAAGTTTAGTCTAAAGCATTATATTTACAAGTATTAGTTCTCATCCAGCCTGACCTCATACAAAACCATTTACATCCTCTTACAGCTAAAATTTTTAAAAAGTATCTTCACAATCTAAGTCTCAGGCACACTAGGAGTTCTATAATAAAGCACCAAGTAGATTGGAATGTCCAAACTTACTAGAGAAGTGGAATCATTGGCTATATTTTTCAAGTTGCATTCCAAGGAAATTTAAGTTCTGAAATTTTTCACCTTCATGCTAACAATAGGAATTCAGCAGAACACTCCATTCCTTCAAAGCCTCTAGCCAGGCAAAGAGTTTACCGTATTATTCTTGCTTTCAATGGATATAAAGCAGCGTCCTGGTAGGCACATTTTGTATGCCTGCAAAGATGCAGAACTAAACACTTCTATCTGTTCCATGTTAAAACAAAAGTCCTGTAAACCTTGGATGGTGAGTGTAATACTTCAGCACTAGCACCAAAGCCTCAAATATGAAAAGATACCAAGAACAGCACTAGCAAAGAAAACTAAACTCTCAGCCAGGAGCAGTAGTTCACACATGTAATCCTAGGACTTTGACAAGCCAAGGTGGGAGGATTACTTGAAGTCAGGAGTTCAAGACAAGCCTGGGAAGCATAGCGAATTCACATCTCCACAAAAAATTTTTAAAAACAGGTGGGCATGGTGGCACACACCTGTAGTCCTAGATACTCGGCAGTAGTACACACACACACACAAAATAAACAGAGATACAGGACAAAGACATACTTTGATTCTTCTTAAAAAAAGCTATATTCTTGCTTTTCGGCCAGGCGCGGTGGCTCACGCCTGTAATCCCAACACTTTAGGAGGCCAAGGCAGGCAGATCATGAGGTCGGGATCAGTAGCATCCTGGCTAACACGGTGAAACCCATCTCTTACTAAAAATACAATAAATTAGCCAGGCGTGGTGGCAGACGCCTGTAGCTCCAGCTTCTCAGGAGGGCCGAGACGGGAATGGCGTGAACCGGGAGGGAGCTTGCCGTGAGCCGAGATAATGCCACTGCACTCCAGTCTGGGTGACAAAGCGAGACTCAGTCTCAAAATAAATATATATATATATATTTTTTTTTTAAAGTTGACAGAAGTTGTTCGTTTTACAAAAAGGAGTTTTTCATATTTATGTTGGATTTCATTATTTTCTTAATATTATAAATACATTTCATATAGATAGAGTGTGGATTTGATTTTTTTCTGGTGTAATGTGTATTCTTCATTTTTGTTATTTATTGCTCTTTAAAAGCATCAGATTCCTATACAAAGAAGCTTGCAATAGTATAATGAGAAAATTAATGGAATTTATGTAAATATAAATACATGAATTGATTAAAATGTAGTTATTGCAGTAAAAGTAGATGCCTTTTGTATTGACTATAATTCATTCTTTGAAAATTGAAATAAAATTAAAAATATTTTAGCTTATCCTAAACTTATTTCATTTATTTTTCCTCATATAACCATATACAGTATAAAAGTGAAGGATTTTTAAAAATTTGATTTCCCATTAATTCACCTTTTTGCCTCTTGATAATCTAAGTGGAACCTCAGAGAAACATACGTTGGTATTCTTCCAAAATCTCTTTAAGCATAACTTAATTAGGGTTCTCATCAACAGCAGAAAAAGATACAGAATTCTGGAAGTTCTTTCTTACTTGATAATGACACACAAAACAAAAGACATATATCAAAATAACTGGCTTACATGGCTCTGAAATATCTATCCAGGATAGTAGATCTATGTAGTTTTATTGTGAATGAACAGAAGTCATTGCATATTGAATAAAAAGGTGAAGTGTAATTACATACAATGCTTGTCAAATTACTGTTGTCAATTTTAAAAAAGGAATTACAATTTGAGAACAGAAATTATTATTATTATCATTTTTGAGGCAGTCTGCAGCTGTCACACCAGGCTGGAGTGCAGTGGTGCCATCTGGGCTCACTGCAAGCTCCACCTCCCAGGTTCAGGCTATTCTCCTGCCTCAGCCTCACGGTAGCTGGGACTACAAAGGCCTGCCACCAGCGCCTGGCTAGTTTTTTATATTTTTAGTAGAGGCGGGGTTTCGTGTTAGCGGGATGGTCTCGATCTCCTGACCTTGTGATCTGCCGCTTTCGACCTCCCAAAGTGCTGGGATTACGGGCGCCCGAGCCACTTTCACATGGCGAGAATAGAAATTATTAAAAGAAAACAGAAAGAGATGTCATTACCTTAATACAGCCTAAATTGTCACCAACCCTACTTAATTATTCAGCATATTCTGAAAACGTTGATGAAATCCATCATGGTTAGCTTGTTCTTTGTAGCTATCCGTAGGCAATAGAAGCAAACCACACACTCCAGGTTAAATGTGTTTAAATTCTAAGACATTGACTGCAAAACATTAAAGACACATCAGTTCCTCCCAGAATTACTTCTGAGTTTGGAGTGCGGTGGTTTGTATAGACCTCTCTTTGTAACCTGTTGCTGTTAAGATAATACACAGCACTTTATTGTCAATAGAAAATGGCAGAACCTATTGCTCTGGGGAAGGCTTTCTCTTGGAAATGAATGACAAATCACGATTATATAAACCAAGAGATGACATAACATATCTATAGGTTGCACAATAATAAACATGGCACGAGAAACATATTGCATTTGCAAGATTAGAGCTAATCGGTTTTGCAGAGTGCAATAAATTAATTTTAGAAAATGCAAGTGAAATCAGATTGTGCTAAGCTAATGCTAGTATGTGGTTTACAACAAAACCAGAAATTGAATTATAGAATTTGTTTTTAGACAAGGCTGCAGAGCGCAGTGGCTCAAGCTTGTAATCCCAGCACTTTGGGAGGCTGAGGCTGGCCGGATCACAAGGTCAGGAATATCGAGACCATAGGGGTGAAATCCCGTCTCTACTAAAAATACAAAAAATTAGCGGAAGCGTTGTAGGCGGGTGCCTGTAGTCCCAGCCTCAGAGACTGATGCAGGAAGAATGGCGTGAACCCGGAAGTGGGCTGCAGTGAGCGAGGAATTGCCACTGCACTCCAGCCTGGGCAATAGAGGCGAGACTCCATCTCAGAAAAAAAAAATATATATATATATATATATATATATAAAACTCTGAAAGTAACTGAATTGCTCATGTTACCATTAAGACTGGCTAGGACTGGAAAAAAGATCTTTACAATTCAATGTTCTAAACTGTGATGAAGCAAATTGGTTTTTCGATTACCAGCATGGGTTTTTTTTGTTTTGGGATGGAGTCTCACTCTGTCACATAGGCTGGAATGCAGTGGCGCAACCCCGGCTCACTGCAACCTCTGTCCCCCGGGTTCAAGTGATTCTCCTGCCTCAGCCTCCCAGGTAGGTGGAATTATGGGTGCACACCACCATGCCAGCCTAATTTTTTTTTTGAGACAGTCTTGCTCTGTCCAACAGGCACAGTGCAGTGGCATGTTGGCTCTGCCACAGCCTCTGCCTCGGGTTCAAGCCATTTTGACTCAGCCTCCCGAGTAGCTGGGACAGGTTCCACCATGTTGGTCTCAAACTCCTGGCCTCAGGTGATCCACCCTGCCTTGGCCTCCCAGAGTGCTGGGATTATGGGTGTGAGCCACTGCTGACCCATGGCTTTATTTTTCATTCACAGACTGCTAATCAACTTATTTCTACTTTGGAATATTCAATGTGAAGTTGAAACTGTAAGCATAAAAAATTTTCAGACTTAAATACAGACCTGCTACCTAAAGTGTTGAAACCTCAATTATGTGTATTAAATACTGGGTTAGAGTTAATACATAATGAAATGAATCACCAGACATTCACCATCAGTTATTCCTTTTGAGATGGTTCTTTGTGCTCCTATTTAAACATAATTTTGTATTCTAGTGCTATTACAGATGGCCTACATCAAGAAAAAAAAAAAAAAGAGGATTTATGCTTAGAACAAAAGAAACAATGGCCCAGGCCGGGTGCGGTGGCTCCGGCCTGTAATCCCAGCACTTTGGGAGGCAGGAGGTGGGCAGATCCAGGGAGTCGGGGAGGTGGAGACCATCCTGGCTAACAGGGGTGAAATCCGTCTCTACTAAAAAATATACAAAATAAAATTAATGAGCATGGTATTGGTGCCTGTAAATTAACTTCATAGGAGAATGAAGACAGAAGAATGTGATGAACCAGTGAGACTTACAGTGAGCTGAGATGACACCACCTACAGTCCAGCCTAGGTGACAAATGAACTCCATCTCAAAAAAAAGAAAAGAAAAGAAAAACAATGACTAATAAAATAAATAAAATAGAAAAGTAAATCAGTGAAGTAGGAAAAGAAGAATATAAATAAATGATCAAACTTCATTGAGATAAAGACAGTTAACTAAGAAAATTACAAACCAAAGGTTAACCTACAGCTCAGATGAACATAAGAAAAACACACAAAGAGACCAGACATGGTGAAATAATATAATCAGCACTTCCCGGGCGGGCGTGCAGATCGGTCGGGGAGTTCGAACAAGCGACCAACATGGTGAAACACCGTCTCAAAAGTACAAAAATCAGTTGAGGCGTGGTAGCATCGCCTGTAATCAACCATAAGGCTGAGGACTGACAAACAGGCGGGGACACCGTGAAGCTGATTCTCACCACTCAACTGGTGACAGAAGCGAACTCTCAAAATAAAGGACTGAGATGTTGGTCAATTTGAGACAGGACTTATTAGAAATAATGATGGACTTTCGGAGGCAAAACAGAACAGCACACATTGCCAAAAGTGGACTTTCAGTTGAAACAGGGGCTGACCAGGCATGGTTTCGCTCACCCTGTAATCCCAACACTGGATGCAAGACGACGATCTGGTCAGTCAGACCATCTATTCTTTGGGTGACTCGTCTCAAAAAATACAAAAAAAATTAGCTGGGCAGTGGTGGGTGGTGCCTGTGGTGCAGCCTGGGAGTGAACTTGGGAGAATAGCATGGGAGCCTAGGCCGAACTGGGCTGGGAATGTTGCTATCATTGGGAGAATGGAAGGACAGGACTCGCTCAAAAAAGCAGATGGCAATATTGCTCTCAGGAGATTCAAAAAATGCTTCTTTCTGTAAGGGTCAAAACAATTTTCAGTTTCGTGAACAACATAAAAAGCATTTCAGCTCATCCTAGCTTGCCTATGAAGGCAGTTATGGTCATGAAAGACAATTCAGATGCCATCCACCTATTAGGTGGGAGAATGGATTAGGAGACAATGGAGAATGGGGGGACAGTTAGCAGTTACTGCAATAAACCTGGATGGAAGGACGAGGTGTCTTGGGTGAAGGGCCAGAAGAAGGAGTGTGTGAAGAGCAAAGGGCTGGATAATCCTGCTGGGTTAGCATGAGGAAGAACTGCTAGTAGAGTGCATTAAGTCCCTAAGTAAAAGACATCAATATTTGAAAGAGGTATTGAAGTGTCTTTAATTGAATGATACCATGGAACGTCAAAAGCAAATTAAATCGTGGGGCTTCGTGCCAGAAATAAATGGGCCGGGCGGTGGCTCGACCTGTAATCCCAGCACTTTGGGAGGCGGTGGCGGGTGGATCACGTGGTCGGAGATGAACCATCCTGATTGTGTGGTGCGACAGGTCTGCCACTAAAAATACAAAAAAAATTATGGGCATGGTGTGGCGCCCTGTGGTCCAAAACTATGGGAGGCTGGCTGAAGGTGTACAGACTGGGAGACAGGCTTGGTGACAGGATCATGCATCAACTGAAACATGACAGGGCTGTCTCAAAAGAGGCAGTGCAGACTCCGCCTATTCACTGGGAGGCGGTGGTGCAGATCCAGTTAAGAGTTGGGACCATGGTTGTTGACTCTCTAAAAGCCTACAAATGCTAGAGGCGTGGCTGGCCTATAGTCCCAGATACTTGGGAGGCTGGGGCAGAGAATGGCATGAACCCTGGGAGGAGCCCAGTGACAGGTGTCCTACACTTTCAGCCTGGCGTGAGCAGACTTTCATCTCAAAAAAATAAATAAAAAAAAGACTGAGCGGTGAGCTCACTGTAATTCAACACTGGGAGGCCGGTGGTGGGATCACAAGGTCAGGAGACCATTCTCTTTGTGCTGGGTGAAGACTGGTCTGCAAAATACAAAAAGTGGCCGGTGGTGTAGGCGCCATGGTCAGCTACTAGGAGAGAATGGCGTGACAGGGGCAATTCAAGTGAGCAGGTGCTCCACTTCCTCCTGAGCACAGGTGAAGGAACTGCATCTCAAAAAAGAAAAGAAGAATGTAGACCAGGCTGGGGGCCGATGAAATGCACACCTATGTCCAAGCCAGGGTGATTCGTCCACCCTCATGGCCCAAATTCAAACCTTCAACCAAAATGGTTGAAACTAGTCCTCTCTAAAGTACACAAAAAATTAAGCTGGGGTGTGAGACACCTGTGGATCCCAGCCTCAGACTGAGACTTGGGAGAACCATGAGACCCAGGCCAGAGGCTGCAAATGAGCCATCTCTCAGTGCCTTAGCTGACAAGGCGGAACTCTGTCTCAAAGAAAATAAAATGTAGGTCAGTAGATTGGACTAATTAAAAATTATTTAAAGTGTTCCTATAAATTGATTAAGATGTACAATGCCAGTTATAAATATCCCAATTCTGTGTAAAAATATGTAAAGAAAAGTGTTAATAAATAAACTAATTGGAGTCGTAATTGCCATTGGTCATGATCATTCCAATGATAGTGTTCAAATTTTCTCTCTCAAATCGTTTATATAAACCAAGTAATCTCAAAATTATGAGATGCAGTTACAGTGAACTATGGTGTGCCATAACTCCAGCCTCAGTGTTAGATATTAAAAAAAAAAGTCATCAGCGTTTTAGGGATTATGTAAATAATTTTTTTATTTTCTTTGTCTCTTTTATCTTCTGATTTTCCTTATATATAACATGTGGGAATAAAGTATATCGAACAGAGATCCATTGAAACAGCAAGAACAACAGTGACTCCACCTGTAATCCCAAGCTCTGTGAGGAGACCAGTGAGACGATCTTAGGGTCAGGTGTTTGAGAGACTAGCCTGGGCAGCAGCTGAGGCTCTCTAAATACAAAAAAAAATTAAGCCATGCATTGGTGGACACCTGGTGCAGCCTCAGGGAGATGAGAGAATCACCTAAGCCCAAAGTTGGGCTGCAAGCTAGAGCCAGAATGTGGCACTCATCCACCTGGTGACAGGGTAGAACTCTGTCTCAAATAAATAAATGCAGATATATATGTAAAAATCAACCTGTAGGTAATCATGTTTGTTGATTATGTTTTCTCAATGGTGTTATATAGTCTCCTTTATAATTCTATACGGAGAACTTCTAATCTCCATTTCTAGATGATTTTTTTTGAGACGGGTCAACTCCTGCCATCCCCAGAACTGGGTGGGGTTGGCAATCTGTTCCGCTGCAACCTCTCCAGGTTCCACAATTTCTCCTGCCTCAGCCTCCAGGTATTCAGGACTTCTAAGTCTCCACCACACATCAAGGCCACTGCCTCAGCCTATTAAAATGGGGTTCCTAATTGTGGAATGATTAGTCTTTCCTGAACTCTCATGATCTTTAATACTTCTGTTCAAGGCCTGAGGTAGGCATGGTCTGTGTAACAGAATAAATTTTAAATTTGTTAGTTTTTCATTTCATGACAAAATTAGCTGGGTAAGTTTTATTCTGTGTTTCTTAATTTAAATGAAATGGCTTCAAGTTAAATACTTCTTCATGTTTAAATCCAATTGGTGAAAACTAAAATGGTATAACTGTCAGGCAAGCCGTGGCATACCAGAAACGTAACTTGAGATGGTCAAAGTGGGTCGTTCAACACTATGGTTAAGAAGAATCAAATGAAAGGTCTAAATAAGTAGAAATGCATCTATGTTCATGGAGACTTAACATTGGTAAAATGACAGTACTTCCTAGGTTAGGTCACAATATTCAATGCAACTGGTCAAAATCCCAAGCTCCTTTACGAAACAGGACAATGATCTTAAAATTCATGGAAGTAGTGACTGAGCAACCAAAACCCTTAAAAACTTAGTTCCTTTCAGTTCAAACTTGCTAATTTACAGTAAATAAAGGTGTTGCTTCCTGTCTCAGAACAGAAGGAACAGATACAGAATGAGTCCAGGCTCAGCTTTCACAGAGACAGTCAATTGAATGCATTTCAGTATTGGGTCAGGTGGAATTCAACAATTAAGAACTTGTCAGGAGCACTCCATGATTTTATTTACAACGCTCAAGTCCAATTAATTGTGATTATACCACCTTGATCTTCAATTTTTGAAATGCCAGGCAAGTGAACAGGACATTTTGAAGGAAGGATACAGTGAACATTAGTGCCAAGTACCATACCACCACCTTTTCACTAGAGTACCCCTCTTCCTTCAGGTTGAAGAATCCTAGAGAGAAATTTGGGAAGAAGGAAGGTTTTGCAATTTTCAGGTCAGAAACAAAAGTACAACTTTGTTGCAACCACATAATGCCACTGAGGTCATTGATGCCAAGCAAGACAAGTAGTTTCTAGCACCTCAAAAAGTGGGTAAATGTTTTCCTTATTATTTGCCTTTCAATGACATCGCACTAAAAGTGGTCGACTTCTACTGCTAAATTAATTGTCATTTGTCAATGTGTTAAATTTGTGCTGCTCTTTGTCCTCCAGGGTTCCTACTGGAGCCAATTTGAATGATTTAGAAGAAGATTACTAGGAAAAAATTCTTAATAAATAAAGTAAGGTCATCAGGATGTGTGCCACATATGCGGACATGTCCATAATTCAGCACAACAGTTCGGTTGTGGGGTCTGTAACCTATCCTAAGCTTAGCATCTTTGAGCATTGAGTTATAATCACCATGAAAAATGATGCAAATGCATTTTGTGCTAGTTCTAATTATATAGAAATGCCGGATGAGGCCAAATCCTACAGAGATAAATTCGATCAGGGAGTTGCCAGGATCAACTTGGTGAGGGGAGACAATTTAGAATTTGTTCTTGTGGTGAGTTTCTTTTTGGGAGATAGAAATGAACTACCAGTGGGGGTGGTAATGGCTGCAACTCTGAATACACTAAAAACCACTGAACTACACTTAGAGAAGGTGGTATCCATGTAAAGTATGTCTGTCAAAGCTCTGGTTAAAATGTTTGACTATCAAAAACAAAGAAAATGATTGTAGAGATGTGGATATAAATACTGGAACAAAACTGTAATAAATCTATCTAGGAATCACTGTGCTTAGTCTTTACCTATTCCGTCCAGAGCTTTGTGTTTATTGATATTTCCACATTTTTTACTTCTTCTAATTAAGCTAAAGTAAATTCCTCCTTCCTCTTAATAGTTGACTCTAGAGACAAAACCCTTTTGATTCTCCAATGGGCACTACGTTCATTCCCTCCTTCATCCCATGACCTGCACAATGTGGTTCTCCTCATACTCTGAACAACAGCGTGACCTCAATGTCGTCACTGGGAACTCTGTGGGGACAATGTCTCATTCTTTCTGCTGTCACTGGATTTGTTACAAGACGTTCATTTATAATTGCTCCCCTGTTTCCTCAAATCATTGCAGAAAGGTGATATCCAGACATGGTGTCATGTCCTGTAAGTCCCAAACTACTCAGGAGGCTAGTGACGGATGCTTGAATGAAGTTCAATTTACATTGACAGATGTCCTGCCTTCCAACCAAGGTGAGATTGTCTCAAGCCAATAGTAAACAAATGATAAATAGTAAATGAGTCATCCATGCAGCTTTGGATACCAAATCCAAAATCATGCCAAAGAAAATTTGTCATGGCATGAATGGACCTTGAAAACAACCTTTAATTAAGTCATGGATACTTACAACCTAAAAGTGTCGCAATTTCCCTCTTACATTCAGGTTTCAAATTAGTCAACTCATGAAACAAATAAAACGGGTTGTTTCAGAAATAGGATGAAAGTGATTGTTATGGTGGCTAGTTTCGATTCAAGAAATGATTTTCTGAAAACTTGTTTCCTCAACAATATATATATATACTACACTAATATGCCTAAATGGTTCATGCCGTTAAATTTTGCGTTAATTCCTCCACCATATGTTTTTAAAGAGACTTGTGTTCCTTGATTTGATCTTATTTTCATTAAAACGTTTTGTTCAGTTCCTGTAATTTCACTGACCTGGATTACGACTCAGACTATTCTCTACCATGTAAGAGCTTGAACCGCCACTGTAACATCTTATTAGGCTCGTGTGCTTGAATTAGCCAAGTGACCTTCTATACCACTTGAGAGAAACCAAAGGGCAGAAGGCCCTTTCCTATCAATGAAGGAAAGTAGAAGAAGGGATCTGACACAGATGTTCATGCCAGCAATATGAGGACACCAAGAACTAACCTCTAAGTGCTGTTTGGGGTGTTTTCATGGAACCCAGTGGATTTCACAAATGTGGGTGCTGTCCCAGCTTTCAAAGGAGATGTGACACAGTCATGGAGCCATGCAGCCGTCCAACACCCAAGTAGGATGTGGGAGCTAGGCTGGCCTGCCTATCCCAGGCCAGAGTCTGGGTTCAAACTGGACCAGGTGAGCGTATATTAGTTCTCATGGCTCTGTATAGTACCAAAATTTGATGGCTCAAACAAAATTGTTCTCACAGTTTTGGATATCAGAAGTCCAATCAGTATCCTGGGCTGAAATCATTCTCAGCAAGACAGGTGCTCTCAGAACTAGAGAGGAGAAGAATCCGTTCTTGACTTTCCCCAAACTTCCTGGTAGCTTCATAGCATTCATTCGTCTGACTCCACCCATCAGAGCTCCTGCCTCATGGTCTGGGACCTCAACCTTCAGTTAAATCTCCTTTATCTCCCTCCTACCAGGATATATGTGCCAGGGATTGTGCCTGGAACAATCAGGATAATCTCTTCAGGTCATAGCCTCACTTCAGATGCTTTTTGATAGAGTGGCATTTTACAGGTTCTAGAATTCAGGACAATTCTTATCCCTTACAAGTGAAACCACTTGGTGTTGGTTTTCTGTCTCTATGATGGGTTTCCATAGGATTACATGACCTCAGCCATCATGTTATAGAAAGGACATGATTTTGTTCTGCCACATAACCCAGTAGTAATTTCCATTGAGTGTATATACCACAAAAGAGAGAGATTTATTATGAGTTAAACACAGGTATTATGAAGGTCAAAGAATGTACCATCCCTAGGCTGAGACCCTCAGGAGAAAATTAGGTGGTTCAATTGTCCAGGTCAGGCTGAGAACAGGAGCTGGTCGGTGCTTGTCCCAAGTACCAGGGGCAGTGAATGTAACTTCGTAAAGGGGCTTGAAAGGGACAATTCCTTCCTCTCCGCCTGTTCACTCAAGCCCTCTTTGGATGGATGTCCATCTCATTTGAGAGACATCACGTTACTGATTCACCCTGACTCAAAAATGTCACCGACATCACAACCCCAGGCAAATAATTTGTCAGGCACCCTATTGTGAGGTCAGTTGGCACATAAAATTAACCTCTGAGTGTAATTTCAGGAACTAAAGGGCAAGTTACTAGGCAGAGTTTCAGACCAGCCTAAGACAACATAGTGAAGAACCTGTTTTTGTTGTTGGTTGTTTGTTTTCAAGATTAGAACTTATCTTATTGCCCAAACTGGAGTGCAAGCGTGACTCACCTGGCCTCACCTCCCCAGTTTTGGTAGTCTCCTGCCCTCAGCCTCCAGTGGCTGGGGTTGCAGTGTCCTATGCCCTGGCTATTTTTTTTTTTGTTGAGACAGGTTTCTCACTCATTAAATTAGAGTGGTCCCTCGAAACTCCAACCTCTCCCTCAACCTCCCAGAGTGCCAGGATTGCAAAGGCGTAAACCCACCAGCCAAATTTATTAAATGAAAGAGTGGAAATGGTCTGGTGGCTCACCATATGAATCCAGGACTTTGGGCCATTAAGCACAACTCGATCACTTCAAACTGAGTTTCCAAGACCTGCCTGGTATGGTGGCTTTCAGTTTTGTTTTTAGGTGGAGTTTGAGCTCCGTTTCCTAGCTGGGTGATGGCGTGGAGTCAGCTCACATGACCTCCTCCAGGACTGGTGGTTCTTCTGCCTCAAGCCTCCTGGGTAGGCTGGGATTAGGGCAAACCACCATGCCAGCTAATTTGGTTTTATTTTTGGTACAGGTGAGGGGTTTCTCCAGTGTTGGTCAGAACTGATCTCAGAGCTCCTGACCTGGGTGAGCAATTCACCCTCCACCTCCAGGTGGGATTGCAGAGCATGACCATACTTATTTTTTTTTTTTTTTTGGTGAGGCGGGGTTTCTCTCATTCAGGCTGGTCCTCAGGCCTCCAGGACCTCAGGTGATCACTTCCTTGCCCTCCAGAGTGCAAAAGGATTACAGGGTGTGGTCTCCCTTGATTAATTGTCATCAAAGTTAGATTGGCTTCGGTAGCTCTGTGTGATCCCAGGACTTTGGACAGCCGGCATGATCATGACTAAAGGAGTTCAGACTTGACCTGGGCAACCTGGTGGCTAGTCTTTTTTTTTTTAGGTAGGGTTTAGCTCGTTTCCAGACACTGGGAGTGCAGTGGTCCTCTGACTCACTCTTGACCTCCATCTCCCGGTTAAGTGGTTTCTCTGCCTAGAGCCTCTGTTGTGGGATTGCAGTGAGCCACCGTATAGCTTAATTTTAGGTTTTTTTTTTGTTTAGAGGCAGGGTTCTCCATTGTTGATGCATTCAGTCTGACTCCTGAGCCTGGGTGATCCATGCCTCCACCTCCCTAGGTGCTGGGGATTACAGTGGTAAGCCTTGGTCAGTTTATTAACTAAAAGAGAATAGATGAGCCTGGCGTTAGTGCCTCCCATAACGATCCCAGACTTTGGGCGGCAGATACGCTTGAGCCTAAGTTCAGAATATATAAGGCCTTCGTTATTAAATTCTCTGTTTAGAGATGGGGATCACTCTTGTTGTCCATTCGATCATCGTGCGATCTGGCTGTACAACCCTCCGCCCTTGATTTGGGTAATTCTCACCCTGGGTCTAGTAGCTGGGATTACAAACCTTGAAACCCTGTCCATTATTTTTTTTTTTTTTTTTGATGAGGCAGTAGTTTCTTATGTTGTCAGGATGGTCAAACAGGCCCTTCCTCTACACCTAAGTACAAGGATTACAGGGGTGACCACCCATAAAACAAGCGCAGAAGCAACAAACCAATGCAAAGATTAAGCGGTAGGTGACGCGCGTGGTCCTTCCATCGCTAAATATTGGGAGGACCTTCGGCCCGACATCTAGAGTGTATTGAACTATAAGCCGCTGCTTCCATCAGACTGAAGAACGATGAGGATTGTGGCAGCAGCTTCGAGAAAGGAAAAAAAAAAGAATGTAAATAAAATTGCCGCTCAAGGACAACAACGTTATATTGTTAGAACATGGTGGCAAGTTAACAGACCTCAATGTTCACTTAAATTTACAACACGGTGCTCCCTAGACAGGAGGCTACTTTCTAAAATCCATTACTGACCTAGATAAAGAGAACAGGTTCTTACAATGTAAATAGCTAAACTTTATATAAAACCATATTCCTTTGCTCAAACCATTTCTCTCTGAAATCGCTTCTATTGTTACCTCATTGAGAAACAGTGCAAGGTTGTTTGGCAGGAGGATAGAGAAGCAAAATATAAGTGACTTGTGTAAAGTTTCGAACAACGGTTCTTCCATCCCTCACGCCTTACCATTTTAGTTGCTTATCTGCAATACCCCTAGGTCTTTTCCATATTTAAGGTTTCCTTACAATTCAAGTTTCTTATTACTAAGCATTTGAAGTGCATAAAATTCCATCTGCATTTGTCAGTTTTAAACACTCATAGAATATTGTTCAGAATGTAAATAGAACTATTATTGTGTAAAGGAAAACCCTCCACTTACAATATTTTGTTCATGTCTAATCTCCATCATGTTAATTGAAATGCAGGCTGGGAGGAAACCATGAAAAAATTCCGTCCTGTAGGAGTTTCAACACTGGTCTCATCTTCCACTTTTCTGTCAGGCTGCCCAGTGACCAAACACAGGCTGCCTTTTAAGGTGACACCTGGGACAGGAACCAGCAGAACAGGATTGGAATTTGCATGTTTCTAAAAGCTCTGCAGCCTGAGTCCGTAAACTCCACTCAATTCATGCTGAAACTTGGACCGGCTCAGGTTGGCATCCACCACTTCCAATGGGCAGTGGCTCACACTTGTAATCCCAAGCACTTTGAGGAGGTGAGGCAGACGGATCACGGGTCAGTGAGACCACGTTAAAACCCATCTGCAAATACAAAAAAGTGGCGGTGGTGGTGAGTACATGGTCAGTTGACAGGAGGCTGAGGCAGGAGAATAGGTAGACCAGGAGGCTGAGACACCGGTGACCAAGGTCCCTTCCACTCCAAGCCTCAGGCGTTAAGGCCAGACTCAGTCTCAAAAAAGAAAGAAAATTACCCCTTTACTTGAATGACAGCTTGCCAACCTCATATAGTATAGGAGGAATGACCTACCATGCCCCAGCAGTAGAAGTCCAAATTTATGAAACTTAATGGCAGGCCTAAAGTCCTTAACAGGAATCATTTTAATATAAATCATGGGGGTTTGCAGTAAAAACAGAGTCAATTAAAAACCAAATACATTAGATTTTAGGCTCTTCCACATAGTTGTGGAAAGTTTTGTTGTCTTCCTGATGTACGCTTTTCTTAAGTTTTGCATAAGTTTATTCATTCCAGTCTTTTTGGGGCAGGGTCCTGTCTGTAGCAGGCTGGGTGCAGTGAGTGTCGGCTCACTAACTCCGCCACCAGTTCCTCCTCAGCCCTCAGTAATAAATTCGAGGCCCGCCACCCATCCATCAGCTCTATTTTAATAGAGCGAGTTCTGCGTGGTCTCAATCCTATTCAGTCCACTTCCTTTCGGCCTCTGGTCACCAGGATTACCATTGAACCACACTTAACCTATTATTCCATTTTAACATGGGTAACTCCTTTGTGTTTCTAGTGAAATTATGTGCATGGCTGTCCTATTTGGTGAACTCAGCTTGAAAATACAGAACTCATTATGAACTAGGACAGTAGTGGTAAATTATATTTATGGCATTCTGTTATTAGTTCAAGTATTTTCCATTAAATTCATCTTTCAATACTGATAGTTTTTAACAAAATATGGTCGATAAGTTAAGCATCATTTGTTTTTCAAAACTGAAGCCTACTTCAATTGTAATTCGGAACTTGACATTATGGTTTTAGTTTAGAGATTCTTTATGTTCATTGCTTTTCAGAGAGGTGAATGTTTTACCACTTTAGTTTTGTTTGATTCTTAAAACAAAAATGGACCCCAAATCTATATTCAGTCCTCTTTGTGACCACCTTTTCAGTTCCTAGGGCCACCTTAAACATTTTATTATAATTTCTTAATTTAAATTTTATAAAAGTATAAAGTAAGAAACAAATTCAGATTTAGAAATATAGTAGTAATGCCATCATCCAAGTAGTCATCAATATTTTAAATATATTTTATTTCCCAAGTAGTTTAAGCTTTGGTCGTTATATTGTTATGTCCTTGTCAATAAAACTGTTTCTTGTCATTTACTTTGATGAATATAGATTTTATTATGTGAACATACAATCTTGCTATGGTTGTTACTTAGTTAGTTTTCAACTGTTTGGTACTTAATAACCAGTTTTATTCTGCTCTATTATGAGATATCATTACTATAATGTGTTACTATTGGCTTAATAACGTTTTAGAATCATGTCATTCTAATTTCCAACAGTTAGGATCCCCTTTGTGAGACAGTGTGTTGAGACTGTAGAATATAGCTATTCTGTTCAACCTGGGCAGCCCTCAGTTCAGGAAGGGAGGTTCTCTAGGCTGAGTAAGCAGAACTCAAAACATTGTTTCATCTCTTTGGTGTTTACAAAACAAGATGGTGTGACAAAGGGCAAGAACATGTATTCATACAAGCAAACCTAAATATTTATTCCACAGAATGGTGATGCTTTACTCCTATAAATCAGAAACCACTTTTGTGGGAGGCGATAAAAACAAATTCCAGTAGATAGACTGTTGGTGTATGTCTAAATTCGTAAATAACAAGAGGAAAAAATCAAATTTCTTTTATATCAAGAGGAAAATAAATTTTTATCAAAACATTCACAATTATCTGTGACCTGGAGGACTAAGAAGAAAAAAGGAGGGCACTTGGTGCCTGTAATCCCAGCACTTTGGGAGGCAGGAGGTGGGATCACAGGGGTCAGAATGGGAGACCATCCTTTAACATGGTGGCCAAATACTAAAATACAAAATTAGAAACTAATCCAACTTCACAGGGCTGAGTGGAGAATGGCATGAATCCCGGGGCAAGGCACAGTGGGGCGAGGATGGCCACTCAGCCCTAGGCGTGAGGTGAGACTCGTCTCAAAAAAAAAAAAAAAAAAATTAACCATCACAGGAGGTGAAAAACCTTCTCAAGAAAGAAGTGTTGAGTTTAATTTCCATCCCGGCTGGCTCATAATTCTGTGACATGAGGAATGGTTCCTGTCACTGCAGTTCCCGTCGGAACGATATCTTCCCATGAAGCTAAAACTCAACCCCTCATTGTATTTTTATTCTCCACTTGGTTTCGCATTCAGAACAACATGTTTGTCAAAATGACTAGAAAACAATTCTTCCTTCTATTACTACATTCCATTTACCAGACAATTACCGTTAAGCATTATTTGTATCCATCAATGCTAGAAAGGCAATTCCCCTTACATTATTAATCTGTGAAATTGGATCTTCCATTTCCACCATAGCTCTGGAAAACTTTTAAGTTGTGGTATAATTAAATTAAGTTTAATTGGCATCCACTCATTCACCAACTTTTCAGGGTTTCATTTCGCTATTTTCCTTTGGTGTCCACTTTCAGTCTCTTAAACTCTAGAATGAGCTTTGATGAAATTGAGAAGCTTAAAGAGGCTTTTCAGTGGTAAATAAATGGCTATCTGATTCTAATTGTCTTGCCAGCTCCGTGCTTTTCTCTAATGTTCAGTTTGATTTAGGTCTTTGTTGGCTTACGGTTTCAAATGTCTTGCCCTTCATCAGCCGGTACTATTTATTATGCTGTGATTCCATCACTCACCTTCGAGTTGCCTGCCCGACAATTTCGAACAGTTGAGTCCTCAACTTCGGGGTGCATAAGCCAATGTCGTTTGTCCTGTGAAAATACATTTAAAGAGCCGAGATTTTGATAGCTCAGCTAAATCCCAGCTCACAGAGCTGAGGAATTGGATCCTAGGGTCAGGTTTGAGACCAACCTAAGCCAACATGGACAGCCTCTAAAAGCCAAAGGTAATGAGCACAATTAGGGGTGCACCTGTATTAGCTACTGGGAGGCTGAAGCAAAAAAGAAAAATAAAGACAGAAAACCAGAGGTGGAGGTTCTGATGCAAAGGCTGGGAATCAACCATTACTCATTGCAGGTGACAGAACAAAACTTTGGATTTAAAAGCCAAAATAAATACATTAAAACAAAGATAGTAAATAAGCATTTATTTTACCTAAATGTGTCATGAAAAGCAGTTATATGAAGCATTTCAGGAAAATTTTGGTTCACCTTTGGTTGAACGAAAGATTCTCTCTCACAACCCCGTTTTAAAGTATTAGAATGCTCTCCATATGTTGAAGAATACAAATTATAGTTTCTAGCTAGACCATATCCACTTTCCCATCATCATAAGTCAAAAATTGTAAAGTCAAACTCCATTGTATGTCAGGGGATCATCATTAAGGTAAGAAATGCCTGAGTAGGGACAAACTCCTTTGGTCTTCCATTTCAGAATCCACTCATAATCATCTCTTAGGTTCAGGTACATGTCTTTGTGGTTAAAAATTAAACCACAAATTTGTTCATCTCAAATTGGGTCATGTAAAATAGCCTAACTTTCTTTGTTTTCCTCATAATACCCCTTGACGTTCAGAGTCAAAGATGTTAAAAATGAACTATATGAGTAAATGTTCCATTTTCCAGATGTGTGAGATTCTCCATATAGTTGACAAACTAAACCTTAAAGGCATAAACACAATGGTCCATAATGAACTCGTTTGCATTCACAGCCTCCATCTCCTGGTCAGCCTGAGTTTAGTCCTGTAGCTTGCTCATTGGGGAATAGTGCTGATGTCATACAGATGCCAGGAGGGAATATCAGGTTTCTATAGAAATTCCTAACCGTTGCCTAGTTCCATGTTTCCTATCATTACCATGAGATGACCAGTGTTGAACTGGGCTTTAGGTGGACTTTAGTAGTGTAGAAAGTCAGTTTAATAAACTAAGTTAGTAAATACCTAAAACAGGTGCTTTGCAATTCCTCAGAGTCTCTATACTGGTGGTGGAAATCTGGAAACAGTGTCTGGTATCCCATGGTGAGTTCATGGTCCTATTTTCACTTTCAGAGCATCACAGTGGTGTCTTTTCATGCACATTGGGCTGGGATGACATTGTGATCATCTTGTGAACCTGGCCTTCAGACTCTCCTCCTTTGGCTCTGTCAGGGCCAACATCTTTCACTGTTTCAGAAACAATGAAATGACCCAGCCATGAAATTCCCTCAAGACAGGAAAAGTTCACTGACTTTTCCTGATTTGTGTTTCATCTGGCTGTGTGATTTTAGGAACCTGTGGTTTCCCATTTGTGGGGTTTAGGACAGATTAATTCCACAGCTTGTTTTGGAATGAGCTGTTCCCTCAATCATTGATAAATAGGAGTAATCAACTTAATTTTCTCTTTCTATGGCTGTGTCTTCTGCCATTAATTATACTGTTATTAATTCAGGTCAAACATTTCTTCCTGTCTCCTATTTGAGACAAAATTGGTGGGAATACTGAAAACCTTCATGATGAGGCATGTGTAATGTAAATGATACTTAATAAAAGTGTTGGTTCATCATTAAACACAAAAAGCAAGTGGGGAGCCTAAGCCATAAATAAAGCCCTCAATTTTGCAGTTAGGGGACACTGAAATTCAGAAAGAGACTTGGTACAAGACCAGGACCTAGGTGTGGTGAACAGAACCCCATGACCTGGAATATCAGGGTTCTCACTTAGGTAGGCATTCAAGGTATATCAATTTATAACAACGTCGTAAATAATTGTATTTCTAAAGCTGGTCATGTTTTATTTCAGTGTGCCTCCCTCTCAACAATTACTACTTGTGATTTCAATAAAGCCTGGTAATATCAAACTCGTATTACAAAACAGACTTGAAACATCTCCTGCTCCCAAAACAAGAGATTGTGTTACATGGTCAATAATACCTAATAATAATTTTCATGATCTCAACCTCTGATTTAATTACACGTAATAAAACCCCTCAGTTTAGGCAGATTGAGGCTGGGAGGCAACTGACTAAGTCTGAGACATCCTAGCTAGGGGCCCTTGGGCAGACTAATCACTTGTCAAACTCCTCTTGTCATGCAGTTCTCGTGACTTCAATTAGTTCACCGTTCCCCACACCCTTCGGTTTCTTTCAAAACAGTTGAGTTTATAAGCTGATGGGGTGGGGGTGATTTGATCAATCACTGCAAATCTGTCTGTGACAAGTGATTCTCTTCTCAAGTCTCAAAGTGGCTGAGTCACATTTAGCCGCCAATAATTTTGTATTACAGGGAGGAGACGGGACTACCCGTTGACCGACTGAACCCCTCCGACTGATCAATCCCTCAAGCCTCCAGAGGTGGTTGCTCTGTTTTTGCCATGCACTGGCGGCCAGGCTGGCTAAATGTTCCCCTAGTTTGCATCCTCTACGTCCAAACTGTCCTTCCCTCCACTCAAGGTCTAATTTTAAAATGTTGCTTTCCTAGAAACCCTCCCAGACTGATTATCCTCTCCCTCCTCCATTCAGTCATTTCCTCACTTTAATTCCATGGTATTCCGGTGCCACCCTCTCTTCAACCGCAAACTAATCAACCTTGCCTCATATTAGTCACTGTTTTCAGTCTGTCCTGAGGGTGAGGGACCTCAAGTCTAAAACAACCATTTGAACCACAGACACAGGAAGACTGAGGGTGCCACCACAAATGAACAAGTGATGCGAATTTTGGTTCCTCACTTTAGCCTGTGTGATTGAACCATTTTAGTTTTCTCTGAAGCTCAAAACAGTTATGTTTCCCTGATTCATCTTACATGAAACCAGTGTTTTGGAGAGGAGAGTGAGGATAAGACTGAAAACAGCCTTCCACCAGTTAAAAGTGGGTGGCCACTGGTTGCCAGGCAACCCTTGTGAACCAACAGGTCAGGTTTGCTGGATGCAGAATGTTTCAGGTGACTTGAGAAGTCATGGGAAGACCTGGACTGAGGATCAACCTGGAAATGGGTGTAACATTGCAGGTTTACTGAGCTTTGGGGTGTGAAAATAAGTTTGTTGATTGTGCATCAGAAGATGCATCGCCTCGAACAGCTCTTAACCTCCTCTGGGACAACTTTCTTGTCAAAAAGGATAATGATTTGGGTCCTTGGTGGCTCACTCTCATCCCAAAACAAGTTTGGGAGGTGAGGAGGTTGATCACCTAGGGTCAGGAGTTTGAGACCGACTATTGTTTCAGCAACCGTCTAACAAAATGCAAAAGAGTAGCTGGGCATGGTATTATGCCACATTGCCAGGCTGAGGCAGGAGAATTGCGCTTGAACAAGACTTGAAGTTACAGTGAGAGACTGAGATTGCACCACTGCATCAACCTGAAACAACAGGTGGAACTCATCTCAAAAAAGGGCATGGATGTGTGTGCCTACCTCAGGGTGCTGTGAACACTAGAAATGCCAGCCCTTCAATTCTAGATGACCAGTACACTTGGTAATCTTCATTCATGACCAAAATATGATGCTGGATCAGTGAAAGAGTGGTAAGAGTGGTAGACAGTGGGAGGGCAAACACCCCTCAGAGTGAACCTTTCATAGAAGCTCCCGACTCCCAGTGCATGTTTCCTAATAGTGGTATGGAAATTGGAAGTAGGGGTGTTTTGGACAAACACTAATGAACCATTTAAATTCACAAGCCATGACACATAGGGAAGAAAATAACCATTTTTGAGCAGTGTGACTGGACCTGTGGTGAAACATCCAGCCCTCATGGACCAGGTTGGCTTTTAGATGTGGTCAAAACAGTATTGACTTTCTTAAAACAGTGAAATTTTTTTGTGATTTTTTTTTAACTCATGTAGCTGTTGTGAGTGGTAGTGCATAAAACACATGTGCATTAAGAACAAATTCTTCTTTTCATTGAAACCAAAGTTTGGTTACCCTGTAAGAACAGGACCAAAATATCTATCACAATGGACTCAGTTAATTAATCCATCCACATGGAACTACTTTATGAAACTAGGATTCAGTAAATAGTGATAGTGTACAAAACCACTCTGTTAGAAAAAAACTAAAAAGAGCCAGGTCAGGTGGCTCTGTAATCCCAGCCACTTTAGGGAGGCCCAGTGAGATCAGGCTCAGGAGTGAACCATCATGTGGGTGAAACCTGTCTCACAAGCCAAAAATCTTGAGACGGTGTGAAACCTGGGTTAACTATAGGGGCTGAACCGGAAAATGACATGAACCAGGGCAGACTAACAGTGAGCTGAGACCATGCTACATCATTGTTTAAAAATGGTCTGTCTCAAAAAAAAACAAGAGATGGGATGAAATCTGTAGGATTCAAAGCAAGTATTCGTTTATCAATAATTTATTTAATATTAGAACAGAATGAAACAGTGTAGATGTCTGTGTGTCTGTAGTTAAATAGCCACATCATTTATTTCCCCTAATCCCTATCGCTTTCTGGGATACAAAAATTACAATTAACATAGGCACTCCAATGAAATGAGCATTGTAGTATGAATCTGGTTTCTTCAATTCTCAACCAACCAACAAGGGCTCCCTTGATGACTGGCTGGGTTCTAGGTCAGAACTGGAGAGAAAACACAATTGATGAGCCTAATGTCTGTAATTAAAATAGTACCTCAAGAATGTGACATCAGGACCACAGAGGCGTGCGGGAATGGGGCAAAGTTCAGGCATAGGAAAAAGTTCAGTTGGTGAAGACACTTAAAAGTGCCCATGAAAAATAAATGTGTGAAACTTATGTTCAGACTCTCAGACTATTATATAATTAACAGTGGCATGATGGGAGAAGGAGGTTCTAGCTACCAGTTTGAATGTCACTTCACTCATGGTGTCATGAGAGAAGTCCATTGATGCAATATGTTGTGTAAGAGAAAAACTTAATTCTCTTTCTTGTTGTTGTTTATTTGTTTTTGAGTTAGGCCTGTTGCCAAACTCAGAGTGCAGTGAGCGAGATTTGGCTCTCTGCAACCTCCACTCTCAGGTTCGGGGTCTCCTGTCAACCTCTGGTAACTGGGTTGTTTCCTTCACCACCTGGGTGTTGGTTTTTGGCTGGGCAGGGTTTCTCATTTTGTTCCAGACTGATTCTCCAGTTCCTCAGAATGCCATGACTCAAGTGCTGGGATTATAGGCATGGCTCAGCTCATTAACTAGTTGACTCTATACTTAGAAGGTTCCGGTCCATACATTTCTGGTCCTGCCACTCCACTCCAGCCATAAATGGCAATTCCATATGTATTAACACCATACCCTAGGGGTCCTCCAGAGTGTAGTTTCATTGGTTGTCTAGAGGTTAACCATCTACGTCTATAGAAAAGCTAAAATTTTCAATGATGTGACTGTTTGTCAGGAGGTGAGACTTAGGTGTGGTGTGCATAGCTTCAGCCACTAGGAGGCTGTGGGAGGATGCTTGAGCTAGGAGGTAGGAGGTTGCAGGCTAGAACAGACTGGCCACTCAGCCCCAAGCCTGGGTGGGCAGTGAGACCCATCTTCAAAAAAAGGAAATAACACCAATGGTACATTATGATGTTGAACTCTGCCCTACCGTGTGTAATAAAACCTTCATTCTGGGTGGTATGTGTGTGTATTTACTGTGTGTTTTGGTATAATTTTGTTAGAATTTGGTCAAGTTCTAAAAGTTAGTAACCTTCATATCATTTAATTTTCTCATCATTCTGGATATTTTTAGTTACTTCCATGAATGTTCTTCAGAGGCTGTTAGTAAAGGTTTATCCCAACATGGTGGTGAGGGCCAGTGAAGACAGTCATTTTCTAAGGTCTCAGGAGATAGTGGGTGTCAGCAGATACAATCAGGATTTATGGCTCAAGATAGAGCACTCAGCTCGCCCTATTGCCCCTCTGCCTGACAGAACTCATCGATTCTGAATCTTCCATGTTGTTTCCTTGGACGTCCATGTTCCAGAGTTTTTGTACAGAATTATATTCGTCATGATGAATAATTCAAATAGCTCTTTTCTTTTATTAAAAAAACTTGTCATTTCATAAAACATTTCGTCCCCTCTTGCCAACCTAATTGGGCAGTTTTGTTGCCTCAGGTTTTCATTGCATTCTGACTCCTATCCTGGGGTCCTGGGAGACCATCCATAAGTAGGATACAGAACCACAGGCAACATGAGACTCACCCTCCATTTTCCTGGTTGTTGTTTATTTGAGTTTGTTCATTTTTGGTCAGCCTCATCTTTAGCCAAGGGCTGGGTGCAGTGGTGTGATCTCACTGCAAACCTCCCAGTTCAAAGGATCTCCTCAAATACTCCCAGGTAGCTTCAGGATTCCTGGGTGCCACCACACCATTAGTACTTTGTATTTTGATGAGAGGTTTCATTGTTAAAAATGGGATGGTGCCAGTCTCTGACCTCGTGTCCTCCCCTAGGCCTCCCAAAGTGCTGAGGTTAAGGCATGAACACCCTTTTCGTACATGCTTTCAGTACTGAGTTCAAAGCTCCAGCTACTTCAGTCCTTTGGTTCCCATCTGAGACCTGTCACTGTCTCTTTAGGTTTCAAACCAACAGGGATCCAGGCTCAAACCTCAAATATACATATTTCTTTCTTTTTGGATTCTTGGAATTGATTAACATTTTCAACCTAGACATGTCTTTACTGACCTTAATTTTCTTTCTTTTGGAGATGGGTCTCGCTCTGTCACCAGGGCCTGAGGCCACGGTGTTGAGATCTAGTGCTTCTATCCTGCCTCTTGGTTCCAGTGTTCCCCTCAAACCTCAGTGGGGTGCAGAACTTGGTGTGCCATATACCTGGCTAATTTTTGTACTTTAGTAACTGATGATTCCATGTATTTAGGCCAGACTAGGTCTGTGACTCCCTGACCTCAGTGATCTACCTCAGTTCAAGTACAGGGACAACAGTGACCATATGTGCTATTCTCCTACATATCTCATCCTGCAGTTTGCAGAGGATACCCTCAACCCTAACTCACTAGTAAAAGGGAAGTGGATCCCATCAAGTGGTGGTAGGCCTGAGATATATATAAACATGCCCAAGTTAGCAAAGGAATGTGGGAACGACAGGGAAAGCAAGCCTGAGGTCTGGTGAGCTTCATGCAGTGGGTCACTCACTCAGACTCCTGCCCTGCCTTGTTCTCAGATATCTGGACCTTTCCTTCAGGAACCTCTGGGAGGAACAGGAGGCTGAGACAGGAGGAGATGGGAGGCATGGGGAGCTAAGTTTGGATCAGGTGAGGCAATGGACAGTCCAGGGTGTTGCTGTCCCCACTGAGGGGCCATTTTCGTTGCAGGAGTGTGACTCTGGCTGGGAGGGAGGTGCTTGCTCCCTTAGGATGCCTGAGCCCAGGCTGGAGACCCAAGGGGGCAGGCAGAACCAGCCTCCTGGGGCAATCTCCCACTTCTTCAGTAGTCTTCTCTAGGGATTGGTCCCGCCTCGGCCTCCTACAGGTCCTGAAACAGCACTCCTGTGCCAGCTTCTTCCCTGCACTGTCCCTTTCTTTCAATAATCCCACGGGGCATGAACTTGAGATGATTCGTTTTCTCAAAACCTCTCTTTGGGCTTGAGGAAGGTATGGTGACTCAGGTAGGGGTTCAGAGTGGGCACCTCTCTCAGGCACTGTGAGACTGAGGGCCTCTTCATGCAACCTAGACAGCTTGGTGCTGGATGCTTTCAACACCTGGTATCCAGATATCTGGCAACCTGGGAGGCTGGGGTGCAAGCTCCCCTCCCAGGGCAGAGGCTCCTTCCTCACCTAAGGGTGACTGTCACAGAAGAGTGTTTGGAGCCAAGCCTGGGTGTTGAGGCAAGCCAGGAGAAAATCTGCCTCAGTCAGACCAGAGAATCTCTCCAACACAGCTAATGCTGAATGGGAAACGGGCTGAGAGAGGTTTGCCCCAATCCACCAAGCCTAGGGAATGCTGGGGAGTTGGGTCTCCCAGTGTTTTATGCCTGGATGCCACAGGGTGTGGTGGGTTCAACAACCCAGCTGAGGCAGAGCTGGTGGTCAGCTCCACTCAGGGAAGGAACCCAGCCCTACCAGGAATAGGGTTCAAATAGAACTGCCTTTTGGAGCCTCAGTTTCCCACCCTGATTCCAAAGGACCTCTCAGCTCCTACACTCCCGACCCAGGTTTCCTCACCCAGGCCCCTGAGTCAACTAGGGGACCAAGACTATCTTCCATGAGACAGGGACTCCACCCTAGAGGCAGGGGTAGAAGGGGTTGGGGAACAAAATAGGGGTTCCATGCAGTGGGAGCTTCATCCATCATGGGGAATGGTGTCCTATCATGACTCTACTACCCGCCCATGGTGGCCCGTGATGTTTCCTTACCATCTGGACCCTGGTTTTCCCTATCATTTCTGTGTGGAATGAACCACTGACTACATATTTTAGGGACTTTGGGGATGTGTGAGGGGCCAGACTAGAACAGCTGCCAAAGTGTGATTACTGGGGCAGCCCTGCACCGCCATAGAGACCTACCATTTACCAAGGCTAGGACAGAATCTCAGGAATACAGAAGCCTGGGAACCCATTTCCACAGGCTCCAAGCGGACTGACATGAGTGAAAAAGCATAACAAATTATATAAACAAGCTCTTCCTCAAAGGTGGTCTTAGCTACCTTTATTAAAACATAATCACCTTCCTTCCTCGGTCAAGTTTGAAATGTCTTATTTTCAGATATAGAACCAGGCCTTCCAAACAAGGTTCTTCTATTATTGCTCATAGTTTGTAATTCAAAGTGGGGGAATATCTTCATTTTTCAATAAATGTTTAAGTTGGATATGCTTTTCAGGCTGGACACACTCTGATTTAGAATTTCAAACTATCTCAATTAATAGCCTTCACCAGAGGCTCAGGTTTCCCAATTCAAAGACACTTTGGACAGGCTGGGTGGGCCCTCATCGAATCACCATCAGGCCCATTCAGGGGCCCGGCCTGCTGCCATGTCAAGCCCATGGGCTGGGATGGACTAAAAGCTGTGGCTTCCTGTCTCAGGCACCCTATGTCTGTGGGAAAGAACCTGTGCCATCTTCTGGGCTGACCAGCTCACGATGGTCAGCAGGGCTAGAGATGAAACATGTGTGTGGGCTCTCCTGCCTGGGTGAGGTGAGTGTTCAAAGCTAAACCACGTTTGTTCCCTGTCCTCATACCTCCCAGTGGCTTGGTCTGCAGCACACCACCCTGGACGGCTGTTCAAACTCAGTGGGACTGCAGGGGACAATGAGGCATGAGAACTGGGGACCCAGGAGACTCTGTCAGAGAGGCTCTGGGCTGGTTCCCATCTGACCGCAGAGTTCCATGGCCAACCTCCCTGCTGGTCTCTTCATCAGCTGAGAATGATTAGTAATGATCAGGTTCTGGGAACCTCAAGTGGGCCAGCCATGGTGGGCAAGACCAGGAGAGAGCCTAGAGGTCGGCCAATGCCTGGTCAGGACAGAGCCAGGGTGAACCTGACACATCAGGGTGAGTTCCACTTTCATTTACATGACCCCCAACAGAACATCCTAAGACTCCAGGCCATGCCTAGCCGAGAATGGGGACTCCAGAATGTAGGTCAAACTCTCCTACCATGCAGGCCTGAGGCTGGGAGCACAGTCGATTCTGACCCCACAGCTGCTCAGACATGCCAAGATGTGGCTGGGGCAAGACATGCCCCTCTCTCATGAAATGAGTAGTCAGTCCAAATAGATACACCAAAGAAGCTGGCTGGATGGACCCAGCTGTAGCCTGGGGCTACAGACTGGCTTTCTCAGGGTACTCAAGCAGCTGGCCTCCTGGGAAAAGCCCCTGGCATGAGGCAGGATCTCCAGAATCTCTCGCCAGCCTCCACAGGAAATCCCGGGCAGAGCCCGGGCACCTGCAGGAGGGGCAGCAGATAGAAGGAAAACCAGGAGCACATTTCAAGAAGGTGCCCCTTGGCCATTGCATCTGCCTCAGATAGGCAGCGCAGCTGGAAAGTGGGGATGGCAGGCAGGGCATGGCTGCCCTCATGGCCAGGAGTCCAGCCCAGCACCCACGTGAGTCCCATCACTTCAGTCCCGCCCAGTTGGGTCATCCGTGCCTTGGCCATCTGTCCTACCCACAGAGGGAGAGAGCTTTTGGGGCTTACCCAGGTGAGCTACCCTTGTGGGAGGATGTAACTGACTCCCTGAGCCTGAGAGCCAGGCAGCCCCGCCAGCATCCCCACCTCCCCCACCTCTCCAGCCCCCCCCCCTCATTCCCCGGATCTTCCCATCTACTCCTGACCCAGCAGTTTTCCCTCTGCTCACTTTTCCCTGCTCCCAGGCTCAAGCCTGGTCACGTGTCCTTCACCTCCCTCTGAGTCTCTGCCGCCTCCACTCACTTGACACACACCTCCCTTAAGACATCACAGCACACAAGCTCAAGTCCCTGCACCTCACCTTACTCCCAGACATGGAGGGAGATGACATAGCACCCAAACGCCACTTGGCAAGAGATCTGGGCATGCAGAGGCCCAGATCTGAGGCTGTAGTTCCAGGGGCTCTGCAGAAGGGCGCATGTAAGCTGGCTATTGAACGCAGCTCTGAGCTGAGACCTCTCCTTGAAACTCCAGACCAGGAGCCAGCTGCCAGCTGCACCTCCATTTGGTGCCCTTGTATGTCCCTTGCGCCCTGCAGGTCTAACTCTGAACCCTAGTTCCTCTCCCTGCCACAGCCCTTTCCTTCATAGGAAAGCACCACCTGCACCCAGTCTCCGCACCAAACCCACATTTGAGACATGGGGCCCTGCCCTGCACTCCTCAGAGCACCTGATAAGCCAGTGCTGAGGGGGGGAAAGAGCTTGTGAATGCTGCCAGAACATGAGCTTCAATCCTCTACCTCCAGCTCTGAGAGCTGTGGGTAGGGAAGGGCCCCAGTCCAGTTTGCTGTAGAAAGATCTTTCAGTCTGCTACTGTATGGCACATGGATTGTAAAGCAGAGTGTGGGTGGAGAGAACAGAAGGTGGGCAGGGCTGGGAGGCAAAGGACATGCCTGTAGCCATGGGAGTGATCCACATGTGGACTTGTGACACTTACATGAACCAAGAGAGGGGTCAGGAAGTGACACCCAGTTTTGTATCAGATGTGTAGAGCATGATGCTGCCCATTGATCTATGGGAGGAGGAGGAGGAAGAGCTATGGCATGGAGGAGGTAACTTGAGCTCTGTCAGCGAATGTCATTTGAGTCCCCAGGGAGAGCTGGTGGCCCAACAGCGCCTTCACTGCTCAGCTGGCCCTCGGGTGCTCTCGGGCCCCTGGCCCCTCTCGCCCAAGCCCATAGCTACCGCTGCAGTGGGGACAGCTGCACAAGTGGGCCCAGCAGGTCTGTGTGTTTACCCAGGCACTGTCAAGCATGGCCCCTGCTGGCAGAAGCTGATGGACCCACCTTCTGAACAAAACCCACCACCAACCTGATCCGCCCCAGCCGGCCAGCCTCACAGCGATCTCCATCGAGAGACGAGCTCTCCTTGGCTCAGTACATCAGCATGGGGTAGAGCTAGGCACCTGTGGTCAGGCTCAGGTGAAGCAGGCAGCTCATGCCCAAGCCCAAAGCAATCAACAATGTCCAGAGGAAATGAAATGACCACGGTTGACTTAGACCCCACCAGTACATGGTGGGGAGGCTGAGGAGGTCCAGCGAGAGTTTGGCAGTAGGGTGTCCACATTTACTAGAGAGGTCATGGTTTTGTTAACAACAGCTGTCGAGGGTGGAGCGATCACCACTGGCTAGACAGCCAATGGGCCTGTATTGGCACCTCCCTGCTCAGCTGTCTCCAGCATGGCCCATGAGCTTCTCCCTCCCTCATCCTCCCAGCTCCCACCCTGTTTTCTCCCCCAGCTTGCTCAACAGGTGACCTACAGGCTCCCTACTCTTTGGGGAAATAAGAACCAGACTGGGGAACTGACGGGCACAGAGGGCTGTAGGCGGTAGGGCGCAGGACCACAGGCAGCCCAGCCTACTGAGCCAGGTGGGTGAGGGTCTGGAGGGTGGATTACTGCTGCACGCATGGGAAAGGAGCAGGCCCAGATGGCACCCCAGGGCCCATTGCCTCACGTGACTGCTGCAAAGTGGGGTGCTGAGTGGGGAGGAGGGATGGGGCAGGAATTCCCCATCTTCCCCCACCGCCCTCCGAGTTGAGATGCCCGTGAGGGAGCCATGGCCCACCGTGCAACCCCCACCCACAGGTTAGAACCCCTCCAGCCAGCCCAGGTGGGAACAGCCCGCCACGTGAGAGCCCAGCTTTCTTCGTGTCCAGTCGTGGGAAGGAGGTCAAGGACCTCCTAATGCCCCTCCTGACCACGCCCTCCCCCCAGCACAGGGTCCCCAACACCAGGCCCAGAACCCGGCCAGCCCCCATTTTAATTAATGAGCCTGCCCTCCCAGGAGGAAGCACAGCCGAAGGACAAGAGGCAGCAGAGTTGTATGCCTGGTCCCCGCTTCCTCCACAGTCTGGACCGAAGGAAGGGGGCTTTCAGGCCAGGCTCGCCCAGGCTGGGGTCTGAGTGTCACTGTCCAGCTATTGGCTCTTGCTTAATGGGTGTGAGCCCTCCAGCTGCTCCACAGTAGTTGCCGCCCTGTGAGGGTGAACCGGCAGGCTGTTACATTTTGGAAAGCCTGGGAATACAGTAAATATTAGGGCTGTGGCTGCTTGGGCCACAGGGAAGGTTTGTTTATCTATTGACTTGATGAGGGAGGGTTATAGGTACAACCAGTTTAAAAGATGGAAATTTCTGAGAGAGCAGGCAGGGATTTAGTGGGTTGTAAGGCAAGAAGGTTTGCTCCAGCTCTTCTGGAGAGGCCGTGAATCCTAAAAAATTAATGTCCCTTAATCGCTCACCAGCTGCTGGGAGTGCCGGACAGATGAAAGCATGGTGAGAACTTTCTGGATGACAAATACCTTCCTATCTTCAAAGGAGGTGGGTTACATAAACGATTGTGTTGAAACTGATCAAAAATGGAAACCAGATCTGTTACATTTCACTGAATATAAATTGCACCTCAAATTCAAATATACTTTAAAAGACAGATGGGGCCTGGATGCAGTGGCCTCATGCCTGTAATCCCAGCACTCCTCCTGGGAGTGCTGAGGCAGGTAGCTCACCTGAGTTTGAGCTCGGGGAGACCAGCCCTGGAAAACGCGGGTGAAATCCCTGTCTCATTAAAAAATAAAACAGCCAGGCATGGTGGCACACACCTGTAATCCCAGCTACTGGAAGGCTGAAGCAGGAGAATTGCTTGAACCCAGGAGGCAGAGGTACAGTGAGCAGAGACTGCGCCACTGCACTAGAGCCTGGCCATGAACGCAGACTCAACCCCAAAAAAAAGGACAGATGAAGGTTTTCAACTTTCACTGAAGGCAGAGTAGCTTGTTACAGATTAGCCTCCCCACAAGAGCAGTTAGAAAACTGGACAAAATGTGCCCCACCACCAAAAAAAACAATTGTTTGACGGTAATTGAGACCTCAGCCAGGATTGCATGGACCAGGCTCAGGGAGGCAGGTGACCCTCCCTGACAGTCTGTAGTGCTTTTCCACATTTGCGATTGGTCAACAGTAGAGGGCTAAGAGGCTAAGAACTGAGTATGAAGTGGTAGTTAACAGGCTGGAAATAGCTGAATGTTTGGCACCTCACAGGGCTGAAATGACTCTAATGAGAATTTGGTCCCAGGAAGGAGATGGACCTTTGTGGGGATCCTGGAAGGCCACCCCTAGGGAGTCCAAACAATAAAAACATAGACCACCGTCACAAAACCTAAACCTGTTTTGAACCAGCTTAGTCCCAAACTAGATGAAGGTGATCTGCACTTACTCCACCATGCTGCCATAAAGTCAAAGTCAAATACTCTCTGAGGCAGATAAAGTTTACTAGAATGCTACAAGACAACACAAGACCAAATGAGAAAGACCCAAGAAGAAACCACAGAAACATACATGTAGGGAAGCAAACTTTTTGTTTTTAGATGGAGTCTCTCTCCTCTGTCACCCAGGCTTGAATGCAGTGGCACCATCCTCAGCTCACTGCAACCCCGGGCCTCCCAGGCTCAAGTGATTCTTTCTCTGCCTTAGCCTCCCAAGTAGCTGGACTACAGGCATGCGCCCACCATGCCCGCCAATTTTTTTGTATTTTTAGAGAGCTGTCACCATGCTGCCCAGCCTGGTCTCAAATTCATGGTCTCAAGCAATCCACCAGCCTCAGCTCTCCCAAAGTGTTGGATTATAGGCATGAGCCACCATGCCAGACTCCCTATTTACATTATTTTAAAACCTATTTCACCTTAGATAAATGCTCGTGTGATAGATATGTTAATTGCCCTGATTTTGATCATTCCACATTATATACTTGTATGAAAATAATATCACACTATACCCTCATAAATATGTACAATTATTATGTGTCAATTAAAAATAAAAGCAAAAATATTTTTGAATCTTCATATAGCAGCTTTTTTTTTTTAATTAAAGGAATTTATCTCTAATATCTAATAATAAAGTCAAATAGAACAAAAAATTACAGACTCAGAATCATTTTGTGGAGGAAATACAAAATGTAGGCCTGGAACAGAGGGCATAAAAAAAAAACATTATCCTCTGGTATATACTTTAAAAAAAAAGAAAAGAAAGTTGTAGATATCAAAAAAAAAATTAAACAACACATTTTACTTTAACCGGCACTTTCACTACACTTATATCACAATGTTGCCTGGATAACATCTTTAAAAGAATTGTTTATTACAAAATGAGAGGAAATGCCAGCAAAGTCAAGGGAGTTGAACAGTTCTCAGTTTTCCTGCCAATCTAAACCACCAGTGCCAGTTAGACTACTCGCTGCGAGAGTGCAGAGCAGGGAACTAGCCGCAGCCAGGATGTCAAAACAGCAGTTATTTTATATCATGGGGTTTTGAATCACTGATAGTCTATTTTGTTGTTGTTTTATTGATATACCTTGTGAAATAATGTTATTTTTAAATGTTTCATGTTCTGAATGACCCGTTCTTAATACTTTATACTTTCCCTTTAGAGCCGGTTCCCATTTATTTCCCCAGAGGCGATGAGGCGATTAATATAGAACTTACATCTTAAATGCTCACCGCTGGAGTGTTTGACGCTCTTGGTTGATTCATTCTTTTTCTTTGCTCCTTTTTTTATCTTGTCTTTCGCATGAACAAATGTATATTGGTAAATTGCTCAACACATAAAAAAATGTCTTGGCATACAATAAAAATGTCTTGGCATACAATAAAAATGTCTTGACAAAGAAAGAGGCTGTACCCCAACATTACCACCCCTGGCACGCAGACTCCAGACAGCAGGCCTGGTGGCTGCAATGGCTGACAGGTAGCCGTGGTGTCCAGGGGCGGCGCACCCAGTTTCCACACAAGCTCCAGTCTCGCGGTCAATGCCACACAAACAGAACATTTTCCTTCAGAGGACACTCACCATCTGAATACTGTGATGCTGACGAGAGTATCTTATGCTTTCTTCAGCCTGTTGCAATCTGAGCCGACATTTTCTTTGCACTGATCCTGGTGGAATAATAAATCACCCACATGGTTTTGCAGTAGAATATTACCCTGGTATAGCATAAAAGGAAAGTTAAAAGAAGAAAGCACTGTATTTGGGCATAGTGTAAGGCATTCATTAATATTAGTTCCTTCCTGGCGTGGACCAATGGTACTGTCTTCTCCACAGTCTATGATGAGAGTTGCCTGGCTGCTTATGGAAATAATTTGTTCTCAGCAGAGTGCTTTAAGAGATGAAAACAATCCGCCAACCATGAGAGGACATACAGGCAGCCTCCATTCTTGAAATGGGATGTGTCCCAACAATGTTTTAATGTGATTGTTTTAAACACATTTCTCCATAACATTATGAATACTAATTACGTTTCCAAGCATACCTACAAACGCAGAGCAACCTACAAATACCTGAAAAATTGTTATAACTGTGTTTCACCTGTGCTTAACCACTCACTATACCAATATATAATATGCTATATGTACATAAAATCCTTTAATCGCTATGTAAAATCCAGATAATACTAACATTTATTGAGTAGGATTTAGCTTCAATGCTGGGTAATTCTTTTCATGCTTTATGCTACTTTTATCTCTCACATGAAATTTGTATTATTACCACTATCTTTTTTTTTTTTTTGAAACTGGTTGTTCTTATTGCCCAGCTTAATGGCGGATCTTGGCTCACTGCAAAAACCCAATCTCCTGGTTCAAGCCATCTCCCGCCTCAGCCTCCCTCGAGTAGTTGGGATTAATGGTGATAGATCGCCTGGTCTAGTCATCCCTTTTAACAGAGGAGAAAACTGTGAGCCCAAAAAAGAGATTTAGGTAATTTGCCTAATGTCACATGGTTATTAAGTGGCCAGGCCGTGATCTGAACCTGCTAAGAGCTCAATTCCTCAACTACCATCTATTAACTGAATGCCTTCCAAATTCAACATTTCCAGAATCAGTGGAAAGAGCTCCTCTAAATGGGATAGGGGAGGATTATATCTTGAGAGTGAAGGTTAATGCTCCAAGTCTGATAAGAGAAGGCACAGGAGCATTTACATACATATGCCATATATAACACTGCCAGGAGGGGCGGAGGTATCTCTTCATCCACAGCACCATGGAAAGCAAGACTCCCCTTGGGGCTCATGGGTTTTCTTGAAATGTGAGCAAAGGGCAAATGTCTGAGTATCTTCAAATCCCTCTGAGTAACAGTTCCTAAATCCAGAAGTATAATTTTAAACACCATGCAAAGAATATACTCTTCTAATGAATTTTATTTTTATTTTTATTAGAGACAGGGTTTTGTCTCTATCACCCCAGCTGGAGTGCAGTGGTACAATCATAGCTTTACTGGAAGCCTCAACCTCCTGGCCTCAAGCTTACTCCCTCCCGCTCCTCAGCCTCTTGAGTAGCTGGGACTATAGGCTGCACCATAGAGATGAGGTCTCACCGTTGTTCCTGGTCTCGAACTTCTGGCCTTAAGTGATTCCTCCCACCTCAACCTCCCAAAGTGCTGGGATTG
>JAKGGE010002195.1:0-64905 GCA_023748175.1 Hoolock leuconedys | reverse complement strand
GAGGCCTCCTCACCTCCCAGATGATGGGGTGGCCGGGCAGAGGCGCTCCTCACCTCCCAGATGATGGGTGGCTGGGCAGAGGCTCTCCTCACTTCCCAGACGATGGGTGGCCGGGCAGAGGCCTCCTCACCTCCCAGATGATGGGTGGCTGGCAGAGGCCCTCCTCACCTCCCGGATTATGGGTGGCCGGGCAGAGGCGCTCCTCACTTCCCAGACGATGGGTGGTCGGGCAGAGGCTCTCCTCACCTCCCAGATGATGGGTGGCCGGGCAGAGGCGCTCCTCACTTCCCAGATGATGGGTGGCTGGGCAGAGGTGCTCCTCACCTCCCAGACGATGGGTGGCCGGGCAGAGGCTCTCCTCACCTCCCAGATGATGGGTGGCCGGGCAGAGGCGCTCCTCACTTCCCAGACGATGGGTGGTCGGGCAGAGGCCCTCCTCACTTCCCAGACGTGGGTGGCCGGGCAGAGGCACTCCTCACCTCCCAGAGAGGGGTGGCCGGGCAGAGGCTCTCCTCACCTCCCAGATGATGGGTGGCTGGGCAGAGGCGCCCTCACCTCCCAGAAGATGGGGTGGCCGGGCAGAGGCGCCTCCTCACCTCCCAGACGCATGGGTGGCCGGGCAGAGGCGCCTCACCTCCCAGACGCATGGGTGGCCGGGCAGAGGCGCCTCACCTCCCAGACGATGGGTGGCCGGGCAGAGGCACCTCACTTCCCAGACGTGGGTGGTCGGGCAGAGGCCTCCTCACTTCCCAGATGATGGGTGGCTGGGCAGAGGCTCTCCTCACCTCCCAGATGATGGGTGGCCGGGCAGAGGCGCCTCACTTCCCAGATGGGGTGGCCGGGCAGAGGCGCCTCCTCACCTCCCAGACGATGGGTGGCCGGGCAGAGGCGCCTCACTTCCCAGATGGGGTGGCCGGGCAGAGGCTCTCCTCACCTCCCAGATGATGGGTGGCCAGGCAGAGGCGCCTCACTTCCCAGACGCATGGGTGGCTGGGCAGAGGCCCTCCTCACCTCCCAGACGCATGGGTGGCCGGGCAGAGGCGCCTCACCTCCCAGACAATGGGTGGCCGGGCAGAGTCCCTCCTCATTTCCCAGACGATGGGTGGCTGGGCATAGGCGCCTCCTCACCTCCCAGAAGATGGGGTGGCCTGGCAGAGGCGCCCTCACTTCCCAGATGATGGGTGGCCGGGCAGAGGTGCTCCTCACTTCCCAGATGATGGGTGGTCGGGCAGAGGCTCTCCTCACCTCCCAGACGCATGGGCGGCCGGGCAGAGGCCCTCCTCACTTCCCAGACGCATGGGTGGCCGGGCAGAGGCCCCTCACCTCCCCGGACGATGGGTGGTCGGCAGAGGCTCTCTCACTTCCCAGACGATGGGTGGCCAGGCAGAGGCGCCTCCTCACTTCCCAGACGGGGTGGCCGGGCAGAGGCGATCCTCACTTCCCGGATGATGGGTGGCCGGGCTGAGGCCCTCCTCACCTCCCAGACGCATGGGTGGCCGGGCAGAGGCGCCTCACTTCCCAGATGATGGGTGGTCGGGCAGAGGCTCCTCCTCACTTCCCAGATGATGGGTGGATGCGCCGAGTATCTCCTCACTTCCCAGACGATGGGTGGCCGGGCAGAGGTGCTCCTCACCTCCCAGATGATGGGTGGCCGGGCAGAGGCGCCCTCACTTCCCAGACGCATGGGTGGCCATGCAGAGTCGCTCCTCACTTCCCAGACGCATGGGTGGTCGGGCAGAGGCGCTCCTCACTTCCCAGAAGATGGGAGGTCGGGCAGAGGCGCTCCTCACCTCCCAGACGATGGGTGGCCGGGCAGAGGCGCTCCTCACCTCCCCGGACGATGGGTGGCCGGGCAGAGGCGCTCCTCACTTCCCAGAAGGGTGGTCGGCAGAGGCGCCCTCACTTCCCAGACGCATGGGTGGCCGGGCAGAGGCCCTCCTCACCTCCCAGATGATGGGTGGCCGGGCAGAGGCGCCTCACTTCCCAGAAGGGGTGGCCGGGCAGAGGCGCCTCCCTCACCTCCCAGACGATGGGTGGCCGGGCAGAGGCACCTCACCTCCCAGACGATGGGTGGCCGGGTAGAGGCACTCCTCACCTCCCAGACGATGGTTGGCCGGCAGAGGCGCTCCTCACTTCCCAGATGATGGGTGGTCGGGCAGAGGCGCCTCCTCACCTCCCAGAAGATGGGAGGTCGGGCAGAGGCGCCACTTCCCAGACGATGGGTGGTCGGCAGAGGCGCCCTCACTTCCCAGACGGGGTGGTCGGGCAGAGGCGCCTCACCTCCCAGACGGTGGGTGGCCGGGCTGAGGCTCTCCTCACTTCCCAGAAGGGGTGGCCGGAGGTCGCCTCCTCACCTCCCCGGACGCTTGGGTGGCCTGGCAGAGGCTCTCCTCACCTCCTGTACGATGGGTGGCCGGGCAGAGGCACCTCACTTCCCAGAAGATGGTTGGCCGGGCAGAGGCCCTCACCTCCCAGAAGATGGTTGGCCGGGCAGAGGCGCTCCTCACCTCCCAGAAGATGGGTGGTCGCGCAGAAAGGCTCTTCACTTCCCAGAAGGTGGGTGGTCTGGCAGAGGCGCTTCGCACTTCCCTGATGGTGGTGGCCGGGCTGAGGCTCTCCTCACTTCCCAGACGATGGTGGCTGGGCCGAGGCACTCCTCACCTCCCAGATGATGGGTGGCCGGGCAGAGGCGCTCCTCACTTCCCAGATAGTTGGTGGCCGGGCAGAGGCCCCCCTCTCTTCCCAGACGCTGGGTGGCCGGGCTGAGGCTCTCCTCACCTCCCGAACAATTGGTGGCCGGGCAGATGCACTCCTCACTTCCCAGACGATGGTTGGGTGAGCAAAGGCCCTCCTAACCTCCCAGAAGGTGGGTGGTCTGGCAGAGGCGCTCTTCCCTTCCCAGATGTTGGGTGGCCAGGCAGAGGCCCTCCTCACCTCCCAGATGGTGGGTGGTTGCCCTTGTTCCCTCACCTCCCAGATGGTGTGTGGCCGGGCAGAGGTGCTCCTCACCTCCCCGGACGCATGGGTGGCCGGGCAGAGGCCCTCCTCACTTCCCAGACGTTGGTTGGCCGGGCAGAGGCCATCTTCAATCCCATATATAGGGTGGCAGGGCAGAGGCACTCCTCACTTCCCAGACGGGGTGGCTGGGCAGAGGCGCTCACTTCCCAGATGATGGGTGGCCAGGCGCCACCTCCCAGATGATGGGTGGCCGGTCAGAGGCACTCTCACTTCCCAGACGATGGGTGGCCGGCAGAGGCCCTCCTCACCTCCCAGACGGGCGGCCGGGCAGAGGCGCATCTCACCTCCCAGATAGTTGGTGGCCGGGCTGAGGCCCCTCCTCACCTCCCTGGTGGCTGGCAGAGGCCTCCTCACGCCCCAGACGATGGGTGGCCAGGCAGAGGTGCTCCTCACCTCCCAGACGGCGCAGCCGGGTAGAAGCGCTCCTCAGATCCCAGAAGGTGATTGACCGGGCAGAGACGCTCCTCACATTCCAGACGGTGGGTGGCCGGGCAGAGCCCTCCTCACTTCCCAGACGGGTGGCCGGGCAGATGTGCTCCTCACCTCCCAGACGATGGGTGGACGGGCAGAGGCACCCCTCACCTCCCAGACGATGGGTGGTCGGGCAGAGGCGCCTCACTTCCCAGATGATGGGTGGCCGGGCAGAGGCGCCCTCACTTCCCAGATGGATTGGCAGGGGTAGAGGCCCTCCTCACTTCCAAGATGATGGGTGGCCGGCAGAGGCACTCCTCTCTTCCCAGACGCATGGTTGGCCGGGCCGAGGCCCCTCCTCACCTCCCAGAAGGTGGGTGGTCTGGCAGAGGCGCCTCACTTCCCAGATGATGGGTGGCCGGCAGAGGCCCCTCTCACCCCCCAGACAGGGAAAACGATGGTCACGCCTCACTGCAAGAGAAGGTTTGTGGCCAGGCAGAAGGGCTCCTCACCCCAGACGATGGGTGGTCGGGCAGAGGCTCTCCTCACCTCCCCAGAAGATGGTTGGCCGGGCAGAGGCACTCCCCACCTCCCCAGACGCATGGGTGGTGGATGCTTGCTGTCCCTCCCTTCCCAGACGGGCAGCCGGGCAGAGGCGCCTCACTTCCAAGATGATGGGTGGCCGGCAGAGGCGCCTCCTCACTTTCCTGATAATGGGTGGTCGGGCAGAGGCTCTCCTCACTTCCCAGATGATGGGTGGACAGGTAGAGGCGCCTCACCTCCCAGAAGGTGGGTGGTCTGGCAGAGGCGCTCCTCACCTCCCCAGACGGGCAGCCGGGCAGAGGCCCCTCCTCACCTCCCAGATGATGGTGGCCGGGCAGAGGCGCTCCTCACTTCCAAGATGATGGGTGATTAGGCAGAGGCACTCCTCACTTCCCAGACGATGGTTGGCCGGGCAGAGGCCCTCCTCACCTCCCAGTCAGTGGCCGGGCAGAGGCACTCTCACTTCCCCGGATGATGGGTGGCCGGGCAGAGGTGCTCCTCACTTCCCAGACGGGCAGCCGGGCAGAGGCTCCTCACTTCCCAGAAGGTGATTGGCCGGGCAGAGGCCCTCCTCACCTCCCAGACGATGGGTGGCCGGGCAGAGGCGCTCCTCACTTCCAAGACGATGGGTGGTAAGGCAGAGGCGCTCCTCAGTTCCCAGACGGTTGGTGGTCGGGCAGAGGCCTCCTCACCTCCCAGTCTTTGGGTGGCCGGGCAGAGGCACTCCTCACTTCCCAGACGATGGTTGGCCGGGCAGAGGCTCTCCTCACCTCCCAGACGGTTGGTTGCCGGGCAGAGTCGCCTCCTCACTTCCCAGATAGTTGGTGGCCGGTCCGAGGCCCTCCTCACCTCCCAGAAGGTGGGTGGTCTGGCAGAGGCGCTCCTCCCTTCCCAGATTTTGGGTGGCCAGGCCGAGGCCCTCCTCACCTCCCAGACAGTGGGTGGATGGCCCGAGGCGCTCCTCACTTCGCAGAAGGTTGGTGGCCGGGCAGAGGTGCTCCTCACTTCCCAGATGATGGGTCGTAAGACCGAGGCGCTCCTCACCTCCCGGACGATGGCTGGACGGGCAGAGGCCCTCCTCTCTTCCCAGACGATGGGTGGCCGGGCTGAGGCTCTCCTCACCTCCCGGACAATGGGTGGCCGGGCAGACGCACTCCTCACTTCCCAGAGGGGGTGCCCTGGCAGAGATGATGCTCACTTCCCATATGGGTTGGCCGGGCAGAGGCTCTCCTCACTTCCCAGACGATGGGTGGCCGGGCAGAGGCGCCTCACTTCCCAGACGATGGTTGGCCGGGCAGAGGCCCTCCTCACTTCCAAGACGATGGGTGGTAAGGCAGAGGCGCTCGTCACTTCCCAGACGGTGGGTGGCCGGGATGAGGAGCTCCTCACCTCCCAGTCTTTGGGTGGCCGGGCAGAGGCACTCCTCACTTCCCAGAAGATGGGAGGTCGGGCAGACGCTCCCCTCACCTCCACGTCAATGAGTGGCCTGGCAGAGGCGCTCTACACTTCACAGATGGGGTGGCCGGGCAGAGGTGCTCCTCACTTCCCAGATGATGGGTCGTAAGGCAGAGGCCCTCCTCTCTTCCCAGACGATGGGTGGCCGGGCTGAGGCTCTCCTCACCTCCTGGACAATGGGTGGCCGGGCAGACGCACTCCTCACTTCCCAGAGGGGGTGCCCTGGCAGAGATGATGCTCACTTCACAGATGGGGTGGCCGGGCAGAGGCGCTCCTCACCTCCCAGACGATGGGTGGTCGGGCAGAGGCCCTCCTCACCTACCAGACGATGGGTGGCCGGGCAGAAGCCCTGCTCACTTCCCAGACGCATGGGTGGACAGGTAGAGGCGCTCCTCACTTCCCAGAAGTTGGGTGTCCGGGCAGAGGCGCTCAAGACCTCCCAGGCAATCGTAGCCGCACAGGCCCTCCTCACCTCCCAGATGATGGGTGGCCGGGCAGAGGTGCTCCTCACTCCCAGAAGGGGCGGCCGAATCTTCACTTCCCAGAAGGTGGGTGGCCGGGCAGAGGCCCTCCTCACCTCCCAGACGGGGTGGCTGGGCAGTGGCGCTCCTCACTTCCCAGACGGGGTGGCCGGGCAGAGCGTCCTCACTTCCCAGATGTGGGTGGCCGGGCAGAGGTGCTCCTCACTTCCCAGACGCGTGGCTGGCGGGCAGAGGTGCTCCTCACCTACCAGACGATGGGTGGCCGGGCAGAGGCGCTCCTCACTTCCCAGTCTTTGGGTGGCCGGGCAGACGCACTCCTCACTTCCCAGAGGGGGTGCCCTGGCAGAGATGATGCTCACTTCCCAGATGATGGGTGGCCGGGCAGAGGCTCCTCACTTTCCTGATAATGGGTGGCCGGGAAGAGGCGCTCCTCACTTCCCAGACGGTGGTGGCCGGGCATTGCCCTGCTCACTTCCCAGACGATGGGTGGCCGGGCAGAGGCGTTCCTCACTTCCCAGACACGGTGGCCGGGCAGAGGCCCTCCTCACCTCCCAGACGATGGGTGGACAGGTAGAGGCGCCCTCACCTCCCGGATTATGGGTGGCCGGGCAGAGGCTCTCCTCCCTTCCCAGACGATGGGTGGCCGCGCAGATTCTCCCTCACCTCCCAGACACTGCAGGCGAGGCCCTCCTCACTTCCCAGACGGTGCGGCCGGGCAGAGGCGCTCCTCACTTCAAAGAAGGGGTGGACGGGCAGAGGCCCTCCTCTCTTCCCAGACGATGGGTGGCCGGGCTGAGGCTCTCCTCACCTCCCGGACAATGGGTGGCCGGGCAGACGCACTCCTCACTTCCCAGAGGTGGTGCCCTGGCAGAGATGATGCTCACTTCCCATATGAGGTGGCAGGGCAGAGGCTCTCCTCACTTCCCCTGATAATGGGTCGTCGGGCAGAGGCGCTCCTCACTTCCCAGACGATGGGTGGTCGGGCAGAGGCCCTCCTCACCTACCAGAAGTTGGGTGGTCAGGCAGAGGGATCTCACTTCCCAGAGAATGGGTGGCCGGGCACAGGTGCTCCTCACCTCCCAGAAGGGGTGGCCGTGCAGAGGCGCTCCTAAGATCCCAGATGTTGATGGGCCTGGCAGAGGCGCCTCACCTCCCAGACGATGGGTGGCTGGCAGAGGCGCCTCCTCACTCCCAGACGATGGGTGGCCGGGCAGAGGCTCCCCTCACCTCCCAGACGATGGTTGGCCCGGCAGAGTCTCCCCTCACCTCCCAGAGGATGGGTAGTCGCGCAGAGCTCTCCTCACTTCCCAGACGGTGCGGCCGGGGAGAGGCGCCTCACTTCCAGGACGTGGGTGGCCGGGCAGAGGCGCTCCTCACTTCCCAGATGATGGGTGGTCGGGCAGAGGAATCTTCACGTCCCAGAAAATGGGTGGCCGGGCAGAGGCGGTCCTCACATCCCAGACGATTGCTGACCGGACCGAGGCCCTCCTCACCTTCCAGAGTTTGGTGGCCGGGCAGAGGCGCCTCACGTCCCAGATATTGGGTGGACGGGCAGAGGCCCTCCTCTCTTCCCAGACGATGGGTGGCAGGGCAGAGGCTCTCCTCACTTCCCTGATAATGGGTTGTCGGGCAGAGGCGCTCCTCACTTCCCAGACGATGGGTGGTCGGGCAGAGGACTCTTCACCCCAGACGCATGGGCGGCCGTGCAGAGGCTCTCTTCATTTCCCAGACGCGGTGGCCGAGCAGAGGCCCTCCTCACTTCCCAGAGTTGGGTGGTCGGGCAGAGGCTCTCCTCACCTCCAGGACTATGGGTGGCCGGGCAGAGGCTCTCCTCACCTCCCAGACGATGGGTGGTCGCGCAGAAGGGCTCTTCACTTCCCAGACGGGGCGGCCGGGCAGAGGCGCTCCTCACTTCCAGGACATTGGGTCGCCGGGCAGAGGCTCCCCTCACCTCCCAGAAGATGGGTGGCCGGGCAGAGGATCCCGTCACCTCCCAGAGGATGGGTAGTCGCACAGAAGCTCTCCTCACTTCCCAGACGGGGCGACCGGGAGAGGCGCTCCTCACTTCCAGGACGTTGGGTGGCTGGGCAGTGGCCCTCTTCACTCCCATATATAGGGTGGCCAGGCAGAGGCGCTCCTCACTTCCCAGATGATGGGTGGTCGGGCAGAGGACTCTTCACCTCCCAGAAAATGGGTGGCCGGGCAGAGGCGGTCCCCACATCCCAGACGATTGGTGACCGGACCGAAGCCCTCCTCACCTTCCAGACGTTTGTTGGCCGGGCAGAGGCACCTCTCACGTCCCAGATATTGGGTGGCTGCGCTGAGGCCCTCCTCACCTCCCAGACGCTGGGTGGCCAGGTAGAGGCGCCTCACCTCCTGGACAATGGGTGGCCGGCAGAGGCCCTCCTCACTTCCCAGATGGGGCGGTCGGGCTGAGGCTCTCCTCACCTCCTGGACAATGGGTGGCCGGGCAGAGGCGCTCCTCACTTCCAGGACAATGGGTGGCCGGGCCGAGGCGCCTCCTCACTTCCAGGACAATGGGTGGCCGGGCAGAGGAGCTCCTCACTTCCCAGACGATGGGTGGACAGGTAGAGGCGCTCCTCACTTCCCAGACAGTTGGGTGTCCGGGCAGAGGCGTTCCGCACCTCCCAGGCAATCGGTAGCCGTGCACAGGCCCTCCTCACCTCCCGGATTATGGGTGGCCGGGCAGAGGTGTTCCTCACTTCCCAGACGATGGGTGGCCGAGCAGAGGCGCTCCTCACTTCCCAGACGATGGGTGGCCGGCAGAGGTGCTCCTCACTTCGCAGAAGGTTGTTGGCCAGGCAGAGGGGCTCCTCACTTCCCAGAAGATGGGAGGTCGGGCAGAGGCTCTCCTCACCTCCCAGACGATGGTTGGCCGGGCAGAGGCCCTCCTCACCTACCAGACGAAGGGTGGTGGCGCTGAATCGGTCCTCCCTTCCCAGATGCGCGTACGGGCAGAGGCGCTCCTCACTTCAAAGAAGGGGTGGACGGGCAGAGGCCCTCCTCTCTTCCCAGACGATGGGTGGCCGGGCTGAGGCTCTCCTCACCTCCCGGACAATGGGTGGCCGGGCAGACGCACTCCTCACTTCCCAGAGGGGGTGCCCTGGCAGAGATGATGCTCACTTCCCATATGGGGTGGCCGGGCAGAGGCTCTCCTCACTTCCCTGATAATGGGTGGCCGGGAAGATGCACTCCTCACTTCCCAGACTGGGTGGCCGGGCCGAGGCCCTCGTCACTTCCCAGACGGTGGGTGGCCGGGAAGAGACGCTCCTCACTTCCCAGACAATTGGTGGACGGGCAGAGGTGCTGCTCACTACCGACTAAGCTGGTGGCCGGGCAGAGGCACCTCACTTCCCAGATAGTTGGTGGCCGGGCAGAGGCGCCTCACTTCCCAGACGCATGGGTGGACAGGTAGAGGCCTCACTTCCCAGAATTTGGGTGGTCGGGCAGAGTGCGTTCCGCACCTCCCAGGCAATCGGTAGCCTTCCACAGGCCCTCCTCAGCTCCCGGATTATGGGTGGCCGGGCAGAGGCTCTCCTCACTTCCCAGACGGGCCGAGCAGAGGCCTCCTCACTCTGATTATGCGGCCGGGCAGAGGCGCTCCTCACTTCCCAGATGGGGTGGCCAGGCAGAGGGGCTCCTCACTTCCCAGAAGATGGGAGGTCGGGCAGAGGCGCCTCACTTCCCAGACGGGGTGGCCGGGCAGAGGCACTCCTCACTTCCCAGAAGATGGTTGGCCGGGCAGAGGCACTCCTCACTTCCCAGAAAGATACGCTCGGGCAGAGGCTCTCCTCACCTCCCGGAGGATGGGTGGCCGGGCAGAGGCACTCCTCACTTCCCAGACGATGGTTGGCCGGTCCGAGGCCCTCCTCACTTCCCAGACGGTGGGTGGCCGGGCAGAGGTGCTCCTCACTTCCCAGATGATGGGTGGCCGGGCAGAGGCACTCCTCACTTCCCAGACGGTGTTTGGCCGGGCAGAGGCCCTCCTCACCTACCAGACGATGGGTGGTGGCGCTGAAGCGGTCCTCCCTTCCCAGATGGGCGGCCGGGCAGAGGAGCTCCTCACTTCGAAGGGGTAGAAGGCCCTCTTCCGCAATGGGTGGACGGGCAGAGGTGCTGCTCACTACCCAGACGGTTGGTGGCCGGGCAGAGGCGCTCCTCACTTTCAGTCGCAGCGGCCTGGCAGACGCCCTCCTCACTTCCCAGACGATGGGTGGACAGGTAGAGGCGATCCTCACCTCCCAGAAGTTGGGTGTCCGGGCAGAGGCGTTCTGCACCTCCCAGGCAATGGTGGCCGGGCAGAGGCTCTCCTCACTTCCCCGATTATGCGTGGCCGGGCAGAGGCCCTCCTCACCTCCCAGACAATGGGTGGACGGGCAGAGGCCCTCCTCACCTCCCAGACGATGGGTGGCCGGCAGAGGCGCCTCACCTCCCAGACGCATGGGTGGTCTGGCAGAGGCGCTCCTCCCTTCCCAGATGTTGGGTTGCCAGGCAGAGGCCCTCCTCACCTCCCAGACTGTGCATGGCCGGGCAGAGGTGCTCATCACTTCCCAGACGATGGGTGGCCGGGCAGAGGCGCTCCTCACCTCCCAGACGATGGGTGCCAGGTAGAGGCGCTCCTCATATCCCAGATGGTGATGGGCCGGGCAGAGGCACTCCTCACTTCCCAGACGATGGGTGGCCAGGCAGAAACGCTCCTCACTTCCCAGATGATGGGTGGTCGTGCAGAGGACTCTTCACCTACCAGAAAATGGGTGGACGGGCAGAGGCGTTACTCACATCCCAGACGATGGGTGGCAGGGCAGAGGCCCTCCTCTCTTCCCAGACCATGGGTGGCCGGCAGAGGCTCTCCTCACCTCCCGGACGATGGGTGGCCGGGCAGAGGCACTCCTCACTTCCCAGAGGGGGTGCCCTGGCAGAGATGATGCTCACTTCCCATATGGGGTGGCCGGGCAGAGGCTCTCCTCATTTCCCTGATAATGGGTCTTCGGGAAGAGGCGCTCCTCACTTCTCAGACTGGGTGGCCGGGCAGAGGCTCTCCTCACTTCCCATAGATTATGGGTGGAAAGGTAGAGGCGCCCTCACTTCCCAGAAGGTGGCCGGGCAGAGTATCCCCTCACCTCCCAGATGGTGTGGCCGGGCAGAGGCCCTCCTCACCTTCCAGACGTTTGGTGGCCGGGCAGAGGCTCTCCTCACTTCCCAGACAGTGGGTGGAGGCAGAGGCGCTCCTCACTTCCCAGAAGGGGTGGCCAGGCAGAGGCGCCTCACCTCCCAGACGCATGGGTGGTCGGGCAGAGGCGCCTCACTTCCCAGACGATGGGTGGCCGGGCAGAGGCCCTCCTCACTCTCAGACGCTAAAAGCCGGGCAGAGGCCCCTTCACTCCCATATATAGGGTGGCCGGGCAGAGGTGCACCTCACCTCCCAGACTGGGCGGCTGGGCAGAGGCGCTCCTCAAATGCCAAATGGTGTGTCCGGACAGAGGCGTTCCTCACCTCCCAGGCAATTGGTAGCCGGGCAGAGGCCCTCCTCACGTCCCGGATTATGGGTGGCCGGGCAGTGGCTCTCCTCTCTTCCCAGACAGTGGGTGGACGGGCAGAGGCGCTCCTCACTTCCCAGACGGGGCGGCTGGGCAGAACAAATGGTGTGCCTCACTTCCCAGACGATGGGAGGCCGGGCAGAGGCACTCCTCACTTCCCAGACGGGGCGGCTGGGCAGAGGCGCTCCTCAAATGCCAAATGGTGTGGCCGTGCAGAGGCGCTCCTCACTTCCCAGGCGATGGGTGTTCGGGCAGAAGCGCTCCTCACCTCCCGGACGATGGGTGGCCGGGCAGAGGCTCTCCCCACCTCCCGGAAGTTGGGTGGCCGGGCAGAGGCGCTCCTCACTTCCCAGACGTGGGTGGCCGGCAGAGGCTCCTCACCTCCCAGACGGGTGCTGGGCAGAGCCCTCACTTCCCAGACGATGGATGACCGCACCCAGGCCCTCCTCACCTTCCAGACGTTTGGTGGCCGGGCAGAGGCGCCTCTCACGTCCCAGATAGTGGGTGGCCAGGCTGAGGACCTCCTCAACTCCCAGATGTTTGGTGGCCGGGAAGAGGCTCTCCTCACTTCCCAGACGATGGGAGGCCGGGCAGATGCTCTCCTCACTTCCCAGATGGGCGGCCGGGCAGAGGCGCACCTCACTTCAAAGAAGGGGTGGACGGGCAGAGGCCCTCCTCTCTTCCCAGAAGATGGGTGGCCGGGCAGAGGCTCTCCTCACTTCCCCTGGACAATGGGTGGCCGGGCAGAGGCGCCTCCTCACCTCCCAGACGATTGGTGGCCGGGCTGAGGCCCTCCTCACCTCCCAGTCAGCAGTGGCCGCGCAGAGGCGCTCCTCACCTCCCAGACTGGGTGGCCGGGCTGAGGCCCTCCTCACCTCCCAGACGATGGGTGGCCGGGCAGAGGCTCTCCTCACCTCCCAGACGATGGGTGGTCGCACAGAAGGGCTCTTCACTTCCCAGAGCGGGAGGGCGCTCCTACTTCCAGGCTTGGGGGGGGGCGGCCTGGCAGAGGCGCTCCTCACCTCCCAGACGATGGGTGGCCGGGCAGATGCTCCCCTCACCTCCCAGACGATGGGTGGCCGGGCAGAGGCGCTCCTCACTTCCCAGACGGGCGGCCGGGCAGAGGCGCCTCACATCCCAGACGATGGGTGGCCGGGCTGAGGCCCTCACTTCCCAGAAGTTGGGTGGCCGGGCAGAGGACCTCGTCACTCCCAGATGATGGGTGGCCAGGCAGAAGCTCTCCTCACCTCCCAGATGGCTGCCGGGCAGAGGCGCCTCACCTCCCAGAGCCGGCTGCCGGGTGAGGTGCTCCTCACTTCAAAGAAGGGGCGGGGAGGACGGGCAGAGGCCCTCTTCCCAGACGATGGGTGGCCGGGCTGAGGCTCTCACCTCCCAGAAAATGGGTGGCCGGGCAGAGCGCCTCTCACTTCCCAGATGGGGTGCCCTGGCAGAGATGATGCACACTTTCCATATGGGGTGGCCGGGCAGAGGCTCTCCTCACTTCCCTGATAATGGGTCGTCGGGAAGAGGCACTAATCAACTCCCAGACCGGGTGGCCGGGCAGAGGCTCTCCTCACTTCCCAGACGATGGGTGGCCAGGCTGAGGCCCCTCCTCACTTCCCAGAAGTTGGGTGGCCGGGCTCTGGGTGCTCTCACCTCCCAGACGGGTGGCCGGGCAGAGGCCCTCCTCACTTCCTAGAAGATGGGTGGCCGGGCAGAGGCTCTCCTCACCTCCCGGGAGGATGGGTGGCCAGGCAGAAGCCCTCCTCACCTCCCAGATGGGGCGGCCGGGCAGAGGCGCTCCTCACTTCCCAGATGGGGTGGCCAGGCAGAGTATGCACTTCCTTCTCAAGAGACGCATGGGTGGTCGGGCAGAGGACTCTTCACCTCCCAGAAAATGGGTGGCCGGACAGAGGCCGTCCTCACATCCCAGACGATTAGTGACTGGACTGAGGCCCTCCTCACCTCCCAGAAGTTGGGAGGCCGGGCAGAGGCGCTCCTCACTTCCCAGACGATGGGTGGCCGGGCAGAGGCTCTCCTCACCTCCCGGACAATGGGTGGCCGGCAGAGGCACTCCTCACTTCCCAGATGGGGTGCCCTGGCAGAGATGATGCACACTTTCCATATGGTGGCCGGGCAGAGGCCTCCCTCACCACTGATAATGGGTCGTCGGGAAGAGGCACTAATCAACTCCCAGACTGGGTGGCCGGGCTGAGGCTCTCCTCACTTCCCAGACATGGGTGGCCGGGCAGAGGGCTCCTCACTTCCCAGACAATGGGTGGACGGGCAGAGGTGCTCCTCACTTCCCAGACGGTTGGTGGCCAGGCAGAGGCCTCACTTCCAGTCTCGGCGTCCTAGCAGAGGCCCTCCTCACTTCCCAGACGATGGCTTTACATGTAGAGGCGGTCCTCACTTCCCAGAAGTTGGGTGGCCGGGCCGAAGTGCTCCTCAACTCCCAGACGGGGCGGCCGTGCAGAGGCTCTCCTCACTTCCCGGAGATTGGGTGGCCGGGCAGAGGCTCTCCTCACCTCCCGGAGGATGGGTGGCCGGCAGAGGCGCTCCTCACTTCCCAGACGATGGGAGGTCGGGCAGAGGCTCTCCTCACTCCCGGACGATGGCTGGCTGGGCAGAGGTTCTCCTCACGTCCCAGACGATGGGTGGTGGCGCTGAGGCGCTCCTCACCTCCCAGACGATGGGTGGCCGGGCAGAGGCTCTCCTCACTTCCCAGACGATGGGTGGCTGGGCAGAGGCTCCTCATTCCCAGACGTGGGTGGCCGGGCAGAGGCCCGCCTCACTTCCCAGAGTTTGGGTGGCCAGGCAGAGGCGCTCCTCACTTCCCAGATAGTGGGTGGCCTAGCCGAGTCTTTCCTCACGTTCCAGACAGTGTGTGGCTGGGCAAAGGCTCTCCTCACCTCCCAGACGATGGGTGGCCGGGCAGAGGCGCCTCACTTCCCAGACAATGGGTGGACGGGCAGGGGCTCCTCACTTCCCAGACGGTTGGCCGGGCAGAGGTGCTCCTCACCTCCCAGACGATGGGTGGCCGGGCAGAGGCGCCTCACTTCCCAGATAGTGGGTGGCTCAGCTTCAGTCTTTCTCACGTTCCAGACACAGTGTGTGGCTGGGCAAAAGCGCTCCTCACTTCCCAGAAATGGTGACCGGGCAGAGTCGCTCCTCACCTCCCAGACGATGGTTGGCCGGGCAGAGGTGCACCTCACTTCCCAGACGATGGGTGGCCGGGCAGAGGTGCTCCTCACCTCCCAGGCCCGAGGCGGGAAGAAGCATTCCTCATATCCCAGAAGGTGATTGGCCGGGCAGAGGCGCTCCTCACCTCCCAGACGATGGGTGGCCGCGCAGATGCTCCCCTCACCTCCCAGACAATGGGTAGTCGCGCAGAAGCGCTCCTCACTTCCCAGACGGGGCGGCCGGGAGAGGCGCTCCTCACTTCCCAGACGATGGGTGGCCGGGCAGAGGCGCTCCTCACTTCAAAGAAGGGGTGGACGGGCAGAGGCTCTCCTCACTTCCCTGACAATGGGTGGCCGGGCAGAGGCACTCCTCACTTCCCAGACGGTGGGTGGCCGGGCAGAGGCGCTCCTCACCTCCCAGAAGATGGGTGGCCGGGCAGAGGCGCTCCTCACCTCCCAGAGGATGGGTGGCCGGGCAGAGGCGCTCCTCACTTCCCAGACGATGGGTGGCCGGGCAGAGGCTCTAACCTCCGGGAGGATGGGTGGCTGGGCAGAGGCACTCCTCACTTCCCAGACGATGGTTGGTCGGGCAGAGACACTCCTCACTTCCCAGACGATGGTTGGCGGGCAGAGGCACTCCTCACTTCCCAGACGATGGTTGGCCTGGCCGAAGCCCTCTTCACCTTCCAGAAGGTTGGTGGCCGGGCAAGAGTCGCCTATCACTCCCAGATGGTGGGTGGCCGGGCTGAGGCCCTCCTCATCTCCCAGTCATTGGGTGGCCAGGCAGAGTGGGCTCCTCACTTCACAGGCGATGGGTGGCGGGGCAGAGGTGCTCCTCACCTGCCAGGCAGGCGAGGCGGGCAGGCGCCTCAGATCCCAGAAAGTGATTGGCGGGGGAGAGGCGGCTCTTCACACTCCCAGACTATGGGTGGCGGGCAGAGGCCTCTCACCTCCCAGGCAGTAATTGGTCGGCGCCAGAAGGAGCTCTTCACTTCCCAGGCAGGCTGGCTGGGCAGAACTCCTCACTTCCAGGACATTGGGTGGCGGACAGAGGCGGCTAGATCCGTCCCAGGCGATGGGTGGCCAGGCCAGAGGCTCCTCAGATCCATGGTGATGGGCCTGGCAGAGGCTCTCACCCAGGCGATGGAGTGCGCCCGGGCAGGCTCCCCTCACCTCCCAGAAGATGGTGGCGGGCAGGAGGATCCGTCCTCCCAGGAGGGATGGGGTGAGTGCACAGGCTCTCTCACTTCCCAGACCGGGGGCGACCGGAGAGGCTCCTCACTTCCAGGGCGTTGGGTGGCTGGGCAGTGAAAGGCCTCTTCTCCCATATATGGGGTGGCCAGTGAGAGGCACTCCTCACTTCCCAGATGGGGTGGCTGGGCAAGGGCGCTCCTCTCTTCTGAACAGTGGGTGGCCAGGCAGGCGCTCCTCACTTCCCAGACGATGGGTGGTCAGGCAGAGGACTCTTCACCTCCCAGAAGATGGGTGGCCGGGCAGGCGGTCCCCACATCAGCGATTGGTGACGGGACTGAAGCCCTCCTCTGCTTCCAGGCGTTTGTTGGCCGGGAGAGGCACCTCTCACGTCCCAGATATTGGGTGGCTGCGCTGAGGCCCTCCTCACCTCCCATGGGCTGGGTGGCGAGGTGAGCCTCCTCACTTCAGACGATGGGTGTGGGAAGAAGCCCTCCCCTCCCACTTCCCAGATGGGGCGGTCAGACAGAGGCGGCTCCTCACTTAGGCAGGCTGACGGGCAGAGGCGGCTCACTCATACTTCAAAGAAGGGGTGGACAGGCAGAGGCCCTCCTCTCTTCCCAGACAATGGTTGGTCGGGCTGAGGCTCTCCTCACCTCCCGGACAATGGGTGGCCGGGCAGACGCACTTCTCACTTCCCAGGGGTGGTGCCCTGGCAGAGATGATGCTCACTTCCCTTATGAGGTGGCAGGGCAGGCTCTCCTCTTCCCTGATGTGGGTCGTCGGGGCAGAGGCTCTCACTTCCCAGATGATGGGTGGTGGGGCAGAGGGCCTCTTCACCTCCCAGACGATGGGTGGCGGGACAGGAGCCCCCTCACCTTGAGAAGGTTGGTGGGCGGGCAGAGGGAGCCTCTCACGTCCCAGATGTGGGTGTGAGCTGAGCCCTCCTCACCTCCAAGTTGGGTGGCCAGGCAGAGGATCCTCACTTCCAGAGGATGGGTGGCAGACAGGTATCCCTCACCTTGCCTCCAGGAAGGACATGGGTGGAGGCCTCTCCTTCAGAGACAGTTGACGGATGAATCCTCAGCTGGATTAGATTGGCGGACGTGGGCTCCCCGGACGGATTGGGACGGTGACCCTCATCGCCCTCCCGGATGATGGTGTGCGCGGATATTCCATTCGGACAGGGCCCTCCCTCATTCTGGACAGTGGGTTCGACGGGGCGCTCCTCACTTCCCAGACGATGGTTGGCCGGGCTGAGGCCCTCCTCACCTCCCAGTAGGTGGCTGGTCTGTCAGAGGCGCTCCTCCCTCCCCTGATGTTGGGTGGACAGGCAGAGGCCCTCCTCACATCCCAGGTGGTGGGTGGTCGGCCCGTGGTGCTCCTCACTTCCCAGACGGTGGATGGCCAGGGCAGAGGCGGTTCCTCACTTCCCCGATGATGGGTGGCCGGGCAGAGGTGCTCCTCACTTCCCAGATGGTGGGTGGCCGGGCAGAGGCTCTCCTCACTTCCCAGACGATGGGTGGCCGGGCAGAGGCTCCCTCACCTCCCAGGCGATGGGTGGCGGGCAGAGGCTCTCCTCACTTCCCAGGCGTTGGGTGGCGGGCAGAGGCGGCTCCTCACTTCCCAGGCGATGGGTGGCCGGGCAGGCTCTCCTCACCTCCCAGGCGATGGGTGGCGGGCAGGCTCCTCACTTCCCAGATGATGGGTGGCCGTGCAGAGGCGCTCCTCACTTCCGAGACGATGGGTGGCTGGGCAGAGGCGCTCCTCAGTGGCTGGGCAGAGGCGCTCCTCACCTCCCAGACGTTGGGTGGCGAGGCCCTCCTCACCTCCCAGACGATGGGTGGCCGGGCAGAGGCCCTCCTCACTTCCCAGGCGATGGGTGGCCGGGCAGAGGCTCTCCTCACTTCCCAGATGGGGTGGCGGGCAGGCTCCTCACCTCCCAGATGATGGGTGGCGGGCAGAGGTGCTCCTCACCTCCCAGGCGATGGGTGGCCGGGCAGAGGCCCTCCTCACTTCCCAGACGATGGGTGGCCGGGCAGAGGCTCCTCACTTCCCAGGCGATGGGTGGCCCGGGCAGGCTCCTCACTTCCCAGATGGGGTGGCGGGCAGAGGCGCTCCTCACTTCCCAGACGATGGGTGGCGGGCAGGCTCCTCACTTCCCAGATGGGGTGGCGGGCAGAGGCGCTCCTCACTTCCCAGATGATGGGTGGCGGGCAGGCTCCTCACCTCCCGGATGATGGGTGGCGGGCAGGCTCCTCACCTCCCGGACGATGGGTGGCCGGGCAGGCTCCTCACTTCCCAGATGGGGTGGCCGGGCAGAGGTGCTCTTCACTTCCCAGATGACGGTGGCCGGGCAGAGGTGCTCCTCACTTCCCAGGCGATGGGTGGCCGGGCAGGCTCCTCACTTCCCAGATGATGGGTGGCGGGCAGAGGCTCTCCTCACTTCCCAGGCGATGGGTGGCGGGCAGGCTCCTCACTTCCCAGATGGGGTGGCGGGCAGAGGCGCTCCTCACCTCCCGGACGATGGGTGGCCGGGCAGAGGTGCTCCTCACTTCCCAGGCGATGGGTGGCCGGGCAGAGGCCCTCCTCACCTCCCGGATGATGGGTGGCCGGGCAGAGGCTCCTCACTTCCCAGATGGGGTGGCGGGCAGAGGTGCTCCTCACTTCCCAGATGGGGTGGCGGGCAGAGGCGCTCCTCACTTCCCAGGCGATGGGTGGCGGGCAGAGGCACTCCTCACTTCCCAGATGGGGTGGCGGGCAGAGGCTCCTCACTTCCCAGATGGGGTGGCGGGCAGAGGCCCTCCTCACCTCCCAGACGATGGGTGGCCGGTCCGAGGCTCTCATCACTTCCCAGACGAGGGTGGCCGGGCAGGCTCCTCACTTCCCAGATGGGGTGGCGGGCAGAGGCTCTCCTCACCTCCCGGATGATGGGTGGCCGGGCAGGCTCCTCACTTCCCAGATGGGGTGGCGGGCAGGCGCTCCTCACTTCCCAGACGATGGGTGGCCGGGCAGAGGCACTCCTCACTTCCCAGACGATGGGTGGCCGGGCAGAGGCGCTCCTCACTTCCCAGACGATGGGTGGCCGGGCAGAGGCGCTCCTCACTTCCCAGACGATGGGTGGCGGGCAGCACTCCTCACTTCCCAGACGATGGGTGGCGGGCAGGCTCCTCACTTCCCAGGCGATGGGTGGCCGGGCAGAGGTGCTCCTCACCTCCCAGATGATGGGTGGCGGGCAGAGGCTCCTCACCTCCCGGACGATGGGTGGCGGGCAGGCGCTCCTCACTTCCCAGGCGATGGGTGGCCGGGCAGGCTCCTCACTTCCCAGACGATGGGTGGCCGGGCAGAGGCTCCTCACTTCCCAGATGGGGTGGCGGGCAGAGGCTCCTCACTTCCCAGGCGATGGGTGGCGGGCAGGCTCCTCACTTCCCAGATGGGGTGGCGGGCAGGCTCCTCACCTCCCAGATGATGGGTGGCCCGGGCAGAGGTGCTCCTCACCTCCCAGATGATGGGTGGCCGGGCAGAGGCTCTCCTCACCTCCCAGACGATGGGTGGCGGGCAGGCTCCTCACTTCCCAGATGGGGTGGCGGGCAGAGGCTCTCCTCACTTCCCAGGCGATGGGTGGCCGGGCAGGCTCCTCACCTCCCGGACGATGGGTGGCGGGCAGGCTCCTCACCTGCCGGAGGTTGGGTGGCCGGGCAGAGGCTCTCCTCACTTCCCAGATGATGGGTGGCCGGGCAGAGGCCCTCCTCACTTCCCAGGCGATGGGTGGCCGGGCAGAGGCGCTCCTCACTTCCCAGGCGATGGGTGGCGGGCAGGCTCCTCACTTCCCAGACGATGGGTGGCCGGGCAGAGGCGCCCTCCTCACTTCCCTGATGATGGGTGGCCGGGCAGAGGCACTCCTCACTTCCCAGATGATGGGTGGCCGGGCAGAGGCTCTCCTCACTTTCCCAGATGGGGTGGCCGGGCAGAGGCCCTCCTCACCTCCCAGGCGATGGGTGGCCGGGCAGAGGCGCTCCTCACTTCCCAGATGGGGTGGCGGGCAGAGGTGCTCCTCACTTCCCAGAAGATGGGGTGGCGGGCAGGCTCCTCACCTCCCAGACGATGGGTGGCGGGCAGGCTCCTCACTTCCCAGACGATGGGTGGCCGGGCAGAGGCGCTCCTCACTTCCCAGATGATGGGTGGCCGGGCAGAGGCGCTCCTCACTTCCTAGATGGGGTGGCCGGCAGGCTCCTCACTTCCCAGATGATATGGGTGGCGGGCAGAGGCTCCTCACTTCCCAGATGGGGTGGCCTGCAGAGGACCTCCTCACTTCCCAGACGATTGGTGGCCGGACAGAGGCACTCCTCACCTCCCAGATGATGGGTGGCCGGGCAGAGGCGCTCCTCACTTCCCAGACGATGGGTTGGCGGGCAGAGGCGCTCCTCACTTCCCAGAAGATGGGGTGGCGGGCAGGCTCCTCACTTCCCAGATGGGGTGGCGGGCAGAGGCGCTCCTCACTTCCCAGGCGATGGGTGGCGGCAGGCTCCTCACTTCCCAGATGGGGTGGCGGGCAGAGGCTCTCCTCACCTCCCGGACGATGGGTGGCGGGCAGGCTCCTCACTTCCCAGATGGGGTGGCGGGCAGAGGCTCTCCTCACCTCCCAGATGATGGGTGGCGGGCAGGCTCCTCACTTCCCAGATGATGGGTGGCGGGCAGAGGCGCTCCTCACTTCCCAGATGATGGGTGGCGGGCAGAGGCTCTCCTCACTTCCCAGATGGGGTGGCCGGGCAGAGGCTCTCCTCACCTCCCAGGCGATGGGTGGCGGGCAGAGGCTCTCCTCACCTCCCAGGCGATGGGTGGCGGGCAGAGGCTCTCCTCACTTCCCAGACGATGGGTGGCGGGCAGAGGTGCTCCTCACTTCCCAGATGATGGGTGGCGGGCAGAGGCTCTCCTCACTTCCCAGACGATGGGTGGCGGGCAGAGGCTCTCCTCACTTCCCAGACGATGGGTGGCCGGGCAGAGGGCTCCTCACTTCCCAGATGGGGTGGCCGGGCAGAGGCTCCTCACTTCCCAGACGATGGGTGGCGGGCAGAGGCTCTCCTCACTTCCCAGATGGGGTGGCCGGGCAGAGGCCCTCCTCACTTCCCAGACGATGGGTGGCCGGGCAGGCTCCTCACTTCCCAGATGATGGGTGGCGGGCAGAGGCTCCTCACTTCCCAGATGGGGTGGCGGGCAGAGGCTCTCCTCACTTCCCAGATGATGGGTGGCCGGGCAGAGGCCCTCCTCACTTCCCAGATGGGGTGGCCGGGCAGAGGCTCCTCACTTCCCAGATGATGGGTGGCCGGGCAGAGGCTCTCCTCACCTCCCAGACGATGGGTGGCGGGCAGAGCCTCCTCACTTCCCAGATGGGGTGGCGGGCAGGCTCCTCACCTCCCAGATGATGGGTGGCCGGGCAGGCTCCTCACCTCCCAGACGATGGGTGGCGGGCAGTCTCCTCACCTCCCAGGCGATGGGTGGCGGGCAGGCTCCTCACTTCCCAGATGATGGGTGGCGGGCAGAGGCTCCTCACTTCCCAGATGGGGTGGCGGGCAGAGGCTAGAGGCCCTCCTCACTTCCCAGATGGGGTGGCGGGCAGGCTCCTCACTTCCCAGACGATGGGTGGCGGGCAGAGGCTCTCCTCACCTCCCAGATGATGGGTGGCGGGCAGAGGCTCCTCATTTCCCAGACGATGGGTGGCCGGGCAGAGGCCCTCCTCACTCCCAGGCGATGGGTGGCCGGGCAGAGGCTCTCCTCACCTCCCAGGCGATGGGTGGCGGGCAGGCTCCTCACTTCCCAGATGGGGTGGCGGGCAGAAGCTCTCCTCACTTCCCAGGCGATGGGTGGCCGGGCAGAGGCTCCTCACTTCCCAGATGTTGGGTGGCGGGCAGAGGTGCTCCTCACCTCCCAGACGATGGGTGGCCGGGCAGAGGCCCTAATCACTTCCCAGACAATGGGTGGCCGGGCAGAGGTGATCCACATTTCCTAGACGATGGGTGGCCGGGCAGAGGCGCTCCTCACTTCCCAGATGTTGGGTGGCGGGCAGAGGCTCTCCTCACTTCCCAGATGATGGGTGGCGGGCAGTCTCCTCACCTCCCGGACGATGGGTGGCGGGCGGAGGCACTCCTCACTTCCCAGATGGTGGGGGGGCGGGCAGAGGCGCTCCTCAATTCCCAGGTGTGGGTGGCCAGGCAGAGGTGCTCCTCACCTCCCAGAAAATGGGTGGCGGGCAGAGGCGCTCCTCAATTCCCAGGGATGGGTGGCCGGGCAGAGGGCACTCCTCACTTCCCAGACGGGGTGGCCGGGCAGAGGCACTCCTCACTTCCCAGATGGGGTGGCCAGGCAGAGGCGCTCCTCACTTCCCAGACGATGGGTGGCCGGGCAGAGGCGCTCCTCACTTCCCAGATGATCTGTGGCCGGGCAGAGGCCCTCCTCACTTCCCAGAAGGGGTGGCCGGGCAGAGGCCCTCCTCACTTCCCATATGGGGTGGCCGGGCAGAGCTCCTCACCTCCCGGACAATGGGTGGCGGGCAGAGGTGCTCCTCACTTCCCAGGCGGTGGGTGGCGGGCAGAGCTCCTCACTTCCCAGGCGGGGTGGCGGGCAGAGGCCCTCCTCACTTCCCAGGCGATGGGTGGCCGGGCAGGCTCCTCACTTCCCAGACAATGGGTGGCCGGGCAGAGACGCTCCTCACTTCCCAGAGTGGGTGGCCGGGCAGAGGTGCTCCTCACTTCCCAGGCGGGGTGGCGGGCAGGCTCCTCACCTCCCGGAGGATGGGTGGCCGGGCAGAGGCTCCTCACTTCCCAGATGATGGGTGGCCGGGCAGAGCTCAGTCCTCACCTTCCAGGCGGTGGGTGGCCGGGCAGAGGCCCTCCTCACCTTCCAGGCGTTTGGTGGCCGGGCAGAGCTCTCCTCACTTCCCAGGCGGTGGGTGGCGGGCAGAGGCCCTCCTCACCTCCCAGGCGTTGGGTGGCGGGCAGAGGCTCCTCACTTCCCAGACGATGGGTGGCCGGGCAGAAGCTCTCCTCACTTCCCAGATGATGGGTGGCGGGCAGAGGCTCTCCTCACCTCCCAGATGGGGTGGCCGGGCAGAGGCTCCTCACTTCCCAGATGATGGGTGGCGGGCAGAGGCTCCTCACGTCCCAGATGGGGCTGGCCGGGCAGAGGCGCTTCTCACTTCCCAGATGGTGGGTGTCTGGGCAGAGGTGCTCCTCACCTCCCAGGCAGGTGGCCGGGCAGAGGCGCTCCTCACTTCCCAGATGATGGGTGGCCGGGCAGAGGTGCTCCTCACTTCCCAGATGATGGGTGGCCGGGCAGAGGCACTCCTCACTTCCCAGATGATGGGTGGCCGGGCAGAGGCTCTCGTCACCTCCCGGATTATGGGTGGCCAGGCAGAGGCGCTCCTCACTTCCCAGACGATGGGAGGTGGGCAGAGGCTCTCCTCTCCTCCCAGGTCGATGGGTGGCCAGGAAGAGGCACTCCTCACTTCCCAGATGGGGTGGCGGGCAGAGGCTCCTCACTTCACAGGCGATGGGTGGCCAGGCAGAGGCGCTCCTCACTTCCCAGATGATGGGTGGCCGGGCAGAGGCTCTCCTCACTTCCCAGATGATGTGTGGACGGGCAGAGGCTCTCCTCACTTCCCAGATGATGGGTGGCCGGGCAGAGGCTCTCCTCACCTCCCAGATGATGGGTGGCCGGGCAGAGGCGCCTCACTTCCCAGATGATGGGTGGCCGGGCAGAGGCGCTCCTCAACTTCCCAGACGATGGGCGGCCGGGCAGAGGCGCTCCTCACTTCCCAGATGATGGGCGGCCGGGCAGAGGCGCTCCTCACTTCCCAGATGATGGGTGGCGGGCAGGCTCCTCACTTCCCAGATGATGGGTGGCCGGGCAGAGGCGCTCCTCACTTCACAGGCGATGGGTGGCGGGCAGAGGCACTCCTCACTTCCCAGATGGTGATGGGACTGGCAGGCTCCTCACCTCCCAGATGATGGGTGGCAGGGCAGGCTCTCCTCAACTCCCAGGCGGTGGGTGAATTAAAACAGAGGGCTCTTTGCTTGAGCGTGGCGGCCGGGCAGAGGCTCCTCACCTCCCAGGCGATGGGTGGCCAGGCATGGCTCCCCGTCCCAGACAATGTGGCCAGTTAGGCTCCCACAGATCCCAGATGGTGATGGGACTGGCAGAGGCACTCCTCACTTCCCAGACGATGGGTGGCCGGGCAGGCTCCCCTCACATGCAGGGATGGGTGGCCGGGCAGGCTCCCCTCACTTCCCAGATGATGGGTGGCCGGGCCGCGGCTCTCCTCACTTCCCAGACGGGTGGCCGGGCAGAGGCTCCCTCACTTCCCAGGCGATGGGTGGCAGGGCAGGCTCTCCTCACTTCCCAGGCGGTGGGTGGCGGGCTGAGGCTCTCCTCACCTCCCGGACATGGGTGGCCGGGCAGGCTCCTCACTTCCCAGGCGATGGGTGGCGGGCAGAGCCGCTCCTCACTTCCCAGACTGGGTGGCCGGGCCGAGGCCCTCGTCACTTCCCAGACGGGGTGGCCGGGCTGAGGCGCTCCTCACATCCCAGATTGGGTGGTCGGGCAGAGGCGCTCCTCACCTCCCAGACGATGGGTGGCCGGGCAGAGGCTCTCCTCACCTCCCAGGCGATTGGTGGCGGGGCAGAGGCTCTCCTCACCTCCCAGACCCCGGTGGGTTGGCCACACAGAAGGGCTCTTCACTTCCCAGACGGTTTGGCCGGGCAGAGGCTCTTCACCTCCCAGGCGATGGGTGGCGGGCAGGCTCCTCATTTCCCAGACGATGGGTTGTCGGGCAGAGGACTCTTCACGTCCCAGATAGTGGGTGGCCGGGCTGAGGCCCTCCTCAACTCCCAGACGTTGGGTGGCCGGGCAGAGGCGCTCCTCACTACCCAGACGATGGGTGGCCGTGCAGAAGCTCTCCTCACCTCCCAGATGGGTTGGCGGGCACAGGCGCTCCTCACTTCCCATTTGGGCGGCCGGGCAGAGGCACTGCTCACTTCCCAGATGGGGTGGCCGGGCAGAGGCGCTCCTCACTTCCCAGATGATGGGTGGCCGGGCAGAGGCCTCCTCACTTCCCAGACGATGGGTGGCCGGGCAGGTCCTCACCTCCCAGACGTTGGGTGGCCGGGCAGAGGCGCTCCTCACTTCCCAGATGGGGTGGCCGGGCAGAGGCACTGCTCACTTCCCAGGCGATGGGTGGCGGGCAGGCGCTCCTCACTTCCCAGATGGGGTGGCCGGGCAGAGGCTCCTCACTTCCCAGGCGATGGGTGAGGTGGGTCAAGAGGGACTTTTTCAAGTCCCAGAAAATGGGTGGCGGGCAGAGGCGCTCCTCACTTCCCAGACGATGTGTGGTAAGGCAGAGGCGCTCCTCACTTCCCAGACGTGGGTGGCGGCAGAGGCACTCCTCACTTCCCAGACTGGGTGGCCGGGCAGAGGCCTCTCACTTCCCAGACTGGGTGGCCGGGCAGAGGCGCTCCTCAATTCCCAGATGATGGGTGGCCGGCAGAGCTCCTCACTTCCCAGATGATGGGTGGCCGGGCAGAGGCTCCTCACTTCCCAGACTGGGTGGCCGGGCCGAGGCTCTCCTCACCTCCCAGAGGTGGTGCCCTGGCAGAGATGATGCTCACTTCCCATATGGGGTGGCCGGGCAGAGGCTCTCCTCACTTCCCAGATGATGGGTGGCGGGGCAGAGGCTCTCTCCTCACTTCCCAGACGGGTGGCCGGGCAGAGGCGTTCCTCACTTCCCAGACTGGGTGGCCGTGCAGAGGCTCTCCTCACTTCCCAGATGATGGGTGGCGGGCAGAGGCTCTCCTCACCTCCTGGATGGGTGGCGGGCAGAGGCCCTCCTCACCTCCCAGGCGATGGGTGGCGGGCAGAGGCGCTCCTCACTTCCCAGATGATGGGTGGCGGGCAGAGGCGCTCCTCACTTCCCAGGCGATGGGTGGCGGGCAGAGGCACTCCTCACTTCCCAGACTGGGTGGCGGGCAGAGGCGCTCCTCACTTCCCAGGCGATGGGTGGCGGGCAGAGGCTCTCCCCACCTCCCAGAGTTTGGGTGGCCGGGCAGAGGCGCTCCTCACTTCCCAGATGTTGGGTGGCGGGCAGAGGCCTCACTTCCCAGACTGGGTGGCCGGGCAGAGGCGCTCCTCACTTCCCAGATGGTGGGTGGCCGGGCAGAGGCACTCCTCACTTCCCAGACTGGGTGGCCGGGCTGAGGCCCTCCTCACTTCCCAGACTGGGTGGCCGGGCAGAGGCGCTCCTCACTTCCCAGACTGGGTGGCCGGGCAGAGGCGCTCCTCACTTCCCAGAAGGGGTGGCCGGGCAGAGGCCTCACTTCCCAGGCGATGGGTGGCCGGGCAGAGGCACTCCTCACTTCCCAGACTGGGTGGCCGGGCAGGCTCCTCACTTCCCAGACTGGGTGGCCGGGCAGAGGCACTCCTCACTTCCCAGACGATGGGTGGCCGGGCAGAGGCGCTCCTCACTTCCCAGACAATGGGTGGCCGGGCAGAGTCGCCTCCCTCACCTCCCAGGCGATGGGTGTTCGGGCAGAAGCGCTCCTCACCTCCCGGACGATGGGTGGCCGGGCAGAGGCTCTCCCCACCTCCCGGAAGTTGGGTGGCGGGCAGAGGCACTCCTCAATTCCCAGACGATGAGGGGCCGGGCAGAGGCGCCTCACCTCCCAGGCGATGAGGTGGACGGGCAGAGGTGCTCCTCACTTCCCAGACGATGGGTGGCCGGGCAGAGGCGCTCCTCACTTCCCAGGCGATGGGTGGCCGGGCAGAGGCTCTCCCCACTCCCAGGCGATGGGTGGCCGGGCAGAGGTGCTCCTCACCTCCCAGAAGGGGTGGCCGGGCAGAGGCGCCCCTCACCTCCCGGACGATTGGGTGGCCGGGCAGAGGCACTCCTCACTTCCCAGGCGATGGGTGGCGGGCAGAGGCGCTCCTCACTTCCCAGACGTGGGTGGCCGGGCAGAGGCACTCCTCACTTCCCAGATGGGGTGGCGGGCAGAGGCACTCCTCACTTCCCAGGCAGTGGGTGGCGGGCAGAGGCCCTCCTCACTTCCCAGGCAGTGGGTGGCGGGCAGAGGCACTCCTCACTTCCCAGGCGATGGGTGGCCGGGCAGAGGCACTCCTCACTTCCCAGGCGTTGGGCGGCCGGGCAGAGGCTCTCCTCACTTCCCAGGCGATGGGTGGCGGGCAGAGGCGCTCCTCACTTCCCAGATGATGGGTGGCGGGCAGAGGCACTCCTCACTTCCCAGGCAGTGGGTGGACGGGCAGAGGCGCTCCTCACTTCCCAGATGATGGGTGGCCGGGCAGAGGCTCTCCTCACTTCCCAGGCAGTGGGTGGCGGGCAGAGGCCTCCTCACTTCCCAGATGATGGGTGGCGGGCAGAGGCCTCCTCACTTCCCAGATGGGGTGGCGGGCAGAGGCTCTCCTCACCTCCCAGACAATGGGTGGCCGGGCAGAGGCTCTCCTCACTTCCCAGGCGATGGGTGGCGGGCAGAGGCTCTCCTCACTTCCCAGATGGGGTGGCCGGGCATGAGGCTCCCCATCCCCAGATATGTGACAGTTAGGCTCACAGATCCCAGATGGTGATGGGCCTGGCAGGCTCCCTCACCTCCCAGATGATGGGTGGCGGGCAGAGGCTCTCCTCACCTCCCGGAGGATGGGTGGCGGGCAGAGGCACTCCTCACTTCCCAGATGGGGTGGCCGGGCAGAGGCCCTCCTCACCTCCCAGATGATGGGTGGCGGGCAGAGGCACTCCTCACTTCCCAGATGATGGGTGGCGGGCAGAGGCCCTCCTCACCTCCCAGGCGATGGGTGGCGGGCAGAGACACTCCTCACTTCCCAGGCAGTGGGTGGCGGGCAGAGGCGCTCCTCACTTCCCAGGCGATGGGTGGCGGGCAGACGCACTCCTCACGTTCCAGAAGGGGTGCCCTGGCAGGGATGATGCTCACTTCCCATATTGGGTGGCCGGACAGAGGCTCTCCTCACTTCCCAAAATGGGTCTTGGGGGGCTCCTCACCTCCCAGGCGGGGTGGCCGATCAGAGGCACTTTCGTCACTTTAGGCGGTGGGTGGCAGGAAGAGGCTCCTCCGCTGGGCACGTTGGCCAGGCTGAGGCCTCGTCCTCCCAGGCGGGGGTGGCAGGGCAGAGCACTCACTACTTCCACAGAAAAGAGGTGGATGGGCGAGAGGTGCTCCTCACTTCTACTGACAGGTTGGTGGCAGGGCAGAGGTGCTCCTCACGCCCCAGTGTGACCTGGCAGAGGCCACTCCTCACTTCAGGCGATGGGTGGACGGTGAATCGCTCCTCAAGCGCTACAGGGTTGGGTGATTGTCACGGGCAAGGCGTTCCTCACACTCCCAGAGCGGGCGTCATTGGCCTCAGCTGAGCGACGGGTGGCCGGCGGAGGCGCTCACTGCTTCTGGGGTGGGTGGCGGGCGTGGCTCATCCCTTCCCAGATGGGTTGGCGAGGGCCGGAGGCCTCTCCTCCCAAGATGGATGGCGCTGGGCTCTTGACTTTCCCCAGATCACGGCTTGGCCTGCAGGCCACTCCTCCTTCCTCCCAGGCGGTGGGTGGCGGACGTGACTCTCTCACCTCCCGGTGTAGTTGGCCGGGCAGAGGCACTCCTCTTCCCAGATGATGGTGGAGAATGGCCTCTCATCTCCAGAGGTGGGTGGTCTGGCAGGAAACTCCTCCCTTCCCAGATGTTGGGTGTGGGCAGGGGCCTCCTCACCTCTCAGACGGTGGGTGGGCGGTGAGCACTCCGCTTCCCAGGGTGGGTGTGGGCAGGGTCATCCCTCCTTCCCCCAGGCAGTGGAGGTCGGGCAGGCTCTCCTCCTCCCCGTCGATGCACGTGGTGGCGCTCCATTACAGATGAGATTTGGCGGGCAGGGGTGCTCCTCACTTCAGATGATGGGTCGTAAGGCGGGGCGCTCCCTCACCTCCCCGGGCGATGGCTGTGGGCAGGCCTCCTCACCTACCAGACAGTGGGTTGCATGGCTCTGCTTCAGAGGGGCGGCGGGCGGGAGGCCCTCCTCGCCTCCCAGATGTTGGGTGGCGGGCGGGGCCACTTCATATGGGTTGGCCGGGCAGGCGCCCTTCCCAGGCAGGCTGGGCAGGCGTCTCAGTCCCAGATGGGGTGTGGCCGGAGCAGGTGCATCTCATTTCCCAGGCGATGGGTGAATTGACGGGGACTCTTGCGTCCCCAAGGGAAATGGGTTGTTGGACGGGGGCGGTGCTCATCCTGGGCGATTGGTGACGGACGGGGGCCTCTATGCTGGCAGACGTTTGTGGTGCGGCTGGGCAGAAGCTCTCACGTCCCGGATGGTGGTGGCCAGGAGAGGCCCTCCTCACTGTCCCAGGCGATGGGTGGCTGTGACCCTCACCTCCAGACGTTGGGTGGCCGGGCAGGCTCTCCTCACCTCCCAGACATGGGTGGTCGCGCAGAGACTCTTTCACTTCCCGGGCTTTGATGGCGGACAGGCCTCCTCACCTTCCAGGTTGGGTGTGAGCCGGAAAAACCCCGTCCCAGACAATGTGGCCAGTTAGGCTCACAGGTCAGATGGTGATGTGGGCCTGGCAGGAGGCTCTCTCTAAGTGTGTGTGGCGGACGGGGCTCCCTCATGCCAGGATGGGTGGCGAGACAGGAGGCTCCCCTCTACCTCCCAGGCCGATGGGAGCAGTAAGCACTGAAAGCGGTCCTGCACTTCCCAGACGGTGACGGGGGAGGGCGCCACTTCCAGGACGTTTGGTGGCGTGGCCCTCTTCTCCACCATATATGGGTAGGCCGGGGCAGAGGCACTCCTCTACTTCCCCAGACGATGGGTGTGGTCTGACGGAGATGCTACCTCCAGAAGGTAGATTTGGCTGGGCTGAGGCGGTACTCAGACGATGTGTGACGGACTGGAGGCCCTCTCACCTTCCTAATTTGTGGCGGAACTGGCTCCATCGTCCCAGATGGTGGGTGGCATTGGCTGGGCCTCTCAGGAACGTTGGGAGGCCGGGCAAGGCGCTCCTCGTTTTGGGCGTTGGGTGGTGGCGGGCAGAGCTCTCCTCCTTGCCTCCCAGATGGGGCGGCCGGGCAGGCTCTCCACTTCCCAGGCGGGGCAGGCTCAGTTCAAGGGTGTGGACAGCAGGTCCCTCTCCCAGACGATTGGTGGCGGGCTGTTTCCCTCACCTCCCGGGTTTGTGTTGGCCTGTGAGGGTGCCTCCTCCGCCTTCCCAGAGGTGAGGGTGCCCTGGCGAGATGGTGCTCATGCCCATATCGCGGTGGCGGGCAGGCTCTCCTGCTCCCTGATGTGGTTGTTCAGACAGGCGCTCCTCCCAAGAGCAGGTTTTAGAGACGTGTCACTTCAGGCGGTGGGTTTGTGGCTGGGAAGGGCACTCACTTCCCAGACCTGGTGCTGGGCAGAGGCCTGAAACCATTCCCAGGCAGATTTGGCAGGGCAGGGCCTCTCTTCACACAATGGGAGACAGGTGGCTCCTCACTTTTGGGCTGGTGGGTGTTGTGGGCAGGAGCCCTCCTCTCACTTCTAGTGATGGGTGGCAGTGCAGGATCTCCTCACCTCCCAGATTGGGCGTGACAGAGGGGCTCACTTCTGGGTGGGCGGCCGGGCAGAGGCGCTCTTCACTTCAAAAGGGGGTGGACGGGCAGAGGCACTCCTCACTGCTTCCCAGACTGGGTGGCCGGGCCGGGCCCTCGTCCATACCAGACAGATTTGGCCGGGCAGAGCCTCCTCTGCTTCCCAGACAATGGTTGGCTAATGTGAGGCCTCTCTTTGAAATGTTGGTGTGGCAGGGCAGAGGTCATGATCACTTCCCAGATGGTTGGTGTGGCTGGGCTGAGGCGCTCCATATCCCAGTCGTGGGGTGTGTCAGGCAATCCTCGCTGCAGATGGTAGATTTGGCGGACGGAGACCATCCACCACCCCCAGGCAGTGGGCAGAATAGCTCCTCAGATCCAGAGGTGATTGGCGGGTGGAAGGGCGGCTCCTCACCCTCCTAGTCGATTGGTGTGGGCGGGGGCTCTCCTCACCTACCAGGTGATTGGTGGCGGGGCAGAGGCTCTCCTCACCTCCCAGACGGTGGGTTGACACACAGAAGGGCTCTTCACTTCCCAGGCAGGCTGGGCGGCCGGCAGCTCTCCTTACAGGATGTTGGGTGGCGGAGGAGGCCCTCTTCACTCCATATATGGGGTGGCGGACAGGCACTGCTCGCCTTGGAGTGACTGGGCAGGAAATCCACAATCCCCAGATGGGGTGGCCATGACTCCTCATTCCGGGCGATGGGTTGTGGGGCAGAGAGGACTCTTTACGTCCCAGAAAATGGGTGGCAGGCGACTCCTCACATCTGACGATTGGTCACGGGACCGAGGCCCTCCCTCTCCCTTCCAGATGGTTGGTGGCGGGCAGAGATTCACTCCTCCCGCGTCCCAGATGGTGGGTGGCCGGGCACAGGGAGCCCTCCTCAACTCCCAAGGATTGGGTGGCCAGCTCCTCACTGGTGTACGTGCAGAAGCTCCTCCTCCCAGATGGGTTGGGCGGGCACAGCTCCTACGCTTATTTAGGCAGCCAGACATGAGCACTCACTTCAAGAAGGTGTGGACGGGCAGGAGTACCTCTCCCGAATGATGGGTGGCGGGCTGAGGCTCTCACCTCCCGGACAAAGGTGGCGAACTGGCCGCCTCCTCACTTCCCAGAGGGGGTGCCTGGCAGAATGATGCTCACTTCCCGCCCATGGGTGTGAAGTCTACCGCTTCCCTGATAATGGGTCATCCGGGCAGGCACTCTCACCTCACCTGCTGCCAGGCGAGGGTGGCCGGAGCAGGCTCTCTTCACTTCCCAGGCTTGGTGGGTGGCGGGAAGGCGCTCCTCACTTCCCGAGACTGGGTGGCCGGGTCAGAGGCCCTGCGTCACTTCCCAGGCGGGGTGGCCGGGCCGAGGCACTCCTCTCTTCCCAGAAAAAGGGTGGATGGGCAGAGGTGCTCCTCACTTCCCTGGCGGTTGGTGGCGGGCAGGTGCTCCTCTCACTTCCAGTGGCGGCCTGGGCTCCTCACTTCCCAGACGATGGGTGGACAGGTAGAATCGCTCCTCACTTCCCAGAAGTTGGGTGTCCTGGGCAGCGTTTACTCACCCCCTCAGGCAGGCGTCGTGCAGGCGCCCCTCGCTTCTGAGCGGCAGATTTGGCGGCAGGCTCCTCCTTCCAGAGATTGGCGGGCCGTGGCTCTGCATCCTTCCCAGACAGTTGGCGGGCAGGAGGCCTCCTCCGCCCAGACAATGGATGGCGCGCGGAAGCTCTTCATTCCCAGATCGCGGCAGCCTTGCGGAGGAGCCCTCCTCACTTCCCAGGCGATGGGTGGCAGACGGCTCTCCTCCTGCCTCCCACGGGTGATATGGGTGGCGAGAGGCACTCCTCACTTCCCAGATGATGGTTGGCCGGGCGAGGCCTCTCATCTCCAGAGGTGGGTGGTCTGGCAGAGCGCTCACTCCCTTCCCAGATGTTGGTGGCCAGGCAGACGCCTCTCACCTCCAGACGGTGGGTGATTGTTGGACGGCGAGCGCTCCTCACAGAGGGGTGGGTGGCCAGGCAGAGAGCACTCCCTCCCTTCCCGGAGGCGATGGGAGGGTCGGGCGAGCTCTCTCTCCGATACGTCGTGGCGGTGGCTCCACATTTCTGGATGGGGTGGCGGGCAGGGTGCTCTACTTCAGGAATGATGGAATTGCATTGGGCCGGCTCCTCACTCCCGGGGTGGCTGGCTAGGGCAGAGGCCTCCTCACCTGGGAGCCAATGGGTGTTACATGCAGCTCACTCACTTCAAGGGGCAGCGGGCGGAGGCCTCACTCACTTCCAGATAATTTGGGTGGCGGACAGAGGCCCTCCATATATATAGGGTGGCGGGCAGAGGCGCTGCTCACTTCAGGCAGGCTGGCTGGAGCAGGAAGGCGTCCTCAATTCCCCGATGGGGTGCTTGAAGATTAGCTCTCCTCATTTCCCAGGCGATGGGTGGTGGGCAGAGGACTGCTTCGCGTCCCAGAGAAAAGTAGATTTGGCGGGCGGTACTCATCCCCGAACGATTGGTAGGCTGGGACGAGGCCTGCTCATCTTCCAGACGTTTGTTGGCTGGGCGGCCTCTCTCCGTCCCCGGAATGTAGTGAGTAGCTGGGGAGCCCTCCTCACCTCCCAAGCGATGGCAGAGGCCTCTTTCCACCTCCCAGGCACTTTGGGTGGCGGTGAGAGCTCTCACCTCCCAGACCATGGGTGGTGGCATAGAAGGAGCTAACACTTCCCAGGCAGAGGCGGCAGAAAGCAGCTCCTCCTTCCCAGATGGTGCTGGCAGGGCACTCCTCACTTCCAGATCTCATGTGATAGAGGCGGAAGAGTGCTCCTCACGCCCCAGACTTAGCGGGAGAGCCGGTTGGCGCTCTCACGTCCCGAACGATGGGTGGCCAGGTAGGCGCTCACTCACTTCCCAGATAGGGTGGCAGAACGGCGCTCCTCAGATCCCAAATGGTGACCTGGTAGGCTCCTGCTACAATGGGAGAGACAGGTAGGCCTCTCACTGGAGGCGGTGGGTGTGTCTGCGTGGAATATAGTGGTCGGGCGGAGGCACCCTCACTTCCAGATGCGGGGCGAGGCGCTCACTCACTTGCCACCAGAGTGTGTGGCGGGCATGGGCTTTCACTCACTCCCAGACGGTCTGTGGCCGGGCAGAAGCCTCCGCTTTTAGAAGTGGTGGCAGGGCAGAGTGGCTCCTCTCACCTCCCTTGGGGCCGATGGTTGGCGGGCAGAGGTGCTCCTCACTTCCAGACGGTTGGTGGCCGGGCGGAATCGGTCCTCACTTCCAGTGGCCTGGCAGAGGCCCTCCTCACTTCCCAGACTGATGGGTGGACAGGGTGGGGAAAACCTTGCCCCAAATTTGGGTGTCCCAGGCTTTCTCCTCCCATGACGGGTGGTGTGCAGGGGCCCTCTCTCCTCTCCCGGATTCTGGTGGCTGGGAAGAGCTCTCCTCAATTCCCAGGGTGGGTGGCGGGGCGTGGCTCCTCACCTTCCCAGGCTGTGATGGGTGGTCGGGCAGAGGACTCTTCACCTCCCAGAAGATTGGGTGTGGCGGGACAGAGGCCTCCTCACCTTCCAGAAGGTTGGAGGACAGGGCAAGGCTCGTCCCCGAATGGTGGGAGGCAGACTGAGAACCTTCCTCATCTCTCCCAGGCGTTGGGCGGGCAGAGGATCCTCACTTCTCAGAGGATGGGTGTGAGACAGGGGTGCCACCCTCTGCCTCCCAGGCGGCCGTCTGGAAGGCATTTCCTCTTCCCAGATGACTGGTGGCGGTGAGAGGCGCTCCTGCTTCCCAGAGATTGGGTGGCGGGCGTGGCCTCCTCAGTTCCCAGGCGGATTGGCGGGCAGAGGCCCTCCTCAGTTCCCAGATGATGGGTGGCGTGTGTACAGAACAGGCAGGGCCTCCCCTCACTTCCTTGATGGGTGGCGGGCAGGAATCTGTCATCACCTCCGGAGGATGGTGGCCAGAGGCATCTCACTTCAGACGATGGTTGGCGGTCGAGGCCCTCTAACTGCCACCTCCAGAGGGGTGCCACAGCAGTGTGATGCTCACTTCCCATGTATAGGTGGCGGGCAGGCTCTCCTCCGCTTCCCTGATAATGGGTCCTCTGACGGCTCCTCACCTCCCAGGCGGGGTGGCGGGCAGGGGGTGCTTTCGCCCTTCCCAGGCCAGGTGGGTGGCGGGAAGGCGGCTCCTCACTTCCCAGAATGGTTGGCTGGCGGGGCCCACCGTCACTTCCAGGCAGGGGTGGCGGACGGTTGCTCTAACTTCCCCAGATAGCGGGTGGGAGGAGAGGTGCTCTACCTCTCACTACCCAGGCCGGTTGGTGGCTGTGACATCACTTCCAGTCCATGGCCCGTGGCAGAGGCACTCCCTCCTTCCCAGATGATGGGTGGATTGGTGGGCGCTCTCAGCTACAGGCGTTGGGTGTCGGACGGTTCTCACCTCCCAGGCAGTGGTGGGATTTAAGAGGCTCTCCACCACCCGGACGTGGGTGGCCGGGCAGGCTCCCCACCTGGGTTGGGTGGTGGGGCAAGATCACTCCTCAATTCCCAGGCAGTGGGGGCACTCTCACACTTCCCAGACAGGAGCCTTGGCCAGACTGGCTGCTCCTCACTTCCCAGGCGTTGGGTGTGGGCAGAGGCCCTGTTCTCTTCTCAGGTTTGGGTGGCCTGAGGCTCCTCCTTCCCAGAAGGGGTGGCCGGACAGAGTGCATTACACCTCCCGGGTGATGGGTTGGCCAGGCAGGCACCTGCCTTCCCAGACTGTGGTTGTGGTGTGAATCCTCCCTCACTTCCAGACTGGGGCACGGTCGGACCAGGCTCTACACACACCCCAGGCGGGCGATGAGGCGCTCCTCACTTCCCAGGCAGGGCGTGCAGTGGGGCTCTCACTTTCTGAAGGTGGGTGTGAGACAGGCTACTCAGGACGTTGACGGGACGGGAATCTCTCCTGGTGGATGGGTGGCCGGGCCGGGGCACTCCTCCTCCCCGGGCGATGGTTGGCTGGCGGGGGCCCTCTGCCTTCCAGAAGGTTGGAGGCGGAAGGAATTAGCTATCGCTTCCCGAAGATGGTTGGCGGGCTGAGGGCCTCCTCACCTCCCAGTCGTGGGTGCGGGCAGGCGCTCCTGCTTAACAGGCGGTGGGTGGCCGGACGCGGAGGAGGTTGCTCCTCACTGCCTCCCCGGGCGGGGCGGGGCGGACTGGGGCTCAACCAGGATCCCAGGAGGTGTTGGGCGGTTGACTCCTCACCTCCCAGACGATTGGTGGCTGGGCAGGGGCTCTCTCACCTCTCGGACGATGGGTGTGGTCGCTTGAAGGGGCTCTTCACTTCCCAGGGGAGGCGGGGCAGGCTCTCACTTGCAGGGCGTTGTGTGGCGGGCAGGCGTTCCTCACCTCCCAGGCGATGGTGGCCAGGTAGAGCGCTCCTGGAGCACCGGGCAGGGCGGCCTGGCGAGGAGGCGCTCCTCACTTCCCAGGACGGGTGGCCGGGCAGAGGCCCTCTTCACTCCCATATGGAACATCTGGGCATACACTTCCAGGCGGGGCTGACTGGGCAGGCCTGTTGAATGGGGTGGCCGGGCGAAACGCTACTCTTCCCAGATGTGTGGTGGTGGACGGGGACTCTTCAACTCCAGGCGGGTGGCGAGACGGTCCTCATCCTAGGCAGATTGGTCACGGTTTGACCTCCCTCTCTTCAGGCGGTTGGTGGCTTGGGGAGGCGCCTCTCGTCCTGGTGGGTGTGGCCGGGCTGAGGGGCCACCACTCCTCAGACGTTGGGTGGCCGGGCGGCGCTCTCACTACCCGAGCGTGGGTGGCGGGCAGGCTCTCCTGCCTCCAGATGGGTGGGCAGGCTCCTCACTTCCCAGGCGGACGAGCGCTCCTCACTTCAAAGAGGTGTGGGCGAGGGCAGAGGCCTCCTCCTTTAGGCTTGATGGGTGGCGGGCTGGGCTCTCTCACCTCCCGGACAAAGGGTGGCGAACAGATGCACTCCTCACTTTTCCCAGAGGCCCTGGCAGAATGATGCTCACTTCCCATATGGGGTGGCAGGGCAGAGGCTCTCCTCACTTCCTGATAATGGATTAAATGGGACAGGCACTCCTCACCTGCCAGGCAGGGGTGGCAGGGCAGAGCACTACTTCCCAGGCGGTGGTTGTGGAGGCACTCCTCACTTCCCAGACTGGGTGGCTACGGTCGAGGCCCTCATCACTTCAGACAGGGTGGGCGGGGCAGAGGCACTCCTCACTTCCCAGACGATGGTTGGCAACTGGCGGAAGCCCTCCTCACCTTCAAGAATGTTGGTGGCCGGGCAGAGTCGCCTATCACTTCCCGATAGTTGAATTTGGTGGGGCTCTCTGGTGGTTGGTTGTCCTTGGCTGCAGTGGTTGGTTGGGATGCTCTGGTGGGTTGGGTTGGGGTTGGGGACCTTTTGGGCGGGGGCTGGGCAGCCGGCTCCTCACTTGAGGATGTTGGTGTTGGTGCTCCCTATGGGGTGTGGGCAGGGGCACGGCTGCTTCCAGACGGGGGCTGGGCAGGAAATCCACGTCCCGGATGGGGTGTTGGGGCAGTGCGCTCCTCAATTCCCAGGCGATGGGTGGTGGACGAGAGGGACTCTTCCGTCCCAGAAGTGGGTGGCCAGGCAGAGCTCTACTCATCCTGGGCGATTGGTCTGGACAGGAGACCCACTCTCTCGCTTCAGATGGTTGGTGGCCGGGCAGAGGCACTCCTGCGTCCCAGATGATGGTGGGTGGCCAGGACAGTCCTCCTCAACTCCCATTGGGTTGGCGAGACTGGGCTCCTCACTACCCAGGCGATGGGTGGCGGATGCAGGCTCCTCACCTCCCAGATGGGTGGTTTGGTATCCCTCACTTCCCAGCTTTGGGCGTGAGACACAGGCGCTCCTCACTTCGAAGAAGGTGTGGACGGGCAGGAGGCCTCTCCTCTCTTCCCAGATGATGGGTGGCCGGGCTGGGAGCTCTCCTCACCTCCCGGTTAGGGGTGTGGGTGCTTCCTCACTTGCCAGAGTTGCTGGTGGGGTGCTCACTTCCCATATGGGGTTGTGGGGCAGGAGGCTCTCCTCACTTCCTGATGTGGGTCGTGGACAGGGGGCACTCCTCACCTGCAGATGGGGTGGCGTGAGGCAGAGGCGCTACTTCCCAGGCAGGTGGGGTGTAGGAAGGCGCTCCTCACTTCCCAGACTGGGGTGAGGCAGGGCCCCTCGTCTCGCTTCAGGCCGGGGTGGCCGGGCAGAGGCACTCCTCAGCTTCCCCGAGACATTATTTGGCCAAGGCCTCCTCACCAACCAAGGTTGGTGGCAGGCAGAGTAAGCCTATCACATCCCAGCAGATGGTTGGTGGCGGGCTGAGGCAGCCTCACCTCCCGGTGGTTGGGTGTCGAGCAGGCTCCTCGCCCGCTTGAATGGTTGGTGTGTGCTCTCCCTCACTTCCCAGGAGGTGAGCCGAAAACTCCCTCACCTCACGATGACCATTGTGGCTGGCAGGGGCTCCACACTTCACAGATGGGGTGGCCGGGCAGGAGATTGCTCTCCTCACTTCCAGATGGTGGGTCATGGGCCGAGGCGCTCCTCACTGCTCCCGGACAGTGGCTGGCAGGCAGAGGCCTCCCTCACCTACTAGGCGATGGTGCTGGGCTCCTCGCTTCCCAGGCGGGCGGGGCAGGCCTCTCCCAGACTTTGGGTGGCGGGCAGAGCCCTCACTACTCCCATATAGGGTGGCGGTCAGGCGGCTGCTCTTTCCGCTTCCCAGACAGGCTGGAGAGGCGCTCCTCAATCCCATATGGTGTGGCCGTGCAGGCTTCTCCTTCCCGGACGGTGAGGTGTTGGGGCAGGCGCTCCTCCTCCTTGGGGCCAGATGGGTGGCGGGGCTCTCCCCTCCCGGAAGTTGGGTGGCGGGCAGAGGCACCCCTCTCAATTCCCAGGAGCGATGAGGGCCGGGCAGGCTCCTCAGGTGGCGGGGTGGCGGACGAGGCGTACTCACTCCCAAAATGAGGGTGGGCGAAGGTGCTCCGCCTTTAGACGTTGGGTGGCTGGGCGGCCTCACTTGGGGTTTGGGTGGCGGAAAGAGGTACTCCTCACTTCCAAAGAGACTGCTTATGGGAAGACAGGTGAGGCGCTCCTCAGCCCCAGGCCGGTGGGTTAATGCGGGCAGGCCTCTCTCACTTCCCAGGCAGTGGGTGAGCGGAGGCAGCCCCTCACTTTAAGAAGATTGGGTGGCGGGGCAGGCTCCTCACTTTGAGGAGTGGGTGGCCGAGCCGAGGCTTTCCTCACTTCCCAGGCGGTGTGTGGCGGGGCAGGCACTCACTTCCCAGAGGTGGGTGGCGGGCAGAGTGGCTCCTCTCTCACCTCCCAGGCGATGGGTGGCGAGATGGCGCCTCACTTCCCGAGCTGGCGGGCGGCAGAGGCCCTCCTCACTTTGGGCAGGCGTCCGGACAGGCTCTTCACGCATCCCAGGCAGAGGCGGCCGGGTGAGAGGTGCTCACCCTTCACGCCTGGGCGGGCAGGAGCAGGCTTCACCTCAATTGCCAGATGTTGGGGCCGGGTGGGGCTCCTGCCTCCGGGAGGATGGTGGCCGGGCGGGGCTCTCACCTCCGGAGGATGGGTGCCGGGCAGAGGTACTCCTCGCACAAGATGGCCGAGGCTTGAGCCTCCCTCACATTCCAGGCGATGGTTGCAGGGGCAGGAGGCCCTCCTTCCAGAGTTTGGTGGCGTTGCGAGTCGCCTCTCCTTTCCCAGATAGTTGGTGGCGGGCTGAGGCCCTCCTCCTCCTCCCAGGTCGTTGGATTTTGGCTGGGCAGAGGCGCTGCTTGTGGGCTTGATGGTGGCGGGCAGGTGTGCTCCTCACTTCCCAGGCGGGCAAGGCTTGCTCCTCTGATCAAGAGGTGATTGAGACGTGGCCTTCTCCTACCAGGCAGATATGAATTTGGCGGGGCAGAGGCTCTCTCACCCAGGCGATGGGTGAGGGTGTGCCAGAAGGGCTCTTCCTTGGGCAGGCTGTGGGCAGAGCCTTCCTCCTTCCCAGAGTGTGTGGCGGACAGAAGTGCTCCTCACTTCCCAGGCAGATGGGTGACCAAGGCAGAACGCTCCTCAAAATCTCCCGACGATGGAGTATTGGGTAGAGGCGCTCCTCCTTCACAGACAGTGTTGCGTGCAGAGGCACTCCTCAGATCAGATGGTGATGGGCTGGCAGGCGCTCCTCACCTCAGACAATGGGTGGCGGTCAGAGCTCCTCACTCCAGACAGTGATGGGTAGTCACTTGACGCTCCTCACTTCCCGGAGCCGTGGTGTGAGCAGAGGCGCCCTCACTTCCCGAGCGATGGGTGAGGTAGGGCGAGGACTCTTCCTCCAGAAAAGTGGTGCTTTGGGCTGGCCGGTCCTGCATCCAGATGATGAATTTGACGGACAGAGCCCTCTTCACCTTCAGACGTTGTTAGCCAGGCAGAGGCACCTCTCTCACGTCCCAGTGGGTGGCCGGGCTGAGGCCCTCCTCAGGCGGTGGATTCGCTTGGGCAGAGGCGCTCCTCACTTCAGATGATGTGGCGGGAGCTCCTCAGCTCACGGTGGGGCTGCGAGACGGCTCCTCACTTCCCAGGCGGGCGGCGGGCAGGCTTCCTCCTGCTTCAAAGAAGGGGTGGACGGGCAGAGGCCCTCCTCTCTTCCAGGCGATGGGTGGCGGGCTGGGGCTCACCCCTCACCTCCCAGACAGTGGGTGGCGGGCAGGCTCCTCACCTCCCAGGCAGGGGTGGCCGGGCAGAGCTCCTCACTTCCCAGGCGATGGGTGGCGGGCAGAGGCTCCTCACTTCCCAGATGTTGGGTGGCCGGGCAGAGGGGCTCCTCACTTCCCAGACGATGGTTGGCCTGGCCGAGGCCCTCCTCACCTTCCAGAAGTTTGGTGGCCGGGCAGAGCTCCTCACTTCCCAGACGATGGTTGGCCGGGCAGAGGCTCCTCACTTCCCAGATGATGGGTGGCCGGGCAGAGGCCCTCCTCACTTCCCAGACGATGGTTGGCCGGGCAGAGGCTCTCCTCACCTCCCAGACTTTGGTGGCGGGCAGAGGCTCCTCAATTCCCAGATGACGGGTGGCCGGGCAGAGGCGCTCCTCATTTCCCAGACGATGGGGTGGCCGGGCCGAGGCCCTCCTCACTTCCCAGATGATGGGTGGCGGGCAGAGGCTCTCCTCACTTCCCAGGCGATGGGTGGCGGGCAGAGGTGCTCTCACTTCCCAGATGATGGGTGGCGGGCAGAGGCTCCCTCACTTCCCAGACTGGGTGGCCGGGCAGAGGCTCTCCTCACTTCCCAGACGGTTGGTGGCCGGGCAGAGGCCCTCCTCACTTCCCAGGCAGGTGGGTGGCCGGGCAGGCGCTCCTCACTTCCCAGATGGTGCGGCCGGACAGAGGCGCTCCTCACTTCCCAGATGATGGGTGGCCAGGCAGAGGCCCTCACCTCCCAGACGATGGGTGGCCGGCAGAGGCCCTCCTCACCTTCCAGAAGGTTGGTGGCCGGGCAGAGGCACTCCTCACTTCCCAGATGGTGGCCGGGCAGGCTCCTCACTTCCCAGGCGATGGGTGGCGGGCAGAGGCTCCTCACTTCCAGGACGTTGGGTGGCGGGCAGAGGCGATCCTCAGATCCCAGATGGTGATGGGCCTGCCAGAGGCGCTCCTCACGTCCCAGACGATGGGTGGCCGGGCAGAGTCTCGCTTCACCTCCCAGACGATGGGTAGTCGCACAGAAGCCCTCCTCACTTCCCAGACGGGGCGGCCGGGAGAGGCGCTCCTCACTTCCAGGACGTTGGGTGGCCGGGCAGAGGCCCTCTTCACTCCCATATATAGGGTGGCCGGGCAGAGGCACTCTTCACCTCCCAGAAAATGGGTGGCCGGGCAGAGGCTACCCTCACCTCCCAGAGCGTTGGGTAGCCGTGCAGAGGCCCTCCTCACCTCCCGGATTATGGGTGGCCAGGCAGAGGCCCTCCTCACTTCCCAGGCGATGGGTGGCCGGGCAGAGGCTCTCCTCACTTCCCAGATGGGGTGGCGGGCAGAGGCTCCTCACTTCCCAGACGATGGGTGGCCGGGCAGAGGCTCTCCTCACCTCCCGGAGGATGGGTGGCTGGCAGAGGCACTCCTCACTTCCCAGACGATGCTTGGCCGGGCCGAGGCCCTCCTAACCTCAATAAGGTGGGTGGTCTGGCAGAGGCGCTCCTCCCTTCCCAGATGTTAGGTGGCCAGACAGAGGCCCTCCTCCCCTTCCCAGATGTTTTGGGTGGCCGGGCAGAGGCGCTCCTCACTTCCCAGATGGGGTGGCGGGCAGAGGCCGCTCCCTCTCACTTCCCAGACGGGGTGGCCGGGCAGAGGCGCTACTCACTTCCCAGATGGGGTGGTCGGGCAGAGGCTCCTCACTTCCCAGACGTTGGGTGGCGAGACGGGAGCCCTCCTCACTTCCCAGAGTTTGGTGGCCGGCAGAGGCCCTCCTCACTTCCCAGACAATTGGGGGACGGGCAGAGGCGCTCCTCACTTCCCAGAGAGTGGGTGGCGGGCAGAGGCGCTCTTCACACCTAGATGGGGCGACCCGGGCAGAGGTGCTCCTCACCTCCCGGATGATGGGTGGCCGGGCAGAGGCGCTCCTCCCTTCTCAGGCGATGGTTGGCGGGCAGAGGCACTCCTCACTTCCCAGGCGATGGATTTGGCCTGGCCGAGGAGCCTTCCTCACCTTCCAGAAGTTTGGTGGCGGGCAGAGTAAGCCTATCACTTCCCAGATGATGGGTGGCCGGGTAGAGGCCCTCCTCACTTCCCAGGCGATGGGTGGCGGGGCAGGGGTGCTCCTCACCTCCCAGGCGATGGGTGGCTGGGCAGGCGCTCCTCAGATCCCAGGGTGATTGGCTGGGCAGGCTACTCACCTCCCAGATGGTGTGGCGGGGCAGCTCCTCATTTCCCAGATGATGGGTGGCAGTTCTGAGGCGCTCCTCACTTCCCAGGGTTGGGTGGCCGGGCAGAGGCCCTCCTCACTTCCCAGATGATGGGTGGCTGGGCAGAGGCACTCCTCCCTTCCCAGATGGTGGTTGGCCGGGCAGAGGTGCTCCTCACTTCCCAGATGATGGGTGGCCGGGCAGAGGCGCTCCTCACTTCCCAGACGATGGGTGGCCGGGCAGAGGCCCTCCTCACTTCCCAGGCAGTGGGTGGCGGGCAGGCTCCTCACTTCCCAGGCGATGGTTGGCTGGGCAGAGGCCCTCCTCACCTCCCAGGCGATGGTTGGCGGGCAGAGGCCCTCCTCACTTCCCAGATGGGGTGGCGGGCAGAGGCACTCCTCACTTCCCAGATGGGGTGGCCGGGCAGAGGTGCTCCCTCACCTCCCAGGCGATGGGTGGTCGTGCAGAGGCGCACCTCACTTCCCAGACGAGGGTGGCCGGGCAGAGGCCCTCCTCAATTCCGAGATGTTGGGTGGCCGGGCAGAGGCAGTCCTCACTTCCCAGATGGGGTGGCCGGGCAGAGGCACTCCTCACTTCCCAGATGGGGTGGCGGGCAGAGGCCCTCCTCACTTCCCAGATGATGGGTGGCGGGCAGAGGCGCTCCTCACTTCCCAGGCGATGGTTGGCGGGCAGAGGCCCTCCTCACTTCCCAGACGATGGGTGGCCGGGCAGAGGTGCTCCACACCTCCCGGAGGATTGGTGGCGGGCAGAGGCGCTCCTCACTTCCCAGATGGTGTGGCCTGGTAGAGGCGCTCCTCACTTCCAGTCGCGTGGACAGGTAGAGGCGCTCCTCACTTCCCAGAGGATGGGTGGCCGGGCAGTGGCTCTCCCTCACCTCCCAGGCGTTGGGTGGCGGGCAGAGGCCTCCTCACTTCCCAGATGATGGGTGGCCGGGCAGGCTCCTCAATTCCCAGGGTGGGTGGCCGGGCAGAGGCGCTCCTCACTTCCCAGGCAGTGGGTGGCCGGGCAGAGGCCCTCACTCACTTCCCAGACAATGGGTGGCCAGGCAGAGCTCCTCACCTCCCAGGCGATGGGTGGCCGGGCAGAGGCTCCTCACTTCCCAGATGATGGGTGGCCGGGCAGAGGCACTCCTCACTTCCCAGACGGGGCGGCTGGGCAGAGGTGCTCCTCAAATGCCAAATGGTGTGGCCGTGCAGAGGCGCTCCTCACTTCCCAGGCGATGGGTGTTCGGGCCGAAGCCTCCTCACTTCCCAGGTTTGGGGGGGGTGGCCAGGCGGAGGCTCTCCTCACTTCCCAGACGTTGGGTGGTCGGGCAGAGGCTCCTCACCTCCCAGATGATGGGTGGCCGGGCAGGCTCCTAACTTCCCGGAGGATGGGTGGCGGGCAGAGGCTCTCACTTCCCAGGCGATGGTTGGCGGGCAGAGGCACTCCTCACTTCCCAGGCGATGGTTGGCGGGCAGAGGCACTCCTCACTTCCCAGGCGATGGTTGGCAGGCAGAGGCTCCTCACTTCCCAGAGGGTGGGTGGCCGGGCAGTGGCGCTCCTCACTTCCCAGACGTTGGGTGGCCGGGCAGAGGCGCTCCTCACTTCCCAGATGATGGGTGGCAGGGCAGAGGCTCCTCACCTCCCAGATGATGGGTGGCCAGGCAGAGGCTCCTCACTTCCCAGGCGTTGGGTGGCCGGGCAGAGGCGCTCCTCACTTCCCAGACGATGGGTGGCCGGGCAGAGGCGCTCCTCACTTCCCAGATGATGGGTGGCCGGGCAGAGGTGCTCCTCACTTCCCAGGCGGTGGGTGGCCGGGCAGAGGCGCTCCTCACTTCCCAGATGATGGGTGGCCGGGCAGAGGCTCTCCTGACCTCCCGGAGGATGGGTGGGGCGGGCAGAGGTGCTCCTCACTTCCCAGATGGGGTGGCGGGCAGGCTCCTCACTTCCCAGGCGTTGGGTGGCCGGGCAGAGGTGCTCCTCACCTCCCAGACGATGGGTGGCGGGCAGGCTCCTCACTTCCCAGGCGATGGGTGGCGGGCAGGCTCCTCACTTCCCAGGCGTTGGGTGGCCGGGCAGAGGCGCTCCTCGCCTCCCAGATGTTGGGTGGCCGGGCAGAGGCACTCCTCACTTCCCAGCGTTGGGTGGCCGGGCAGAGGCCCTCCTCACCTCCCAGAAGGTTGGTGGCCAGGCAGAGGCGCTCCTCACTTCCCAGGCGGTGGGTGGCCGGGCAGAGGCGCTCCTCACTTCCCAGGCGGTGGGTGGCCGGGCAGAGGCGCTCCTCACTTCCCAGATGGGGTGGCCGGGCAGAGAGGCACTCCTCACTTCCCAGATGATGGGTGGCCGGGCAGAGGCCCTCCTCACCTCCCAGACGATGGGTGGCCGGGCAGAGTGGCTCCTCACCTCCCAGGCGATGGGTGGCGGGCAGAGGCTCTCCTCACCTCCCAGATGATGGGTGGCGGGCAGAGGCGCTCCCTCACCTCCCAGGCGGTGGGTGGCCGGGCAGAGGCTCCTCACTTCCCAGATGTTGGGTGGCCGGGCAGAGGCACTCCTCACTTCCCAGACAATGGGTGGCCGGGCAGAGGCCCTCCTCACTTCCCAGGCAGTGGGTGGCCGGGCAGAGGCGCTCCTCACTTCCCAGACGTTGGGTGGCGGGCAGAGCGCTCCTCACTTCCCAGGCGATGGGTGGCCGGGCAGAGGTGCTCCTCACTTCCCAGATGGTGGGTGGCCGGGCAGAGGCTCCTCACCTCCCAGGCGATGGGTGGCCGGGCAGAGGCTCTCCTCACTTCCCAGACGATGGTTGGCCGGGCAGAGGCACTCCTCCCTTCCCCGATGGTGGGTGGCCGGGCTGAGGCCCTCCTCACCTCCCAGTCGGTGGGTGGCCGGGCAGAGGCGCTCCTCACCTCCCAGGCGATGGGTGGCGGGCACGCTCCTCACTTCCCAGACGGTGGGTGGCCGGGCAGAGGCCCTCCTCACCTCCCAGATGTTGGGTGGCCGGGCAGAGGCTCTCCTCACTTCCCAGGCGATGGGTGGCCGGGCAGAGGCTCTCCTCACTTCCCAGATGATGGGTGGCCGGGCAGAGGCGCTCCTCACCTCCCAGGCGGGGTGGCGGGCAGTGGCTCTCCTCACTTCCCAGAAGTGGTGGCCGGGCAGAGGCTCTCCTCACCTCCCGGAGGATGGGTGGCCGGGCAGAGGCGCCTCCTCACTTCCCAGATGTTGGGTGGCGGGCAGAGGCCCTCCTCACTTCCCAGATGATGGGTGGCCGGGCAGAGGCTCTCCTCACTTCCCAGATGGGGTGGCGGGCAGAGGCGCCTCCTCACTTCCCAGATGGGGTGGCCAGGCAGGCGCTCCTCACTTCCCAGGCAGATGGGGTGGCCAGGCAGAGGCCCTCCTCACTTCCCAGGCGTTGGGTGGCGGGCAGAGGCTCCTCACTTCCCAGACAATGGGTGGCCGGGCAGGCTCCTCACTTCCCAGGCGGTGGGTGGCCGGGCAGGCTCTCACTTCCCAGATGGTGGGTGGCCGGGCAGGCTCTCACTTCCCAGATGGTGGGTGGCCGGGCAGGCTCCTCACCTCCCAGACGATGGGTGGCGGGCAGCCTCCTCACTTCCCAGAAGATGGGTGGCCGGGCAGAGGCTCTCCTCACCTCCCAGGCGATGGGTGGCCGGGCAGAGCTCCTCACTTCCCAGAGGTGGGTGGCCGGGCAGAGGCCCTCCTCACTTCCCAGATGATGGGTGGCCAGGCAGAGGCTCTCCTCACTTCCCAGACAATGGGTGGCGGGCAGAGGCCCTCCTCACCTCCCAGGCGTTGGGTGGCGGGCAGAGGCTCTCCTCACTTCCCAGATGGGGTGTCGGGCAGAGGCCCTCCTCACATCCCAGACTTTGGGTGGCCGGGCAGAGGCGCTCCTCACTTCCCAGTCTATGGGTGGACGGGCAGAGGCCCTCCTCACTTCCCAGACGTTGGGTGGCCGGGCAGGCTCCTCACTTCCCAGATGGTTGGTGGCCGGGCAGAGGCCCTCCTCACTTCCCAGATGATGGGTGGCAGGCAGAGGCGCTCCTCACTTCCCAGATGGTGGGTGGCCGGGCAGAGGCGCTCCTCACTTCCCAGACAATGGGTGGCGGGCAGGCTCCTCACTTCCCAGGCGATGGGTGGCGGGCAGAGGCTCCTCCTCACTTCCCAGATGGGGTGGCCGGGCAGAGGCCCTCCCTCTCTTCCCAGGCGATGGGTGGCGGGCAGAGGCTCCTCACCTCCCAGGCGATGGGTGGCGGGCAGAGGCACTCCTCACTTCCCAGATGGGGTGGCCGGGCAGAGGCCCTCCTCACTTCCCAGACGGTGGGTGGCCGGGCAGAGGCCCTCCTCACTTCCCAGACAGTGGGTGGCGGGCAGGCTCCTCACCTCCCAGACGATGGGTGGCGGGCAGGCTCCTCACTTCCCAGATGGTGGGTGGCCGGGCAGAGGCGCTCCTCACTTCCCAGATGTTGGGTGGGCGGGCAGAGGTGCTCCTCACTTCCCAGGCGATGGGTGGCGGGCAGAGGCCTCCTCTTCCCAGAGTTTGGGTGGCGGGCAGGCTCCTCACTTCCCAGATGTTGGGTGGCCGGGCAGAGCGCTCCTCACCTCCCAGGCGATGGGTGGCCGGGCAGAGCGCTCCTCACTTCCCAGATGGGGTGGCCGGGCAGAGGCTCTCCTCACTTCCCAGACGATGGGTGGCCGGGCAGAGGCGCTCCTCACTTCCCAGGCAGTGGGTGGCCGGGCAGAGGTCCTCCTCACCTCCCATGCGGTGGGTGGCGGGCAGAGGCGCTCCTCACTTCCAGATGGTGGGTGGCCGGGCAGAGGCCCTCCTCACTTCCCAGACGATGGGTGGCCGGGCAGAGGCGCTCCTCACTTCCCAGACGATGGGTGGCCGGGCAGAGGCGCTCCTCACTTCCAGACGTGGGTGGCCGGGCAGAGGTGCTCCTCACTTCCAGACGATGGGTGGCCGGGCAGAGGCTCTCCTCACCTCCCAGACGATGGGTGGCCGGGCAGAGGCTCTCCTCACTTCCCAGGCGATGGGTGGCAGGGCAGAGGTGCTCCTCACCTCCCAGATGGGGTGGCCGGGCAGAGGCCCTCCTCACTTCCCAGATGATGGGTGGCCGGGCAGAGGCACTCCTCACTTCCCAGATGGTGGGTGGCCGGGCAGAGGCACTCCTCACTTCCCAGATGGTGGGTGGCCGGGCAGAGGCCCTCCTCACTTCCCAGGCGATGGGTGGCGGGCAGAGGTGCTCCTCACTTCCCAGATGATGGGTGGCCGGGCATAGGCTCTCCTCACTTCCCAGACTGGGTGGCCGGGCAGAGGTGCTCCTCACTTCCCAGATGATGGGTGGCGGGCAGGCACTCCTCACTTCCCAGATCGTTGGTTGGCGGGCAGAGGTGCTCCTCACCTCCCAGATGGGGCTTGGCGGGCAGAGGCTCTCCTCACTTCCCAGATGGTGGGTGGCCGGGCAGGCTCCTCACCTCCCAGGCGATGGGTGGCGGGCAGAGGCACTCCTCACCTCCTAGATGGTGTGGCCGGGCAGAGGCGCTCCTCACTTTCCAGAGTGGGTGGACGGGCTGAGGCGCTCCTCACTTCCAGACAGTGGGTGGCCGGGCAGAGGCCCTCCTCACTTCCCAGATGATGGGTGGCCGGGCAGAGGCTCCCTCACTTCCCAGGCGATGGGTGGCCGGGCAGAGGCGCTCCTCACTTCCCAGGGTGGGTGGCGGGCAGAGGCTCCTCACTTCCCAGATGGTGGGTGGCGGGCAGAGGCGCTCCTCAATTCCTCCCAGACGATGGGTGGCCGCGGCAGAGGCCCTCCTCACCTCCCAGGACGATGGGTGGCCGGGCAGGGCTCCTCAATTCCCAGGCAGTGGGTGGCCGGGCAGAGGCACTCCTCAATTCCCAGACGGGGCGGCCAGGCAGAGGCGCTCCTCACCTCCCAGACGATGGGTGGCCGGCAGAGGCCCTCCTCACTTCCCAGGCGTTGGGTGGCCGGGCAGAGGCTCTCCTCACCTCCCAGACAATGGGTGGCCGGGCAGAGGCGCTCCTCACTTCCCAGATGTTGGGTGGCCGGGCAGAGGCGCTCCTCACTTCCCAGGCGATGGGTGGCGGGCAGAGGCGCTCCTCACTTCCCAGATGGGGTGGCCGGGCAGAGGCACTCCTTACCTCCCAGATGATGGGTGGCCGGGCAGGGGCACTCCTCACTTCGCAGATGGTGGGTGGCGGGCAGAGGCCCTCCTCACTTCCAGGTCGATGGGTGGCCAGGCAGAGGCGCTCTCACTTCCCAGATGATGGGTGGCCAGGCAGAGGCGCTCCTCACTTCCCAGGCAGTGGGTGGCGTGCAGAGGCGCTCCTCACATCCCAGACGATGGGTGGCCGGGCAGAGGCACTCCTCACCTCCCAGACAATGGGTGGCCGGGCAGAGGCTCTCCTCACTTCCCAGATGGTGGGTGGCCGGGCAGAGGCCCTCCTCACTTCCCAGATGGGGTGCGGGCAGAGGCGCTCCTCACTTCCCAGATGGTGGGTGGCCGGGCAGAGGCCCTCCTCACTTCCCAGAGTTGGGTGGCCGGGCAGAGGCCCTCCTCACTTCCCAGGCGATGGGTGGCCAGAGGCCCTCCTCACTTCCAGATGGGGTGGCCAGGCAGAGGCGCTCCTCACTTCCCAGACGATGGGTGGCCGGGCAGAGGCACTCCTCACTTCCCAGATGGGGTGGCCAGGCAGAGGCGCTCCTCACTTCCCAGATGGTGGGTGGCCGGGCAGAGCTCTCCTCACTTCCCAGGCGATGGGTGGCTGGGCAGAGGTGCTCCTCACTTCCCAGGCGGTGGGTGGCCGGGCAGGCTCCTCACCTCCCAGGCGATGGGCGGCCGGGCAGAGGCGCTCCTCAGATCCCAGATGGTGATGGGCCTGGCAGAGGCACTCCTCACCTCCCAGACGATGGGTGGCCGGGCAGAGGTGCTCCTCACCTCCCAGGCAGTGGGTGGCCGGGCAGAGGCACTCCTCACTTCCCAGATGATGGGTGGCCGGGCAGAGGCGCTCCTCACTTCCCAGATGGGGTGGCCAGGCAGAGGTGCTCCTCACTTCCCAGATGGGGTGGCGGGCAGAGGCGCTCCTCACTTCCCAGATGGGGTGGCCGGGCAGAGGCGCTCCTCACTTCCCAGACGATGGGTGGCCGGGCAGAGGTGCTCCTCACTTCCCAGAAGGTGGGTGGCCGGGCAGAGGCACTCCTCACTTCCCAGATGGTGGGTGGCCGGGCAGAGGCACTCCTCACTTCCCAGGCGGTGGGTGGCGGGCAGAGGTGCTCCTCACCTCCCAGACGATGGGTGGCCGGGCAGAGGCGCTCCTCACTTCCCAGGCGATGGGTGGCCGGGCAGGCTCCTCAGATCCCAGATGGTGATGGGCCGGGCAGAGGCACTCCTCACCTCCCAGATGATGGGTGGCGGGCAGAGGCTCTCCTCACTTCCCAGGCGGTGGGTGGCCGGGCAGGCTCCTCACTTCCCAGATGGGGTGGCGGGCAGGCTCCTCAATTCCCAGATGGGGTGGCCGGGCAGAGGCCCTCCTCACTTCCCAGGCGTTGGGTGGCGGGCAGAGGCTCCTCACTTCCCAGATGGGGTGGCCGGGCAGAGGCTCTCCTCACTTCCCAGGCGGTGGGTGGCCGGGCAGAGGCTCCTCACTTCCCAGACGATGGGTGGCGGGCAGAGGCTCCTCACTTCCCAGACAGTGGGTGGCCGGGCAGAGGCGCTCCTCACTTCCCAGGCGATGGGTGGCCGGGCAGAGGCCCTCCTCACTTCCCAGATGATGGGTGGCCGGGCAGAGGTGCTCCTCACCTCCAGATGGGGCGGCCGGGCAGAGGCCTCCTCACTTCCCAGGCGATGGGTGGCCGGGCAGAGGCCCTCCTCACTTCCCAGACAGTGGGTGGCCGGGCAGAGGTGCTCCTCACTTCCCAGATGATGGGTGGCCGGGCAGAGGCTCTCCTCACTTCCCAGACGTGGGTGGCCGGGCAGAGGCGCTCCTCACTTCCCAGACTGGGTGGCCAGGCAGAGGCGCTCCTCACCTCCCAGGCGATGGGTGGTCGGGCAGAGGCTCCTCACCTCCCAGAAGATGGGGTGGCCGGGCAGAGGCCCTCCTCACCTCCCAGATGATGGGTGGCCGGGCAGAGGCACGTGCTCCTCACTTCCCAGGTGGTGGGTGGCGGGCAGAGGCTCCCTCACTTCCCAGACGATGGGTGGCGGGCAGAGGCACTCCTCACTTCCCAGACGGTGGGTGGCGGGCAGAGGCTCTCCTCACCTCCCAGATGATGGGTGGCGGGCAGAGGCTCTCCTCACTTCGCAGACGGTGGGTGGTCCGGGCAGAGGCGCTCCTCACTTCCCAGGCGATGGGTGGCCGGGCAGAGGTGCTCCTCACCTCCCAGGCGATGGGTGGCCGGGCAGAGGCCCTCCTCACCTCCCAGGCGATGGGTGGCCGGGCAGAGGCACTCCTCACCTCCCAGGCGATGGGTGGCGGGCAGAGGCTCTCCCTCACTTCCCAGGCGATGGGTGGCGGGCAGAGGCGCTCCTCACTTCCCAGACAGTGGGTGGCCGGGCAGGCTCCTCACTTCCCAGATGGGGTGGCCGGGCAGAGGTGCTCCCACCTCCCAGATGTTGGGTGGCCGGGCAGAGGCCCTCCTCACTTCCAGCGATGGGTGGCCGGGCAGAGGCGCTCCTCTCTTCCCAGACGGGGTGGCAGGGCAGAACCTCTCCTCACTTCCCAGACGATGGGTGGCCGGGCAGAGGCCCTCCTCACCTCCCGGATGATGGGTGGCCGGGCAGAGGCTCTCCTCATCTCCCAGGCGTTGGGTGGCCGTGCAGAGGCTCTCCTCACTTCCCAGGCGTTGGGTGGCGGGCAGAGGCCCTCCTCACCTCCCAGATGTTGGGTGGCCGGGCAGAGGCACTCCTCACTTCCCAGACAGTGGGTGGCCGGGCAGAGGCGCTCCTCACTTCCCAGACAATGGGTGGCGGTGCAGGCTCTTCACTTCACAGATGGGGTGGCCGGGCAGAGGCCCTCCTCACTCCCAGAGTGGGTGGCCGGGCAGAGGTGCTCCTCACTTCCCAGATGTTGGGTGGCCGGGCAGAGGCGCTCCTCACTTCCCAGACGATGGGCGGCCGGGCAGAGGCGCTCCTCACTTCCCAGATGGGGTGGCGGGCAGAGGCGCTCCACTTTCACAGATGGGGTGGCCGGGCAGAGGCCCTCCTCACTTCCCAGATGATGGGTGGCCGGGCAGAGGCGCTCCTCACTTCCCAGATGTTGGGTGGCCGGGCAGAGGCACTCCTCACTTCCCAGATGTTGGGTGGCCGGGCAGAGGCCCTCCTCACCTCCCAGACGTGGGTGGCCGGGCAGAGGCACTCCTCACTTCCCAGATGGGGTGGCTGGTCAGAGGCGCTCCTCACTTCCCAGACAGTGGGTGGCCGGGCAGAGGTGCTCCTCACTTCCCAGACGATGGGTGGCCGGTAGAGGCTCTCCTCACTTCCCAGACAGTGGGTGGCCGGGCAGAGGCGCTCCTCACTTCCCAGATGATGGGTGGCCGGGCAGAGGCGCTCCTCACTTCCCAGATGTTGGGTGGCCGGGCAGAGGCCCTCCTCACTTCCCAGATGTTGGGTGGCCGGGCAGAGGTGCTCCTCACTTCCCAGATGTTGGGTGGCGGGCAGAGGAGCACCTCACCTCCCAGACGGGGTGGCCGGGCAGAGGCCTCCTCACTTCCCAGATGGTGGGTGGCCGGGCAGAGGCGCTCCTCACCTCCCGGACGATGGGTGGCCGGGCAGAGGCCCTCCTCACTTCCCAGACAGTGGGTGGCCGGGCAGAGGCTCCTCACATCCCAGGCGGTGGGTGGCCGGGCAGAGGCCCTCCTCACCTCCCAGGCGATGGGTGGCGGGCAGAGGCGCTCCTCACATCCCAGGGGATGGGTGGCGGGCAGAGGCGCTCTCACTTCCCAGATGTTGGGTGGCCAGGCAGAGGCGCTCTCACTTCCCAGACAATGGGTGGCCGGGCAGAGGCGCTCCTCACTTCCCAGGCGATGGGTGGCCGGGCAGAGGCGCTCCTCACTTCCCAGACGATGGGTGGCCGGGCAGAGGCGCTCCTCACTTCCCAGACGATGGGTGGCCGGGCAGAGGCGCTCCTCACTTCCCAGACAATGGGTGGCCGGGCAGAGGCGCTCCTCACCTCCCGGACGATGGGTGGCCGGGCAGAGGCGCTCCTCACCTCCCAGACGATGGGTGGCCGGGCAGAGGCCCTCCTCACTTCCCAGACGATGGGTGGCCAGGCAGAGGCGCTCCTCACTTCCCAGATGTTGGGTGTCCGGGCAGAGGCGCTCCTCACTTCCCAGACGATGGGTGGCCGGGCAGAGGCGACCTCACTTCCCAGATGTTGGGTGGCCGGCAGAGGCGCCTCACTTCCCAGATGGGGTGGCCGGGCAGAGGCGCCTCACTTCCCAGATGTTGGGTGGCCGGGCAGAGGCGCTCCTCATTTCCCAGGCGATGGGTGGCGGGCAGAGGCTCTCCTCACCTCCCAGGCGATGGGTGGCGGGCAGGCTCCTCACTTCCCAGGCGATGGGTGGCGGGCAGGCTCCTCACTTCCCAGATGGGGTGGCCGGGCAGAGGCGCTCCTCACTTCCCAGACAGTGGGTGGCCGGGCAGAGGCGCTCCTCACTTCCCAGACGATGGGTGGCCGGGCAGAGGCCCTCCTCTCTTCCCAGAGTTTGTGTGGCCGGGCAGAGGCACTCCCTACTTCCCAGACGATGGGAAGATAGGCAGAGGCGCTCCTCACTTCCCAGACGATGGGTGGCCGGGCAGAGGCGACCTCACTTCCCAGATGATGGGTGGCCGGGCAGAGGTGCTCCTCACTTCCCAGATGGGGTAGGCGGGCAGAGGCGCTCCTCACCTCCCAGATGGGGGGCCGGGCAGAGGCTCTCCTCACTTCCCAGACGGTGTGTGGCCGGGCAGAGGCGCTCCTCACTTCCCAGGCCACAGAGAGAGAGAGAGAGAGGGCAGAAGGGGGGGGGAGAGACAGGGGTGCTCCTCACTTCCCACACGATGGGTGGCCGGGCAGAGGCACTCCTCACTTCCCAGACGATGGGTGGCCGGGCAGAGGCGCTCCTCACTTCCAGGACATTGGGTGGCCGGGCAGAGGCTCCCCTCACTTCCCAGATGATGGGTGGCCGGGCAGAGGCTGTCCTCACCTCCCAGACGATGGGTGGCGGGGCTGAGGCCCTCCTCACCTCCCAGACGTTGGGAGGCCGGGCAGAGGCGCTCCTCACTTCCCAGATGATGGTAGTCACGGCAGAGGCGCTCCTCACTTCCCAGACGATGGGTGGCGGGCAGAGGCGCTCCTCACTTCCCAGACGGGTGGCGGGCAGAGGCGCTCCTCACTTCCCAGACGGGTGGCCGGGCAGAGGCGCTCCTCACTTCCCAGCGTGGGTGGCCGGGCTGAGGAGCTCCTCACCTCCCGGACGATGGGTGATCGGTCAGAGGCTCTCCTAACCTCCCAGACGATGGTTGGCCGGGCAGAGGCACTCCTCACTTCCCAGACGATGGGTGGCCGGGCAGAGGTGCTCCCTCACCTCCCAGAAGGGGCGGCCGGGCCGAAATAGAGCTCCTCAGATCCCAGATGGTGTTGGGCCAGGCAGAGGCGCTCCTCACCTCCCAGATGGGGTGGCCTGGCAGAGGCACTCCTCACTTCCCAGGCGATGGGTGGCCGGGCAGAGGCCTCACCTCCCAGACGGGGTGGCCGGGCAGAGGCGCTCCTCAATTCCCAGATGGGGTGGCCGGGCAGAGGCGCTCCTCACTTCCCAGGCGATGGGTGGTGGGACGGGGGACTCTTCACGTCCCAGATAGTGGGTGGCCGGGCTGAGGACCTCCTCACCTCCCAGATGTTGGGCGGCCGGGCAGAGGCGCTCCTCACTTCCCAGACGGGTGGCCGGGCAGAGGCGCTCCTCACTTCCCAGAGGGGTGGCCGGGCAGAGGCGCTCCTCAATTCCCAGATGGGGTGGTCGGGCAGAGGCGCTCCTCACTTCCCAGACGATGGGTGGCCGGGCGAGGCCCTCCTCACCTTCCAGAAGGTTGGTGGCCGGGCAGAGTCGCCTAACACTGCCCAGATAGTTGGTGGCCGGGCTGAGGCCCTCCTCACTTCCCAGTCGTTGGGTGGCCGGGCAGAGGCTCTCCTCACCTCCCAGACGATGGGTGGTCGCACAGAAGGGCTCCTCACTTCCCAGACGGGCGGCCGGGGAGAGGCGCTCCTCACTTCCAGGACGTTGGGTGGCCGGGCAGAGGCCCTCTTCACTCCCATATATTGTTTGGCCGGGCAGAGACACTCCTCACTTCCCAGACGGGGTGGCCGGGCAGAGGCGCCTCTCTTCCCAGACGATGTGTGGCCGGGCTGAGGCTCCTCACCTCCCAGACGATGGGTGGCCGGGCAGAGGCGCCTCACCTCCCAGATGGGGTGCCCTGGCAGAGATGATGATCACTTACATGGGGGGTGGCCGGCAGAGGCTCTCCTCACTTCCCTGATAATGGGTGGTCGGGCAGAGGCGCTCCTCACTCCCAGATGATGGGTGGCTGGGCAGAGGTGCTCCTCACTTCCCAGACGGGCGGCTGGGCAGAGGCGCTACTCACTTACCAGAGGATGGGTGGCCGGGCAGAGGCACTCCTCACTTCCCAGACGTTGGGTGGCCGGGCAGAGGCACTCCTCACTTCCCAGACGATGGTTGGCCGGGCTGAGGCCCTCCTCACCTTCCAGAAGGTTGGTGGCCACGAGATGCCTATCACTTCCCAGATAGTTGGTGGCCGGGCTGAGGCCCTCTCACCTCCCCAGTGGTTGGTGGCTGGGCAGAAGCGCTCCTCACTTCACACAGATCTATGGATGGCTGGGCAGAGGCTCTCACCTCCCAGACGGGGTGGTCGGGGAGAAGCACTCCTCAGATCCCAGAAGGTGATTGTCCGGGCAAAGGCGCTCCTCACCTCCCAGATGATGGGTGGCCGGGCAGAGGCACTCCTCACTTCCCAGACGGGCGGCTGGGCAGAGGCGCCTCACTTCCCAGATGGGGCGGACAGGCAGAGGTGTTCCTCACTTCCCAGACGATGGGTGGTCGGGCAGAGGCGCTCCTCACTCCCAGATGATGGGTGGCCGGGCAGAGGTGCTCCACACTTCCAGTCGCGGCGGCGTGGCAGAGGCCCCCCTCACTTCCCAGAAGGGGCAGCCGCACAGAGGCGCTCTTCACAACCTAGACGGGGCGACCGGGCAGAGGCTCTCCTCCTTTCCCGGACGGGGTGGCCCAGCAGAGGCACTCCTCACTTCCCAGACGTTGGTTGGCCGGGCAGAGGCACTCCTCACTTCCCAGACGATGGTTGGCCTGGCCGAGGCCCTCCTCACCTCCCAGTCGTTTGGTGGCTGGGCAGAAGCGCTCCTCACTTCACAGACGATGGATGGCTGGGCAGAGGTGCTCCTCAACTCCCAGACGGGGTGGCCGGGCAGAAGCACTCCTCAGATCCCAGAAGGTGATTGTCCGGGCAAAGGCGCCTCACCTCCCAGATGATGGGTGGCCGGGCAGAGGCTCTCACCTCCCAGACGATGGGTGGTGCCGCTGAAGTGCTCCTCACTTCCAGACGTTGGGTGGCCGGGCAGAGGCCCTCTTCACTCCCATATATAGGGTGGCCGGGCAGAGGCGCTCCTCACTTCCCAGATGTTGGGTGGCCGGGCAGAGGCCCTCCTCACTTCCCAGAGTTTGTGTGGCCGGGCAGAATCGCTCCTCACTTCCCAGACTGTGGGTGGCCGGGCAGAGGGCTCCTCACCTCCCAGATGATGGGTGGTCGGGCAGAGGCTCTCACTTCCGGGATGTTGGGTGGCCGGGCAGAGGCGCACCTCACTTCCCAGACTGTGGGTGGCCGGCAGAGGCTCTCCTCACTTCCCAGAAGGGGCGGCCGGACTGAGGCGATCTTCACACCCTAGACGGGGCGACCGGGCAGAGGCGCTCCTCACTTCCCAGACAGGGTGGCCGAGCAGAGTCGCTCCTCACTTCCCAGATGATGGTGGTGCCGGGCAGAGTGCTCCTAACCTCTGGGAGGGTGGCTGGGCAGAGGCGCCTCACTTCCCAGATGATGGGTGGTCGGGCAGAGGCTCTCCTCACTTCACAGACGATGGGTGGCCGGGCAGAGGTGCTCCTCACCTCCCAGACGGGGGGGCCGGGCAGAAGCGCTCCTCAGATCCCAGAATGTGATTAGCCGGGCAGAGGCTCCCCTCACCTCCCAGACGATGGGTGACCGGGCAGATGCTCCCCTCACCTCCCAGATGATGAGTAGTCGCGCAGAGGCACTCCTCACTTCCCAGACGGGGGTTGGGCAATGGCGCTCCTCAATTCCCAGATGGGGTGGCCAGGCAGAGGCGCTCCTCACTTCCCAGACGATGGGTGGTCGGGCAGAGGACTCTTCACGTCCCAGATAGTGGGTGGCCGGGCAGAGGCCTCCTCACCTCCCAGACGGTGGTCGGGCAGAGGCGCCTCACTTCCCAGACGATGGGTGGCCGGGCAGAGGCGCCTCACCTCCCAGACGATGGGTGGCCGGGCAGAGGCGCCCTCACATCCTGTTTGTGACGATATGGCCAGGTAGAGGTGCTCCTCACTTCGCAGACGGGGCGGTCGGCAGAGTCGCTCCTCAGAGCCCAGATGGTGATGGGCCTGGCAGAGGCGCTCCTCACCTCCCAGACGATGGGTGCCCGGGCAGAGGCCCCTTCTTCACTTCGGGATATATAGGGTGGCCGGGCAGAGGCACTCCTCACTTCCCAGACGGGGCGGCTGGGCAAGGGCGCTCCTCAAATTCCCAGATGGGGTGGCCAGGCAGAGGCGCCTCACTTCCAGATGATGGGTGGTCGGGCAGAGGACTCTTCACCTCCAAGAAAATGGGTGGCGGGCAGACGCACTCCTCACTTCCCAGAGCGGGTGCCCTGGCAGAGATGATGCTCCTTCCCAATGGGGTGGCCGGGCAGAGGCTCTCCTCACTTCCCAGAGATTGGGTGGCCGGGCAGAGGCCCTCCACACTTCCCAGCCGGGTCGTCCGGGCAGAGGCGCCCTCACTTCTCACACGATGGGTGGCCGGGCAGAGGCTCTCCTCACTTCCCAGACAGTGGGTGGCCAGGCAGAGGTGCTCCTCACTTCCCAGATGGGGCGGCCGTGCAGAGGCGCCTCACTTCCCAGATGACGGGTGGCCGGCAGAGGCGCTCCTCACTTCCCAGAGATTGGGTGGTCGGGCAGAGGCTCTCCTCACTTCCCAGACGGGTGGCCGGGCAGAGGCCTCCTCACCTCCCAGACGATGGGTGGTCGGGCAGAGGCGCTCCTCCCTTCCCTGACGATGGGTGGCCGGGCAGAGGCCTCCTCACTTCCCAGACGATGGGTGGCCGGCAGAGGCTCTCCTCACTTTCCAGACGATGGGTGGCCGGGCAGAGGCTCTCCCCACTTCCCAGACTGGGTGGCCGGGCAGAAGCGCTCCTCACCTCCCAGATGATGGGTGGCCGGGCAGAGGCGCCTCCTCACTCCCAGACGATGGGTGGCCGGCAGAGGCGCCTCACTTTCCCAAAAGGGGTGGCCGGCAGAGGCGCCTCACCTCCCAGACGATGGGTGGCCGGGCAGAGGCGCACCTCACTTCCCAGACTGTGGGTGGCCGGGCAGAGGCTCTCCTCACTTCCCAGATGATGGTTGGTCAGGCAGAGGTGCCCCTCACTTCCCAGACGATGGGTGGTCGGGCAGAGGCCCTCCTCACTTCCCAGACGATGGGTGGCCAGGCAGAGGTGCTCCTCACCTCCCAGACGGGCAAGGCGTGTCGCGCTTCCTCAGATCCCAGAAGGTGACTAGCCGGGCAGAGGCTCTCCTCACTTCCCAGACGATGGGTGGCCAGGTAGAGGCGCCCCTCACTTCCCAGATGATGGGCGGCCGCGCAGAGGCGCTCCTCCGATCCCAAATGGTGATGGGCCTGGCAGAGGCGCGCCTCACCTCCCAGATGATGGGTGGCCGGGCAGAGGCGCTCCTCACGTAACAGAAGATGTGTGGCCAGGTAGAGGCGCTCCTCAGATCCCAGATGTTGATGGGCCTGGCAGAGGTGCTCCTCACCTCCCAGACGGTGGGTGTCTGGGCAGAGGCCCTCCTCACCTCCCAGACGATGGGTGGCCGGGCAGAGGCCCTCCTCACCTCCATAGGATGGGTGGTCGTGCAGAGGACTCTTCATCTCCCAGAAAATGGGTGGCCGGGCAGAGGTGCTCCTCACTTCCCAGACTGTGGGTGGCGGGGCTGAGGCCCTCCTCAACTCCCAGACGTTGGGAGGCCGGGCAGAGGCGCTCCTCACCTCCCAGATGATGGGTAGTCACGCAGAAGCCCTCCTCACTTCCCAGACGGGGCGGCCGGGGAGAGGCGCTCCTCTCTTCCCAGACGGGTGGCCGGGCAGAGGCACTGCTCACTTCCCAGAGTGGGTGCCCTGGCAGAGATGATGCTCACTTCCCATATGGGGTGGCCGGGCATAGGCTCTCCTCACCTCCCAGACGATGGGTGGCCGGGCAGAGGCTCTCCTCACCTCCCAGACGGTGGGTGTCTGGGCAGAGGCACTCCTCACTTCCCAGACGGGCGTCGGGCAGAGGCCCTCCCTCACCTCCCAGACGGGCGTCGGGCAGAGGCGCCTCACCTCCCAGACGGGCGTGCCGAAAGCAGACACTCCACCTCCCAGACGGTGGGTGGTCGGCCCGAGGCGCTCCTCACCCTCCCAGAGTGTGGGTCGCCAGGTAGAGGCGCTCCTCACTTCCCAGACGGGGCGGTCGGGCAGAGGCGCTCCTCAGATCCCAAATGGTGATGGGCCTGGCAGAGGCGCCTCACCTCCCAGACGGTGGGTGTCTGGGCAGAGGCCCTCCCTCACCTCCCAGACGGGCGTCGGGCAGAGGCGCCTCACTTCCCAGACGATGGGTGGTCGGGCAGAGGCCCTCCTCACCTCCCAGACGATGCGTGGCCGGGAAGAGGCACTCCTCAAATCCCAGACGATGAGGGGCCGGGCAGATGCCCTCCTCAATTCACAGACAAGGCAGCCGGTTAGGGACGCTACTCACTTCCCAGATGGGGTGGCCGGGCAGAGGCCCACCTCACTTCCCAGACGGTGTGTGGCCGGGCAGAAGCGCTCCTCACTTCCCAGAATGGGTGGCCGGGCAGAGGCTCTCCTCACCTCCCAGATGATGGGTGGCCGGGCAGAGGCGCCTCACTTCCCAGATGATGGGTGGCTGGGCAGAGGCGCCTCCTCAGATCCCAGAATGTGATTACCGGGCAGAGGCGCCTCCCTCACTTCCCAGACGCTGGATGGCCCCTCAAGAGAGGCTCTCCTCACCTCCCAGATGATGGGTGGCCGGGCAGAGGCGCTCCTCACCTCCCAGACGATGGGTGGTCAGGCAGAGGACTCTTCACCTCCCAGATGGGGTGGCGGGCAGAGGCGCCTCACTTCCAGGACATTGGGTGGCCGGGCAGAGGCGCTACTCACCTCCCAGACCCATGGGTGGCCGCAGAGGCTCTCCTCACCTCCCAGACGGCAGGTGGTCGCCAAGAGAAGGGCTCTTCACTTCCCAGACGCGGGCGGCCGGGCAGAGGCGCTCCTCACTTCCAGGACATTGGGTGGCCGGGCAGAGGCGCCTCCTCACTCCCAGACGATGGGTGGCCGGGCAGAGGCTCTCCTCACATCCCAGTTAATGGGTGGCCGGGCAGAGGCGCCTCCTCACTTCCCAGATGTTGGGTGGGCGGGCAGAGGCGCCCACCTCCCAGACGATGGGTGGCCGGGCAGAAGCGCGCCTCCTCACCTCCCAGACGTTGGGAGTGTCGGGAAGAGGAGCTCCTCACTTCCCAGACGGGTGGCCGGGCAGAGGCGCTTCCCTCACTTCCCAGACGATGGGTGGCCGGGCAGAGGCTCTCCTCACTTCCCTGATAATGGGTCGTCGGGCAGAGGCGGTCCTCACCTCCCAGAAGCAAGATGGGTGACTGACCCAGGCCCTCCTGGAATGTTTGGTGGCCGGGCAGAGGCTTCTAACGCCCCAGACAGTGGGTGGCGGGCAGAGGCCCTCCTCACCTCCCCAGACGATGGTGGTCGGGCAGAGGCGCCTCACCTCCCCAGATGATGGGTGGCCGGGCAGAGGCTCCCCTCACATCCCAGAAGATGGGTGACCGGCTGAGGCTCTCCTCACCTCCCGACAAAGGGTGGCCGGGAAGATGCACTCCCTCACCTCCTGTGAGTAAGTGCCTGCGTGAGATGATGCTCACTTCCCATATGGGGGCTGGCAGTTTCCTCACTTCCCAGATGATGGGTTGCCGGGCAGAGGCTGCTCCTCACCTCCCCAGACGGTGGGTTTCTGGGCAGAGGCCCTCCTCACCTCCCCAGACGGGTGGCCGGGCAGAGGCGCCTCACTTCCCAGAAATGGTGGCCGGGCAGAGGCGCCTCACTTCCCAGAGGGCTGGTGGCCGGGCAGAGGCCCCTCACCTCCCAGATGGGGCGGCTGAGCAGAGACATTCTCACTTCCCAGATGATGGGTGGCCGGGCAGAGGCCCTCCTCACTTCAAAGAAGGGGTGGACGGGCAGAGGCCCTCTCTATCTTCCCAGATGATGGGTGGCCGGGCAGAGGCTCTCCTCACCTCCCAGAGTTTGGGTGGCCGGGAAGATGCACTCCCTCACCTCCTGTGAGTAAGTGCCTGCGTGAGATGATGCTCACTTCCCATATGGGGGCGGGCAGAGGCTTCCTCTCACTTCCCTGATAATGGGTCGCCGGGCAGAGGCTTCCTCACCTCCCAGACGGGTGGCCGGCAGAGCGCCTCACCTCTCAATGGGAAGACAGGTAGAGGCGCCTCACTTCCCAGATGATGGGTGGCCGGGCAGAGGCGCTCCTCACTTCCCAGAGAGTCTGTGGCCGAGCCCAGGCACTCTTCACATCCCAGACGGGTGGCCGGGCAGAGGCGCTCCTCACCTTCCCAGATGGGGCGGCTGAGCAGAGACATTCCTCCCTTCCCAGATGTTGGGTGGCCAGGCAGAGGCGCCCTCACCTCCCAGAGGGTTGGTGGCCGGGCAGAGGCGCTCCTCACTTCCAGGACGTTGGGTGGCGGGGCAGAGGCGCACCTCACGTCCTAGACGATGGGTCGCCAGGTAAAGGCCCTCCTCACTTCCCAGACGATGGGTGGTCGGGCAGAGGCGCCTCACTTCCCAGATGTGGGTGGCCGGGCAGAGGCCCTCCTCACTTCCCGAGTTTGGGTGGCCGGGCAGAGGCGCCCTCACTTCCCAGACGGGCGGCCGGGCAGAGGCGCACCTCACTTCCCAGACGGGCGGCCGGGCAGAGGCGCTCACACCCCAGACGGGTGATCTGGCAGAGTCTCTCCTCCCTTCCCAGATGTTGGGTGGCCTGGCAGGGGCGCTCCTCACCTCCGAGACGATGGGTGGCCGGGCGAGGCCTCCTCACCTCCCAGACGCATGGGTGGCCGGGCAGAGGCACTCCTCACTTCCCAGACGGTTGGTGGCCAGGCAGAGGCGCCTCACTTCCCAGACGGTTGGTGGCCAGGCAGAGGCGCCTCCTCACTTCCCAGACGGTTGGTGGCCAGGCAGAGGCGCCTCCTCACCTCCCAGAAAATGGGTGGCCGGGCAGAGGTGCTCCTCACGTCCCAGACGGTTGGTGGCCAAGCAGAGGCGCCTCCTCACCTCCCCCCCCGGATTATGGGTGGTCGGGCAGAGGACTCTCCTCACCTCCCAGACGATGGGTGGCCGACAGAGGCCCTCCTCACCTTCCAGAAGTTTGGTGGGCGGGCAGAGGGGCCTCTCACGTCCCAGATAGTGGGTGGCCGGGCTAAGGCGCTCCTCACTTCCCAGACGATGGGTGGCGGGGCAGAGGCACTCCTCACTTCCCAGACGATGGGTGGCCAGGCAGAGGCACTCCTCACTTCCCAGATGATGGGTTGTCGGCCCGAGGCGCTCCTCACTTCCCAGACGGTTGGTGGCCGGGCAGAGGTGCTCCTCACTTCCCAGATGATGTGTCGCAAGGCAGAGGCCCTCCTCAAATGCCAAATGGTGTGGCCGTGCAGAGGCGCCTCCTCACTCTGGTATGCAAGGGGTTCGGGCAGAAGCGCTGCTCACCTCCCAGACGATGGTTGGCCGGGCAGAGGCCCTCCCCACCTCCCAGATGGGGTGGCCGGGCAGAGGCCCTCCTCACCCCAGACAATGAGGGGCCGGGTAGAGCGATCCTCACTTTCCAAACAAGGCGGCCGGCAGAGGCGCCTCACTTCCCAGATGATGGGTGGCCGGCAGAGGCGCCCTCACTTCCTGATGTTGGGTGGCCAGGCAGAGGCACTCCTCACTTCCCAGACGATGGTTGGCCGGGCAGAGGCCCTCCTCACCTCCCAGACGATGGGTGGCCGGGCAGAGGCCTCACCCCAGACGATGGGTGGTCGCTAAGCGAAGCTTTCCTCACTTCCCAGACGGGCGTCGGGCAGAGGCCCTCCTCACTCCCAGACGCAGTGGACAGGCAGAGGCCCCTTCACCCCATATATAGGTGGCCGGGCAGAGGCACTCTCACTTCCCAGACGGGCGGCTGGGCAGAGACGCCTCAAATGCCAAATGGTGGCTGCAGAGGCGCCTCCTCACTTCCCAGATGGGGTGGCCGGCAGAGGCGCCTCCTCTCTTCCCAGAAGGTGGGTGTCCGGGCAGAGGTGCTCCTCACTTCCCAGAGTTTGGGTGGCCGGGCAGAGGCGCTCCTCACCTCCCAGAAGTGGTGACCAGGCAGAGTCGCTCCTCACCTCGCGGACGATGGGTGGCCTGGCAGAGGCGCACCTCACTTCCCAGACTGTGGGTGGCCGGCAGAGGCTCTCCTCACTTCCCAGAAGGGGCGGCCGGACAGAGGCGCTCTTCATACTCTATGCGGGGCGACTGGGCAGATGCGCCTCCTTTCCCGTGGACGGGGCGGACCTAGCAGAGGCTCTCCTCACTTCCCAGATGATGGGTGTCCGGGCAGAGGCGCTCCTCACCTCCGTGAGCAAGTGCTCAGCAGAGGCTCTCCCAACCTCCCGAGGATGGTGGCCGGGCAGAGGCACTCCTCATTTCCCAGACTATGGTTGGCCGGGCAGAGGCACTCCTCACTTCCCAGACGATGGTTGGCCGGGCAGAGGCACCTCACTTCCTGGTGACGCATGGGTGGCCGGGCAGAGGCGCTCCTCACTTCCCAGACGGTGTGTGGTCGGGCAGAGGCACTCCTCACTTCCCAGACGATGGGTGGTAAGGCAGAAGCGCTCCTCACCACCCAGACGTTGGTGTGGCCAGGCAGAGGCGCTTCACTTCCTAGAAGGTGGGTGTCAGGGCAGAGGCCCTCCTCACTTCCCAGACGATGGCTGGCCGGGCAGAGGCTCTCCTCACTTCCCAGACTGTGTGTGGCCGGGCAGAAGTGCTCCTCACTTCCCAGAAGTGGTGACCGGGCAGAGTCGCTCCTCACCCTCCCGGACGATGGTTGGTCGGGCAAAGCAAGCACCTCACTTCCCAGACGATGGGTGGTCGGGCAGAGGCTCTCCTCACTTCCAAAAAAAAGGGGCGGTCGACATCGGCCACACCCTTAGATGTGGTGACCGGCAGAGGCGCCCTCACCTCCCAGACGCATGGTTGGCCGGGCAGAGGCCCTCCTCACCTCCCAGATGATGGGTGGCCGGGCAGAGGCACTCCCCTCATTTCCCAGACGCCGCGCCGAAAGCAGGCCCTCCTCACTCCCAGACGATGGTTGGCCGGGCAGAGGCCCTCCTCACCTCCCAGAGATGGGTGGTCGGGCAGAGGCGCTCCTCACTTCCCAGACGATGGGAGGTCGGGCAGAGGCTCTCCTCTCCTCCAGGTCGATGCGTGGCCGGGCCGAGGCGCTCCTCACCTCCCGGACGATGGCTGGCCGGGCAGAGGCCTCCTCACCTCCCAGACGATGGGTGGTCGCGCTGAAGCGCTCCTCACTTCCCAGATGGGGCGGCCGGGCAGAGGCCCTCCTCACTTCCCAGACGTTGGGTGGCTGGGCAGAGGCCCTCTTCACTCCTATATACAGGGTGGCCGGGCAGAGGCGCTCCTCACTTCCCAAGACGTTGGGTGTCAGGGCCGAGGCTTTCCTCACTTCCCAGACGGTGTGTGGCCGGGCAGAGATTCTCCTCACTTCCCAGATGATGGGTGGCCGGGCAGAGGCACTCCTCACGTCCCAGACGATCGTTGGCCGGGCAGAGGCCCTCCTCACTTCCCAGAAGATGGGTGGTCGGGCGGAGGTGCCCCTCACCTCCCAGAGGGTGGGTTGGCCGGGCAGAGGCACTCCTCACTTCCCAGAGAGTGGGTGGCCTAGCCGAGGCTTTCCTCACTTCCCAGACGGTGTGTGTGGTCGGGCAGAGGCCTCACTTCCCAGAAGTGGTGACCGGGCAGAGTCGCTCCTCACCTCCCGGACGATGGGTGGTCCGGGCAGAGGCGCACCTCACTTCCCAGACTGTGGGTTGCCGGCAGAGGCTCTCCTCACTTCCCAGAAGGGCGTCGGAC